>OY727108.1:31704310-32222281 GCA_963402855.1 Ormia ochracea
TACACCTAGTCAGCCATTTTTATTCAAGTGCATATTTCAGCTGTTAACTGAGATCTCACAATTGCCTTATGAAAAACATGCATTCCTGCGTTATAAAGAATATTTCCATAACCACTTTAATAAATAAAATATTATTTACAACATTTACTATTGTGCGATAAGGAGGTTTTTCCTTACCGGCAGCGATACAGAGCAACTTGCTTACTTTAAATTGTTATCTGTAGGCTGCTAGATAGAGGGTGGACAACGGAAATATTTCTTTCGTACGAGCTAAGATGCCGTGTAATCAAACGAAAACGACCCGATCAACTTGATTATTGGATTAACAATGCTATATCTTTATTTTAAATCGTTTTTACTTAAATACAAAATGTTGTGACTACATATTCATTGTTCTTGTTATTGTCACACATAAATATTTGAAATATTTGTTCGCGTTAAATCTTATTGCTAGTTGGTTTGTTTGCTAAAAGTTTAATTTTCTGCAAAAACAAAATTCATTACCGCACAGTTCAAAAGAATTTACAGTTGATACAATAACAACAAAGCAAAGGTAAATTTAACTTAACTTAAACAACTAGTTAACGGAAAAGATTTATATGGTGAGCTAACAACAATTTTTTTATTTTTCCATGTATCATGTTAAACTTTCCGGCGTTTTAAAACTAATACTTTTACTTTGTTATTTTATTCAAAATTATTTTTTTATTTAAAATTCTTTTGACATTTTTTTGGATTTATAAACATTTTGAATGAAATTTAGTTCACTTAACTTTTAACAATAAACTTTTTTACCGCCATTATGAATTTCAGACTGTTTCAGAAATAATTTTGTCGTTGTTTTGAAGTGGGAATATCATTCTATTGTGAATTGCATGTTTACAGCAGTAAGAAGAAGAGTCATAAATGAAATGCCAAATCAAAGAAAAATGCCAAAAAACATCAAATTCGGCAAAATATTTTATTAAAAGTTACTGCGAAAAGGTCTTTAACTATTTAATAGTAATATTATTTACAAGTGCAAATATCAAACAAAATGTTTATTGGATTTATATAAATCATGAGAACTTTATTTTTCAAAGCACAATATTTTTTAAATTCCAATATTTTGGTTACAATCGTATGTAAAAATTCAATAAGTGAAGTATCAAAGAGAACAAAAACAATAAATAAAAAAGTGGAAAAATAATTATTGTTGATAACATACATAGAAAAAATCTATATTTTTTGGTTTTTTTTTAAAAATGTTTTAAACTAATTTGTATGCAATAAATAAGATATTGCTTTTTTCCAAGTGATATGAATGCTGTTAGTGTATATGTTAACACTGCTAAATTGGTACTCCAAACGACGGAGGCGACTGCTGCAGCAACCAGCCTTAATCCAGAATTGTCTCGACTTTTGCTAAATTTAAGGCAACTTCTTTCTTGTGTAGTATGCAATCGATTAGTAACTGATCCTTACAGTCCTCAAAATGGTCAATGTAATCATAATGTATGTCGCTTGTGTGTACGAGGACCAAAGATTCTGCATCCTGCTTGTACCAACTGCAAGAATAATAAAGATTATAAAACTTATAACGAAAACAAAGCATTCCGGTGTCTGTTATTGTGCTATAAAAGTTTATGCGAGCATTTACGATGTAGTGCGATATTTGCACTTTTCGCTGGACACAAAGTTTCACAATACAATAACACAATTACTCCTTCGGTTCTTGCGCCCCAGATGTCACTGCAAGAATTAATAATTGAGGGAGCAAGTTACGATGACATTTTAAATGCCTTTAGTAGCGATTTACCAAAAGTAAACATTGTGCCCACTCCTAAACACCAACAAATGCCAGCCTTAGTAACGCCGTTAACTTCAATTACTGCAGCAACACCGCTTGCTCCAATACAAAATCCGATTAAAGTCACGGCAATGCAAATGAATGTGTCTAAGGCATCTACTCCTCCTGTTGTGGTTTCAACGCCTTGTTCAACGTACGGCCCTAAAATACAGGTAGAGAATACAGCACAACATTTCAAACATCATTCAACAACTACAAGCCTATCGCTTCCTAGTACAACATGTTCACAAGAACATCAAACGCCTTCAAATGTATCATTAACAAATGCTCAACTCATTCAATTGAACCAATTAAAAAGTTCTGGTAACATAACTTATATTGGGCCAAATACGCGGGGAATAGTTGTTCCTATTGTATCAACGGCGGGTTCATCAGCTGTACCGCTTTCAATAGCATCAGCACGACTGCAAACACTAAATCGGCAGCTGTCTCAGGCTAGAGGTCTGACTGGTGCTTCAACAACTGCAGCTCCTACTCCAGCACATAACACCACCTTTAACTCGAATGAAAATCGGACTACTCTAGGTTCGCTAAAATCCGCAACTGCATCTGTACCATCATCAGGAACCTCTAGTACTTCATCTGCGGCTATAGGTTCGCCATTGAAAAATCCCCCTCCAATAAAAACGGTTTCAAATGGGTCTGCTATGTACTCCGTGCTTTATACTGGTATTGGAAATAAAATTACCATAAAAAGGAAAACAGACGGTGACGAAGATACATCACAAAAGGTGTTTTTACATTATATTTAACATTTTTAAGAGGTTAAATAATAATAAAAAATTTTTAATTTTAGAAAAATACTTCTATCTCCACTACGAGTGTTAATCTCCTGCAGCCACTGTCAAAAATGCCAAATAAGAAGCGCGGCTGTCGCTGTGGAAACACAACTGCTACACCTGGAAAACTCACATGTTGTGGCCAACGTTGTCCTTGCTATGTAGATTCCAAATCATGCGTTGACTGCAAATGCCGTGGTTGCCGCAATCCTCACCGGCCTGATGGTAATAAAGTGCGTCCAATAATACCAGAACTTGACTGTTATGAAATACAAATCGCAGATGAGTTAGGAAATGTTAATGAATTGCCTATAGCACCTTCGTCTAATGTATTGAATACAATTAATAATGATACTAATGCAACAAATCTTACAACCAATATAAATTTGAATGCAACTGTTTCACCAACTGCAGTTGCTGCAATATCAAGCACTTCTTCAAACACAACTATAATACCACTCAGAAGTTTACATCAGTTTAGCTCGACGTCGTCATCCAGTAACAGCAGCTCTATTACAACGTCTATCATTCCTCCTTTAACATCTACCACAATGCCAACACAAACATCAAGTATGGCGCAAACGTCATTTGCATCTACCTCCGTATCATCAACACCCGCTTCGGTCGCAAACTCAATGTCATCAAATCTTACAACAGCTGGAAATATTGTGCAATTAGATCAAATACAAAAAGAATCATTGTTAATACAAAATGCAGAAGGTAAATTTCAAGGTATGTTCAGAGGTCTGTAGATTTCGTTATAAAATAATTTTAAATTAGAAAATTGATCAAAAACGAAATTCCTTAATAAACACGAATATATTTAGATTTGGAAGAAAGACCATTCTATTCGGTGCTCGGCGATACGCCGCCAACATGTTCCTTTGTGTGAACGCGAGAGAAAAAAAACAGAATTCCAAATGGTGGTTGCTCATCTAAACAAAAACATCACGGAAATACGATTACAAAATGTTTTATAATGTTTCTTGCATTAATTATCATATAACTTATTAGACTCTTGAAGTATTTTTAACTCAGAAGTGTGAAACTTTGAAATTCACATTGTTCAAAACAATCGATACTTAAGATCTCTCAATATAAGTTTTGGATGCATTTCTTCTGTTCTCCCTCGCTCTCCCTATTTTAACAATTTTGTACTTGCAGACTATATTTTTTTAAACAGTGCTTTCTTGTCAAATATATGTAACGTGTTTCTACTGTGACTTATAGATTAAATTGCAGTTCTTAATTAACTGCTGTTTGTTACCTTTGTATACACAAAAAATACCAATCGGTTCCGAATGCACTAATGAGAAAGAACGTGAAATATCGATAAAATCGAACTTAAATCTTAAATAAATATTATATGTATTAATTTTTAATAAACTAACTAATACATATACATTTTTATTTTTCATTTAGTTGTGAACTTTTTTACCACTGCTAATAATACTACGGGAAGTAGTAGTTGCAGCGGTCCGTCTACCCAAATACCTTCATTGCAAAGGATTAAGGGATTGTCTCAAACTATAGTATCGGCTCACAATAGTTTTGTGTTGCCCTCGTCCATAACCACCACCTCGATGTCTGGTACAACTACAACAACAACTCTGCCACAATTAATTCTGCAATCCCAGCACCAACCATCTCAAAACTTACTCCAGCACAGTCAACAACACCAACAGCAAACACATGTTAATAATCAAATAATTACATCCCAAAGAATTTCAAATAACATAAACGCCACCTCGTTACCCTTGCAATTGCAACAACAACTTAAGCAGAATATAATAACAGTACATGCTATACAAACAAATCCAACGTCAAACACATCACCAATTACTGCACCGGTATTAACACCCTCATCCTCTCCAGCCCCCACTTCAGCAACTATATCATTACCTCCTTTAGTGACAAGCAATCCACATTCTAACTCAGAATTATCAGACTCGTCTGAAGTCAGTAGAAATACCTATACAAACATTATTGTTTCGTCTTCCGCTGATAATAGTAAAACACCGTCATCATCTATATCATCCATTCCTTTAACTGTATCGCTGCCCGGAACTGTGCATACGCAATCTTTCAATAGAAAATCTGTAAATTCACCTAACATTTAAAAGGAAACTGCATTTGGCGCTTTAGGATGACCAAAACAAACCCTGTTTAACTCCCAACGATTCGAGAATTAAAATTCTTTAAAAACAACACACACTCACATATGTTAACTCATGTTGACTTGGTAGACCAAAAAACACTAACTTTTACCGCATTGAACGAAAGTATTTGTGTTCGAAAGAAATTTTTGTCATTAAAATTGTTTAAACTTTTGTACTTACAAAGGAGTACTGATTTTTTAAACAATATGATCAATCAATGGCTTTTTAAATCGAATAGTATTTAATAATTAGTAAATAGTTCACAATAATGTTAAAATGTTAAATTTGGAAGTGGAATTTTTAAAAATATTTATTACAAAATTTAAGTGTGTAATAATATGCGGAAAGATTTTCTTTAATAACTCCTTTCATTATTAATGATTTCAGAGATTGCTTTACAACTTGTTTGAGATTATTTTTATATGCCATACGCTTTGAACACTCGCGCATCAGTAACACAAGCCAGTTTTCGAAATTTATAAATGTAAATTTGCAATCGCTAATAGTGCTCAATTTAATTTGAAAGAATGATGTTTTATTAAAAAAGCTTTAGTTCTATTTAGCCAATAGAAAAGATTGAATATTAATAAATGGCACGTTTTAATCCGTCACCTTTTATTATATTTATTTATTGCCTTATTTCACTTAGATCAAATCACTTTTAAGGACTAAACTATATAATTTGTCCCTATAGTTTAATAAAGCTATTTGCATTCAATTTCAGCTTTAATTTTCTTTAATATATCAATACTTACTTTGCAAGACATTGTAATATTAAAATATAAAACATAGTTACATTTTGCTTTAAATGCTGCTTCAAAATTTTAAAACTTAATATTTAAGTGTTGCATTTGTGTTAGAATAATTTTAAGAGTTGTAGTTTTTTATTTCCTAAACTAAACGCTGAAAATTCAATTATTATTTATTGCTTTATTTTTTCCCCCTTTATTACAATTACTATCGTTTAAGAAGTGTAATAATTTTATATTAAGAATTTACATATTTAATTTCGATATTTAAAAAATAAATTTTTAGCGAAAAAAATTTTTACATGAAATAAATAGATACATATAAAAAATGCAGTATAGAGAAAAAACTCACTAGTATGATATGTTTCCTTTTAAAACCACTGTGACTTGAATTCTGGTTAAATTATAATACATTATTATCATAATGGGCTTTCAGTTTCAATTGAATTCAATGCCTGCATTCATTTGCCGCATAATTCTCTGGTTGAGCCAACAGCAATACAAACAACGGCCGAAGAATGCGCTCAAAGATTATTCTTCGTAGTATTCCTCTGTTGCGTGTAAAAGTAAAATTTATTAAAATTTTAATTGTATTCAAATTTAAAACCTACACACATGCATGTGTATTTCGCTCAAACTAAATCTGAATGAAAATAATTTATATCGCGGACTACCCAATTTTACATGAACTTGTGAAGTTCGTGCAGTAAAATTTCCCTTAAGATCACTGTGGGTCGGATTATTATTAAGTGTTATTATTATCAAAATAATCTAGTCTTTTAGTTTCAATTATAAAATGTCCACAATCAGTTGTCGCACAAACTCTCAACTCAAAATCCGTCATTTGCCAAACGACAGCCGAAGAAAGCGTTTGTTTTGCCTCTTAATAGTCAAATAAATACGAGCGTAATTGCAAACTTAGACCGATAAACCCTCATCGTGTTTCCCCACTTTATTTAAACGAAGCATAAGAGTACTTTGTGTATGGGAATGTGTTAGAGCTGCTGATAATACTGATACGGCTGATTACACATTGCGTAGTGATAATATTTTATAACATATTGTAATGGAAGTGAAAATAATCCACATCGTTTTAAGCATAGCGTGTGCCTTTTCTGGAGTTTACGTGGCAGCGCAGGAGGACAGTGGTAAAATATAAAAATAAAATTATTCATTCGCAATTAGAAAGAGTTCACAAAGTTTCGGCTACTTTTCGTTTAGGAGAAAGTGGAAATTCCATTGACGATTACAATGCTCAAGTAACGGAAAATCGGTTGGCGGCCCAGCTATATGCAGTCCTCGAACATTACAAACAAGAAGATCCAGTTGGTTTTCCAGGCGCACCAATACCTGATCCCATGGATGTGCCCGATATGAAAAAAAGTCTAGGTATGGCCAACTTAAATATGATGAAAGTGAAGGCCTACGGTTTATCCAAATTCCGTATTGCCAAGATTAATGCCGATTTGAAAGCAATGCAGGTACGTAACCACCACACCTGACTAAAAGTTTAATTTCTATATATGTATGAATATAGAAAGAAGGAAACCCCTGAAACTATTGTGAGTGAATTGTGCTCATAAGTTCCAGATAGTTTGATTGCGTTGTTTCTAGAAAACTAAAAAAAGAGAACGTCTGGATTGATAGATGTCTGAATGGGTAACATTCAGATACAACAAGCAATTTGTCTAACCAGAAAGCATACAGCATGTCAAGGCGGTCTTCTTGACCTAAGGCTGCACCCATGCAAATCCAAGAGCAAGAATCTAATAGATTCCAATTCCAGCTTCATAAGTTCTTGAAAAATCTTTTTAAATGAAAAATAAAATCGACAAAAAAATTATTGAAAAAGAGAAAATCGGGGACAACCTGAAAACCAATTACAATTGCACTAAAAATTCAATACTTTCCTTTTCGTTATGCACGCGCAATTTTTAAAAAAAATATATAAATTTGGTTTTGATTTTTAAAAACAAATTCTACCTTAATCCAAGCCTTGATGAATTTTTTTTCCAAATGCTCGCAATTGAGCCATCATTATGCTTCCACATTATTAAATGTCATACTTAAAAAATTTATTTTTTTTATGTAAATTTGAAATTGAAAAAGCAAATACGTTTTCGTATCGCCACCTAAACCATCTATTGCATAGAAAATCCAAATTCCTTGTTTTATAGATTACGATTCTCATCATATGTGCTGGTATAAAATTTATACCACAGAGTTTTTCAATATCCCGTAAGCCATCATCATACTACCAACATCTGCATGAGAGATAATGATTTCCGGGACGTCGAGAAGCAACCTTTTGACCAGTCATTATGAAAGTGGTGGAAAAATTGTAATAGTTTGTACAGGTTATAAACCGCACATGAAACTATTACTGGATTACGTTATCTACATGATTTTTACGTAACTAACAAATTTACGTTTTTTACGTAACTCTTATTGGAATAAAATTTATTCTATCAAAGATAACAGCAGTTATGATTAGAATTCAAAATAAAACAAGCTTATTGCTTCTCTTGAAAGCATGAGCAATAATTTATGGTATTTTGCATTTCAGATGATTATATTTATGCATGTGAAAAAATATTTTTAACGAAAATATATGAATTTTTTGTTAAAAATATTTCAAGACATCTTTTTATTTATCCATATAGGTCGAAGCGGGCATTGAACTCGATACTATGCTTACGAAAGGCATGTATACTCTTTCCTCTTTCATATCGAAAGCAAATGGGCCTTTTACTGTAACCTTAAAGAAAGTATTTGTTAAAGCTACAGCATCTCTGCAGGTGCAACGTGATGGCCATTTGACAACTGATCGTATTAAAATGGATATTACCTTCAAGGATATGGCGATGGATTTTCAAAATTTGGGCTTCTTGGGTTCTCTTTTTCAGGGCATTGTTAACTCTGCACCCAATTTAGTATTTGATGCGATGAAACCTTTCATGTTGCAAGAGGCTGATAAAAAATTGCGCGAAGAGATTAACAATAATATTGTCAAGTTAATGGGTGATAAGTTGTTGCCAAATTCCATAACGCCTCTTGATATGGCCATTGCTGAGGGTCGCAAGAAAGTGCGCGAAATGGGTTATGATCCATATCATATACCTGACTATAATCGAACAGTTGGAGTGTTCAGCATGCAACTTTCAAACACTTGGATTAATGGTATCTCGTCATTCTATCGTGTTGGTGATGTTATTGTTGCAATGGAGAACAACACAGTAAATATCAAGGTCAAGTTTGGCACTCAGCAAATAGCAGGAGCCTGCCAATGGGAAGTGAGTTGTGGCCTTGTGTCACGCGTCGGTCATGTCCAATTCACCGTTCAACACATACGCATAACCCTGAGCGTTAGCCAGGCGTTAGATACACGTAAGAGGCCGGTTATTAACGATCTTCAAATCGCTATGGGTAACATTCAGGTGCGCTGTGATGGAGCTGGCACATTAGATTATATTATGGAATTCGCAGTCAATGTTTTGCCCAATCTTTTGCGCTATCAAATCATGGACGCCTTAGAGAACCCCATTAAAATGCGAATACAAGAAAAGTTCAATACCATTGACGTGGAACAGGCTATTAAAGACCACATTGATAAATTTAAGCTTGATGGCAAAATGTCATTTGATTTTAAAATATAGAATTAATTTTAACTGAATAAAGCTCTTGCAAGTTTACATTTTTATACGAATTAAAAAGAGAAATTTTGATAATAAAAAGAAAAAACCGCCTAATCAGCGAACAGCTTAAATAGAATACAATGGAAGTTTTAAATCATTTTATATATTTTACTAATTAACAATAATTACAATTTTTAAGCCTGTCTTACACTTTGCTCGCTTTCTTTCAAATCATAAAGGTGTTTAATAAGCTGCAGGAGCTTTTTAAGTGTTTTTCATATCAGGGCTACTTGACTCCTGGTGTATGGCATGTTGGAAACCTATGATGGTCGTGTAGAAACGGAGCACATACAGAAGCAAGGGAATACTAAACCGTATCCATGATTATTCTTTTTAAATGGACACAACTTTTGTAAATTGTTCGCAATTTTAGAATTTAGGATGTCGTTCGCTGAACTGGGTAATAAGTTCGCCAACTACAAATGGCAAAGGTATCTTGAATTTTACTCCTGCCTTAGTTGTTAAAATGTTAAGCGATCACTAATCAATTACATATTTAAAAGCAAACAATTTACATACATTAATCGTAATATTAGTACATGTAAAAAGAATTAATAAAATGTTTCCTAATGTCATCATAAGTTATCGGCTTGTTACTGAACTATTTCCTGTCAGGATTTTAATTCTAAGCGAAAATGTAAATGATCTCTTCATTTCATACAGAGAGAAAATACTAATTTTGTATTTTATTAAAAGCAATTGATAGAACGGAATGGGGTTGTCTGTTACCACCATATTCAACGCCATGCAACAGCAATGAAGTCATCCCTTAGCTACGTCTCTGCCTCCCATAAATATAAAAATGTTTACATTCCTTTATTTATTTTGCAGGAATAATGTATTTATTTTATATCTAAAGTAATTCAAACGCATGGAATAGATGTGCATACACATACATACCCCATGGTACTAAGTCACGGAGTTGTAGTATAAATATTTTAACACAATAATTAATATACGATAATGGTGAAGAACTTTTAGATGTAAAAAATAATTCATGGCTCTTTGACAGAAAAGCACATTATTTGTAATTTCATTCGATCCCTAACCAATTCTAAGATTTCATCTGCCTTTTTAAGTTGATCAGTATCGAGAGGAGGATTAATCGCTTCTAATGCTTCGAGGAAGTAGTTCCTAAGTGCAAGATAAGAATGTATTTTACTTCTTTATAAGAGTATTATTCACAGTACCTTCCGGTCTCATTTGTATACAGCTTCAGGGTATCGCGTAATAATCGTATGTCAACATTGGCTTGTATGGCTCCAGTATAACTGAACTGTGGTACGCAGCTCATTAGACGTGCCAATTCTTCGGATATAGTGAGGACAATAGGTTCAAGTATGGGTCTCAATAATGCTGGTGATATAGTGTATATTTCCGAGTAAACACCAACTAAATTGTCGCAACATTCATGGGCGTAAGGCCGTAACAGGCCAATGGGCATTTCAATATCCCATTGAAAAGCTCCCAAATACATGGAAGGCTCTATTGTGCCAACTAAAGGATCACCCTTATGTTCAACGTAGGCATCGAGAATATTTGAAAACAACTTGTTAACAGAATAACGGGCAGTCTCAATAGCCAATGAAGGCAAAGGATAACCGTACCTTTCAAAGGTTTAAAATAACACAGTTAGGAAATTTATCTTTTATGTACTGAATATACTTACTTCTGAAAAAGTTTTCCAACATGATGAAAAAAGCTTTTATTGCAGTAAGCACAGTTAGCCAGACAACAAAGCATTCGTTGCTCCCACGTGATGGTTGTTGCCGCCGATGAGGACAAACTTGTAAATCGGCCAGAAGCATTATCATTTATTTGATTACTTGGATACCCCAAAAGCTGGGACACATTGTGTGTTGGCGTCTCCTCCTTATGGGAATGAAAAGCCAGCTCCTGAATGACATTACAAAAACATAAAAGTAATTGCTGTAAGCGTAATGACATCTCGCGCTGACCATCCGATTCCGACTCTAAAAGATTGCCTTCCCTATGGTTTTTATATTATCAAAGATAATAAAATATAGAGCTGACGGTTTAGTCATAGAGGAATAAAAATGTACCTCATTTCAGGACTTATGCAAGACTGTTGAGCCTCTTCAAGTGTTTCAATTATTAATTCCTCTAACCGTTGCGGTAATAAAGTTGCTCCTGGAAAATCTTCCACACCCATATCCCATGTCTCCACTTCAGCAAGCTTATTACAGTTCTGTGTGGCTTTTTCAAAAATGTTAGAAAAGCAGTGTAACCGAGTCGCATCAATAAATTTCTGTACAATATCCAACGCAGATGAAGGCAAATCCAAACTGATTAATGTTGCGTACGTTATACGAGTATAGCGCAAGCACTGCGGTAGCCATGACTTGAAAACATCATGTGAGCCATGACTTACAGGCCATATCAGGCCAACGGATTGTCTGAGAGTTCGAGCCTCTGCATCTGTAGTACACATGGCCACTTTTAGGTAAATGCAAAACTTTTCAATGGCATTCAAAATCATGCGCTGCAAAATAATTTCTTTAGTATAATACGCACAGTTATGTGTTATTTAACTACCTTAAAATCTCCCGGCCTTGGATCGTTTGGCCCTCTTAGTTCGCCAGTAAAGTACATCTGCCCAAGACGCCACAAATCCGGCAACTGAGATGCAGCTATTTCGCATATTTCTTCACAAAACAGTACACGGTTGGGAGTCTGGGTTACATCACGATTCTTGCTTTCTATGATTATGTAAACATATATTTTATAATTTAGTCAAAAAAATTGTAAAATGTTAAAAACTTTTACTCTCTGCTCCCTGAGCATCCTTGCTAGCATACTGTTCAAATGTTTGCTTAAATGTTTGTTCCAAATATTTAGATCTTGCATCAATAGCATCCCAAGCTGGATCTGTGTTACGTAGTTTATCGTTAAGTGTACTTCCAGACTGCTGTACTTCCAAACTAACTAAAGCTTTTATAAGCTTTCGTTGCTGCTCAACGCTCTGAGGCATTTTAATAACCTTTTCATGTAATTGCTTTCGAATTTGAAGTATGCGTTGATCGACTTCTTCCATTACTTTGCGAAATATCTATTGAAATATAAAATATATTTGCACGCTTTTGTTTGGCAAATTATATTTCTATAAACCTACTGGAATTTCAGTTTTACCAAAGCGACTCTTCGCTCTGGCATAATCATTCACCACAATGTCAAATTCTCCAGCTGCTGCTCTTTTTTCGACCGAGTTAGGCAAGCAAAAGAGAAATTTGTGCCTGGATAATGCCAGCAACACTGCTCTGGTTGAATCAGCCTTTTCCTTGCGCACAAGAACATCATTAAAAATATTTTCAGACTCGGAAATGGAATCTCAAAAAGAAAATTAGTATAATTAAGAAAAGAACGTAATTTAAAATGTAACATACTTTCAATTTCATTTTGCAAAACCTGCAATGGTTCTGGGCCATATTGTTTTTGATCTTCTTGAAGCTTATCTCGTATATTCATCATTGTGTCCAATTGATCAATTACAGAGCCAGCATTAGATTTAAGAAAGGAAAGCTGACCTTCTTTTTGAGATTCAACTTTTCGATTTAGGTAATTAAGACCTGCCTTAAGATCGGCAAATGTAGTTGTGGAATGTTTTTCTAACAGGAAGAGAGCCGGCGAGAAATTCTCTTGCAATAAGTCACCGCTGTTGTTTGGGAAGAGTTCCCTTAAATTTTCAACATTTTTTTGTTCATTGCCTTCTGTGGAGAGTCCTAATGGATCTTCTTGCGTAAGAACAGACTGCACAAGTGTTCGTCTTCCCCATGCAAAATTTTGTGAGGGAGCTTCGTCTATCCAAACTGCTGATTCTTTCAATGGTCCAATTATCTCATGATGACCTATAGCTCTAAACTGCACAGACGATGACCCTTCGCCACCGCTTCTTGTTGTTACAATAATATCTCCAATTCCTTTAACAGGGCCTGTACGTGCAATGATTTTATTTGGCGAAACCCATTCTGCCGATAATAGGCAGTCAAAACCACAAATTTTTAAGCCTTAAGGAGATTTATAATTTTTGAGTGAGTAAGCGGATTCCATGGGCATGCTGGTTGTACAAATTTGCTTACCTATCAAATCAGTTGGCTTAGATCCCAAAAATTCTCCTCGTATAATCACTCGAGTTCCTGGAGGACCCTCCTTTGGCGAAAGACCAGTAACTACAGGTAGTGGAGCCATACTACAAAATATTACTTAAAATCTCATTAAGATGAACAAAAAAATACACCCTTCAATTTTTTTTCTCGGGCAACCATAACAAACACTTTTAGAATACAACATATGACATTTGCAAATATTATGTAGGTGCAACCCAGTCAAACAGCTGGTACCGTTTTTATATGGTATATGGTCCAAAGCGAAATAAATCAGGTGATCGAAAGTAAATAGCTAAATTTTTAAAAAGTGAGTCCCATTTTGTAAAAAATATCATATATGTGTTTTTCCCAAAAATTTATTTTTCTCTAATTCAAGCAATCAGAAATCACCTCATGTGTTGCACTTTATTTACAAATCGACTTTTACAATCAAATTCATTAGGATAAATTAATTCATAAACTTATATGCCCTTTATATCTGCCCAAATTTGTGTGCTTCTGAGTTCGGAGTATACGTGGTACTGACCTCAGAATATTAGTTTAGTCTATGGTACCGAGTAACCCTTGTTTAAGTATCATCAATCTACAAATCTCAGATTTTGTTAGTTAACATTACATACATATATATTATATTGGGTAAAATGTGATATGACTCAAATTGTCTATATTTACTAAATGCACAAAGTGAAGAGATACAGTTGTATAAGAATTTATTTAAAAGTACTACTGCAACAATTAAATATAAAAACCAAAAATAAGACTGAATTGAAGAAATTGGGTGACAAAAATGTTTATATAAATAATGGCATATGTTCAAACTACCCTCATTATATACAAAAATTAGCAGCTGTTGGAAGCCTTATGTTAACCATTTACAATGAATGGTAACAGAAGAAGCATATAAATATAGTGTATTTATCCAACGGATGCAGTCCAAGAATGAATGACGTAGCCAGCGTTCAGCTTGAAAACGATAATTTACGTAAAATTCGTTCCCGTCTTTTACTTTGGGACTCGAAAAGTAATGCTCTTGCTACATTAAATGTAGTGCAGGACGAATGTTTGGAACAAATCAATTCTATTTGGTCACAGGATGATGAGGTGACGTTTATAAACTTATTTTATAATAAACAGAATAAAATTGTTTATGCATATGTCTAATACATAATATTGCAGGCCTTTAAGTTGGAACAACCTAATCCCGATGAAAAATGTACAGTAAGCGAGTGCGACATGAATTCAGTGTCGTTTAGGACTTTGCTGGAATCATCAGCAGGCATTGACACAACACACAATTTTTTAATGTTATATGACAGTGTTCATGCCGAAATCCATGAAAATAGTAATATGGCTTACCATCGTTATTTACAGCAGTTAATCACCCGGAGCACCGAATGCAAACATATGCTATCGCAAATAGAAGAGGCCATGGGCCGTTTGAAAAGATTGCGGGATGAATACGCATTTGTATCAGAGAAAACGGAGGCTCTCAATAACGCTAGTGAGCACCTAATCGATGAGCAGGAAAGACTTCAATCTCTTGGCAATGAAATACATAAACGTTTGCATTACTTTAACCAAGTGGAATTAATAAATCAACGCTTGCACAGTCCCACACTATCAGTGGCTTCAGACTCATTTCGTGAGTGCTTGACGAAAATTGATGAATGTTTGACTTATTTAAAGGAACATGTAAGAAACACTATAAAACACAAAGTACTTATTTTACAATTACATATTTACTTATAGCCAAAATTTAGGGATTCTCCCGCTTTTATAACAAAATATAGACATTGTTTGGCAAAAGCAGTTACGTTGGTTAAAACTTATATAAACACTGTTATGTCGCAAGCTACAGAAGCCACTTTGCATCCCAAACAAAGTTTTGCATCTGGCAACAGCAGTGGATCTGAAGCTTCCATTACCTCTCCAGATGCCGCATTTGCGCTTTACTATGGCAAATATCAGACGTCAGCTGCCAAAGTAAATCGTGTTTCACAAATGATTGAGACACGTGTTGATGTATGCCCTGAGTATGCAAATCTTCTAACCGATTTGCAACAGAATTACTTAAGAGAAAGAGCCACCATAATGACGCCAGCTGTAGACAAAGCTATTCAGGACATAAAGATGCAACATAAGGGAGATCATTGTGCCCTTATGCGCAGTTCTTGTGCATTTCTACTGCATATATGTCAAGACGAGCAAAGATTATATTACCAATTTTTCACAAAAGAAAGTGAGCATTTAACGTAAGTCGTTAAATGATTTTTCGCAGGATACAATTGTTTTTATTATCTTACTTATTCAGTTGTTATCTCGATGACTTGTGCAATATTCTTTACGATACTATGCGACCATTTATTATTCACATTAACCATCTGGAAACTTTGGCGGAAATTTGCTCAATATTAAGAATAGAAATGTTAGAGGAACATGTTGAACAAAATCGTACGTACTTCAGCATTTTGTGTGATCTGAGTTTATGAATTACTTCCTTTCTTTTAAATAAAGCGTCAGCATTGAAAGCTTTTGCTACCGTAGTAAACCAATTGCTTCAAGATGTTCAAGAACGTTTAGTATTTAGAGCGCACTTGTATTTACAATCAGATATCTTAAATTATAATCCTTCTTCTGGTGATCTGGCCTATCCGGAAAAGTTAGAAATGATGGAGGTTTGTTTACTCAGTAATTTACTTGAAAATTATTGTCTACATCAATTATTTTAGAGTATAGCTTTGTCGCTGCAGGAACCTCCCCAAATACGGCGTTTTGACTCTAGGTCTTCACTGGTGTCGACTGTGTCAAACGCTACAGAGGCTGAAAGTGTGGATACAAGTGTTAGTCGCATGAGAAATATGAGTAAGAACCTCGACGAGTACAATTATTATTATTTCCATAAATGTCGCCTCCCTTTTGTCTTAAATGTTTCTTTTACAGATTCACCAGCTGACTTGCATGGCATGTGGTATCCAACTGTTAGACGTACGTTGGTTTGTTTGTCTCGTTTGTATCGTTGTGTTGATA
Source organism: Ormia ochracea (assembly GCA_963402855.1). Classification (NCBI taxonomy): domain Eukaryota; kingdom Metazoa; phylum Arthropoda; class Insecta; order Diptera; family Tachinidae; genus Ormia; species Ormia ochracea. The sequence goes on from OY727108.1 coordinate 31,720,693, forward strand.
GACCAATTTTCCAGGGTTTATCACAAGAAGCCCTTAAACTTTGTATTCAAAGTGTTTCGTCTGCAGCATCGAAAATATCACTAACAAAAGTTGGTTTGTGGCACTATTTCAGATATACCCTTTTTATACAAATTTTTTTTCATTTATAGACACCTATAGATGGTGAGTTATTTGAGATTAAGCATTTGCTTATACTAAGAGAACAAATCGCTCCATTTCGGGTCGATTTCACAGTCAAAGAAACATCTTTGGACTTTAGCAAAGTAAAAACCGCTGCTTTTGGTCTTCTGCAGAAACGAAAGCAACTGTTTTCAATGGGTAGCAATAATGCTCTGCTGGAGTTTTTATTGGATGGAACACCACAAATTAAAGAACATCTCTTGGATTCTCGAAAAGAAGTCGATCGCCAATTAAAATTTGCTTGCGAAAAGTTCATAAAAGATGCTCTTAACATTTTAGCAGGACCTCTTGTAACATTTCTGGAAAAAGCCCAATCAGTTGTAAGTTCAGCAAGTACTAGTGCCGTTAAGGATCAACAGCCGCAGTTGAGCAATAAAATTAACTACACTCTAAGGCAAACGTCTTGGGCTAGTCCGCAACATATAAGTAGTGTTATACAAGAGACACAACGTTTGTTAAAAGTTAAATTGCCAATGTTGCAAAGATCGATGCAATTGTATTTGAGTAACAGAGACACAGAGTTTATAATTTTTCGACCGATAAGAGTAAGTATAGAAACACGTCCTCAATACTTTATTATTACTACTAAAGTAAACCCCGTTTACAATTTTTAGAACAACATAATTCAATTATTCGTGAAACTAGAGCAGTTACTAACCTCTAATGGATACAGTTCTGATGACATGATAATCACTAGTTGTCCTTCCGCTGAACAGGTGTCAGTAGTTTTATCTAGCACAAGTATATTAGCGGCAGATGCTCTAATAAATTTTTCAGCTTCGCAAAGGAAAGCAAGTATAACAACTGACAGCAAAAGTCATTTGCAGCAGACTTCCCCTGCTATCATGGAAACTTCGAGAAAAAATTCATTTGATAAAAAAGTTAGCTTTGAAGGTTCCTGCCCACAAAATGCTATGGAAAATTTACCAGAAGTATCAGAATCTTCAGATAACAATAGCAGTGTAACAACACCAATAGCCGTTTCACCAGAGCCAGCTGAACTCATTACTCCAAACAGTGCGCAATAATTTTTTTTCTTTTCTGATTTTATTCTTCATTTTTAACTATGCAGTAAAATATACAATATTATAAAATTGTGTTAAAGGATAATAAAATACAAACTAATGGAATTATATCCGTAATAAAATAATAGTAAAAATTCTATAATCGCAAACTTCAGTTTAATAAAATTTCCAAAAAACTCAAACACAATTATACAGAAATTGATACAAAATTATTTGCACTATGATAATGAGCACCAGTCTTTTGCATTTTGTTGTTGACCGCCCACTGGCACGGTGGTGTTAGTTGGCCGTTGTATATCAGTGCTAGCCGTACTTTCATTGCGTCTATTCCTATTATTGGTTTCATCTAATTCCATTATAGATAAAGCAATTGCACGAGCTAAATCATCATCTTCTGACTGTAAAATAATAAAAACTTTAATAATGAAAACAACTGAAAGTCGTGGCTTATCTTACAATGTTTTGCTGTATATTCTGTATTTGAGCAGATCCCACAGCCGAACGCTGTGCAGCGGCCGCTCTCACTGCTGCGGTAGTGGGTTTAGCTGCTGAATTAAATAAGCTATTTGGTGGCGTTTGTTTTCGTCGTTGTTCAGCAGCATTTCTATATACACACACAAGGGCAAAATATTTATTTATGCAAATTAATTCAATTTTTTTTTTGAAATACATACGCTGCCACATTCCTTTTAATGTCCGCATCACCTTTTATTTTAAACCCTCCAGAAGTTGATTGACACGCGTGATCGGCCGTATGGCGATGACGTAGACAAAAGTTTTGCTTACATTGCGAACAGTTGACGGGAATCAATTCTTTTCGTTTGCATGATTTGTAGGAACAGCGATTTGTAAATATTTTCCTTGAGTCAGATTTGCATTGTTGGTCAATATGCTGGCCAACTGTTAAATCTGGCTTAACGCCAGGTGCTGTAGGCACAGGTTCACCACACAGTGGACATAATGGAACTTGGTAATCCTTACGCAAACCGCATGCACACTTGTGTTGTTCATAGTTAAAGTGTGAGGAACAAAAAACTTCTTTGCAAGCATCACATTTCATTGGTAGAAAGTCTGTTAATGCAATTAATGGTTATCAAAAAACACAAATTGATTATTTTCCATACATGCGTATGCATGACTTATATATAATCTTCACACCAGTTACCTAGTCTGTTGCATGACTTTTCGCTGCAATGTTGACCCAAGTGAGGAAATTCCATTTTTTTCCTTTGTAATAGAAACAGGAATGTGTGAAATAAATTTATTTTAGAAGGAGTCTTTACCGTTGACCCGATAAGACGATTACTTTTTACTAATTGTTCTGTTAAAACAAACAATGACTAAACAGAGAGTCTGCAATTTATACAAACTGTTCATGAATGTTAAATCATTTGACGTTTCTCTTTTGGCCACCAGCTATGGAATGCATTGGAATGAAACCAAAGAAAAGAACGTCATAAGTAGGGCTAATTGTGGTAGGTTTGAGTGTTTTCAAATGTTGAAATTCTTAAATTCAATACTTGATTGTTTTTTAAAAAGTTTTAAAAAAAATTTAATTGCAGTTATTACAAGAATTCACACGATATAAATAAAATAAAATTTATTTTGCAACCAATGGCCTAAGTTAAACTATATGGGTCTCAAAGGCCCTCCGCAGGGAATATATAAAAATGAGGAAATTTAAAATATATATATATCGCTATGCATTTCATGATGTTCTTGATTGTATTGTGACTGAAGTCTTAAGGATTCTAATCACTGAAAGTTAATTTTAAATGAAAAAAAGGAAATCGCTCATGTCAGGGTTCCCCTAATGAAATTTTATAACTGCTATTCTTGTAAACAATGTGCTAAAACGGTACCATACCAAACACTTTGAAAGTTATAAGCAAGGAGACTAATAAAAAGAAAGTATTAAATAATGACACAGTCTTAGAAAAAATTGTATTCAATGGGTTACTTTAACAATATGAAGATATATTATTGTCCGACGATAAATATTATTTTTGTGTGCTTACGCTACAACAACTCTGTTGTTTAATTTTTAAGGTTGTTACTAAACAGCAGCTTATATGCGGTCGGTTACAACAATGTGAATGCTTTTCCTAAACCCACTTGGGTATTTATCATTTAACAGAACCATACGATAATTTAAAAATTAAGTAAAGACTCAAACCAATCCCTGCAGTCAACATTATCAGCCAGTTCACCATATCGTACAAAAATGAGTGAAACGAAAAGGAAGCCACTTTTTGAAGAAGAAAATTCGGATAAAAGATGTGACTAGTTTTCGATCGAATACACTTACGAAGTTATTTCAAGGGTTGCTATGACATACCAGAGTAATAAATTGTTTGAAAACAAATACAACGCCGTTGCAAAAATGTTTTTGCGCCATCTATTTGAAGAAATGTGTATTACAATTAGGAAGTAGGGATTTGTAATATGTGTATTTGAATATGTACATATATTCTCTGAGGAAGTTACACACATCGTACGAAATATTACAAAAAACCTCTAAAAAAAAGGTTATTAATTTGAAAACCAGCAAGAAAAGAAAAAAATATATTAGTAACAATAAAAATTTAAACTAATAAGTAAATAAATATAAATTCACACAAACTTAAAAATCCATTGTAATTGTAATTTTCCTGTCAAGATTATTGGCACCACAAATGCAATTCTGATGCGATTTTGAAATTAGGAGGGTTTCACTATAAGATTTTAGCGTGGCTAAATCGTACGACTGTGCAGGATAGTGGAACGAGGCCTTTAATTTTCAAGTTTAAACAAGATAACTAGTGACTGATTTTGACATTACGTTCGCACTACTAACAACTGCTGTATCATAATTAATTAATCAAAATACTAATTAATTGAATGATGCTGATGCTGATACTGATGCTGGTACTGACATTGACCATGACACTGAGACTAATACTGCTACTGCCACTTCCACTGCCACTGATACTGGTACTGACACTGATAGTGATACTGATACTACTACTGATACAGATCATGCTAGTGCTACTAAATTGGCAGTATTTACATTGCATAGCTGCAAATGTATTTCATATTATAACGAGAGCTGCAATATGCATTAAAAAGCAGAAGGACTGCTCCCTAAATAATTTGCTTGCCACAAATAAGTTTTTTATTTTCTTCGTGACTTGAGTGTGAATGGAAAACATTTGATTAAATTTATTTATTATTACGTTGAGACACAAGAAGTATTCTCAAGAAAAAGCGCAACGAACGAAACGCTTAAATCTAACATTAGAATTCTGTGTTTTTAATTCGTTGCGCAGTATTGATGCTGGGGAAGTTAAATGGACTTGAATAAACCGGTGCAAAAAAACGTTGTTGCGATATGTTATATGTTCGATATAATATATATGTGTATCACATTTGTTAGGGTTGGTATAACTAGGGTCAACAAACAGGGAAAGCGTTCAGTAGCGTGAGCGGTATGGCTCCTTTGATTACCTGAAATATTGTAAATATTTTTACTAAGAAGAGCCAGCAATACTTCTAAATCGTACTGAATAAAATTTTGTAAAGTTAATGAAATGCATCGAACTGTTCCAGGCAATTGAGTATTTCAGACTGTTCAGAATTTGTACTTGGGGAATGAGCCTGTAACGTTGTCTTCTAGGAATTTCGGCACGTGTTTCAATGTTTTTTTCTTTTGTTCGATTTTCTGTATGACGTATGGATTTGTGTGTGCATGTAGTGCTCTGTTGGATAAATGACCTTGAACATTTAGAGCTGAATCGTTAAAATATATTTTTATTGATTTTTGCCCCAGCGAGTTCGTGATCATGCAACATTATTTTATATTATTACTTGTTTTACAGCTCATGTACTCGCGTTTATATGTAGATGTGCACAGACCCATGTATTCATACACATCCAACCGTACATTGGAATGGATGTGTGTGCTTGTGTGTGTGCGTATTATATTTAAGTTTGTGTTGGCTTTCTGTTAACCGTTATTATTAGTTGTATAAAATGATTGCAGTTTTCCCTCTTCTCATTTGTGTTTTCCTTTATTTTACGCAAAGCAAGAAAGATAAATCAGTGAAATGATGTGGTTGATGTTGGTTGGAATGGATGGTGGTGCTGGTGCTGGTGATGGTGATGGCGATGGTGATGGCGGTGGTTAATTTTGCTTTTCATTAAGTTTTGCTGGAATAGCGATGAAACAGGAACATTTTAATAGAGTGAAAAGCGTGATTGACAATTTCAATTATTTAAGATGTGAGTGGCACAAATTGAAGTAAATTGACGTATGAATGAATGTGTGGATGAAGGAATAAATATTGCAGGAGTAAAAAGTGAAGTTTTATAAATTACATTCATACGCCAAACTAATTCATCGTACATCGAGAAACGCCAACAATTCATCTTGTTTTGGCAACGTTAATAAATAATTCTCGGGATAATGAAGTTGTTATATAATTAATTGGGAGTTTATTGCTTTATATGCGTCCTATTCAAATTTATACGAATAATTTATCACAAGAAGGTTAACGCCGAAGGATGGAAATAAATCAAAAACATTAGTGGAATGATTTTTACCTTATTGCCACATTCCGGGTTTTTAGGGAGAAAAAACACCATCGAACTAAAAAAAGTGAAACAATTTCACATAAAAATGTTTAAAAGTTGCAATAAATCCTTTTCAAAAGGAGAAAGTACTTGTATATAGCATTTTAAGCAAAGTGATTAATTATCTATCAAATTATATGTTGGGCTTTCAGAGGCGAATCGACTTTAAGGATGGTCTTAATTTTACTGTTGTTATAGAAGGTCGATTTGTCAAGAACTGGGCAACGAGATATATGAGAATAAATAAATTTGAATTAATTTGAAAGAAGAAAGTAGTTCGGCTTAATTACAGTTAAGGAAAAAATTCTACGTACACTACTTTATTTTTTATCTTAAAGTCTTTTTAGGGGAAAATAATAAACTGTCTGATCTATTATTTAGAGCACCGAAAGAAATTTTGTGCGTAAAACAAAGAGTTAATCCAATTCGCATTAATAAAAAGATCAAAGAGAATAATGTGTTTTAAAATTCTTTAAAGGAAAAAAATATTTTTATCACGAATAAAACATTTATATAGTAGAGGTAAAGTTAATCTAACATCTCAATGCCGTGTCGTAAGCAAGACCACATTTTGCTTAACATGGGCCGTAATCTGAGACAAGCCCGGAGTTATGGGTGCTGATGTCATACTTTTGCATCACTTTGCCTAAAACATGACAAATGGAGTCCATCTGATTAAGTTCGGGCGACTATGGCAATGAATTTAGTTGTTACTTCGCTTATGATGAAGAATCCAGTCTGGAAAAATATGCACAGTATGCTGGGGATCGTTGTGGCCTAACGACGTATTGCATGAAAATGATTTTAAAAGTACAACCACGCTAGAAAGCAAAATCAACAATTTTTGGCGGAACGTACAGGAATAAATTTTTTGAAGAATGTTGTATTGTCTACAGAACTTGATCCCAGATATTATATAGTGGTATGGTTTATGGAGGCAGTTAACCATGCAGGTATGTATTTATTTAAGAGCCCAGGTGAATCTGAGAATTGATTTGGCAGTCAGCCGCTTCTTCAGACCATCGGATACTCCCAAAGTTGGTGATCCAATGTCATCTTATTTCCCTTTTTTTGCCTACTGACTACAGAAGTCGCTATATTAAAGATTTAATCTTAAATAATGCTCATTATTGCGAATAATGCTAGTAGTGCGACCGAAATACAGTGCACTCGTGATATATGAACACCCTAAAACTTTATTAACACTTCTTCCCTCCACTGACTTCTCTAAACCGTGAAGTTAGGATGAATGCTTGGAATGTGAAGTTATTACTTTTGTATATTTGAAAGGATTTTAAAACAAAAATATTGAAATAGAAGTGCACAGAGAAGCTGATGCAACTGCATAAAAATCTGGAGATTCATAATGTGTTATCTCAAAATTGAAATGGTTTCAATATCGCGCTAAGATAAGACTCCATTGAGATATCTGTTTTGAAAAAAGTGCATTGAAAACAAAGTTAAACTATTCCCCGTAAGTAGAGCTTACAGTTTTGATCATTACAGAATGGGAGGAAATGTAACAAGAAGGAAACGGGTATAGGGGTATTATCTACGACGAAAGTGATTGACAAACGAGATTTGTATGTTGGCGATACAGTGAAGATAGTTGGCCCTCTTAAACCGTAAAAAAGCATTGTAAATGCATATTTAAAAGGATATTAATTGAAAGTAATTCACAAATATGTTTTAATTAGTTCCTATTACAGAGAGAGAGCTCACTGTATTTGTTGCAAAAAATATATATTTCTTGCTCGATCTAAAACAAACGCCTTTGTTAGGTCATATAACTTGGGCTTTACTCAGCTGTATACTGCCTTAAGCTTTATGGGATACCAAGTAGTTGGTATCCAAATGTGATAACACTATTCCGTGTGCATGGGTATGCAGTCAATTTTTAAATTTTGTCCTCCCGCTAAGAGTAGATTGAATGACCTCACAACTTTTAAAAAGTTTGAAAATTAAAAGTATTTGTTAATTAATTTAGAAAAATATTTTTCCATTATCTTGCTGAAAGTAGCGAAAATTACTAAAAACAATTTAATTACATTTTATCTACTCCAAAGGACGATAAACCTTTTGTCGTCGCTAAAGCTACGAAAGAATTTTTAAAGAAAATACAGCTTGCTTACAAGAATTTAAAAATCTCGTGAAATACTTTCCGAACTGCATTCAAGGCAAAAGCCCCAAATCGCTGTAATTAATTAAATGCAGGAAATAATAATTGAGAATATTTTGGGATACATGTACAGGACATTGTTGTTTCTGGCATTCTTAAACGATCTGTGGCAGGTGTCGTTTAACATAAAAATAAAGGAATACGTTAAGAAGCATTCACTGCAAATCAAGCTTATTTCAATTAAACAAGTATTTGACAATTTTTCGGAAATAAAATTTTCTGTATTGATTACAAACATATTCAATTTCAGTTAGTGATGCAGTTCAAGTGTTCTCCTCTACAGGGTTAATTAATATTTTAAATGCAGATTTTATGTTTTTGCACTGCATGGGTGTGCCAGTAGTATACATATACATGCATACATATAAACTCTCGCATAATACACACATAGAGGTACAGACAATATTTGGCAACGAAACACGGCACAATGGCTTAAAGGGCATGCCATTTGTCAGCGAGTTTCAATTGAACACCGTTTTCTCGAAATATTCCTTTTGCCCATGTACCAGTCTTTTTCCTTTTTGTTCTACGTGAATCCATATTTGTATATCTGTCGCTTTATTACGTTAAAACGTTGACAACTTGTTGGCCAAAAAGTCACTCAGCAGTCAAATAATTTTGCATTCTGTTTGCATTCAACTTCAAGTTGTCTTGTCGTCAATAGTACATACAGATATGCATGCGACTACACTGATAACTGCCGGCAGGGTTCAAGGTATTGTTGGTTTGACTTGTAATTTTAAACTGTTCAGCATGCTGGAGAACAAGAGCAAGAGAAAACAACAGGAATCTGTTCAACACTTGCAATAAATGATTGCTTAATGAACGGAGTTAAAAAAATGTTTTTATATGTCATCAGCGACAGAACATTGTTATCCTTGGAAGTAATTGGTTTACTTGGGATAGTCATTTGCCAAATGTGCTTGTGTAATTTATACCCCAAAAAAAAAAAAAAAAAAAATAAAACAAAAATGAATCTGCGAGATGGCGGCCGTTAAAGTGGTATTGACCCCAAGGGATAAAAAAATTATTTCTAGTAAAAATTTCGTTGCGGGATTTGTAATCAAATTTCTTAATTGATTATCCTTTTCCTCAAATATTTATGGTCAGGTGTTATTAAGCAGCTCTGGGCAAACACACTTTACAAGTCATGCTAATCATTTCTAAAAATGGTATCAAGCTGGAGTGTTTTGAATGGCATTCGAGAGTTTTGTTACTCGTACGCATAATCTTGTGGTTAACCATAAATATTGTTGTTCATATGCAAATGCCATGCGAAGGCGTTGGACTTTGGTTATAAATATCAAACAATGAGAATATATCAATGAGAATGAGCCATTATTGTGTGTTTGTGATTCCCAAGAATTTTGTTATTCAATTCTATTATATTCTATTAACCTATTATTGTTTATTATTATTTTTGTTATTTTCATTGCATTTTTACCGTGGCTTATAAACGTGAGCAATGTGGCATTGCTAGATGGAGGTTGTGTGCATAGTTTTGTTGTTGGCGGTGCTAAATTTTGAATTAGGCCCTACACGAGATCTCTGTGGATTTTAAAAAAGTTCAAATTGGTTCTAGTCGTACCTTCTGGAATTGTATCTGTTATTAGGTACGAGCTACGATGTTATGCGAGTTGTAGTCTACAGGTATTTCCTATAAATCAAACCAGAATGGTTTTGTCTTCGATTGCAATCTCTTTAATCAGTCCTTTTGCGCTGCTTCTTTTCTAGAATAAGTGTCAATTTAAATAAAACTATATGAAAAAGGTTGATAAAGTGATGCTGTGTTGTATTTTTTAGTCAGGGGTAGACAAGGTTGCCATAAGTCAGTATAGGGAATGCCATTGTTATGCCAGTGTTAAAAGTATTGATACGAAGTCCACAGCAGTGTTGAATATAAAGCGATAAAAGTCGGCATAATAAGTTTGCTCAATAAAGTGTCAAGTTTGTAGATAAGTAAATAAAATAATTCTCTTGCAGGGTATATGTAAGGGGGTAAATGTAATACGATATTAGATTTATTTAAGAATTAATTTTTGGGAATCTGTTTTAATAGAATATCATATTGCCAATAATTCGCTGCTCTTTTTTGCAGCTTTTCCTTAAATAATTAGAATAAACAAATTTAATGGAAATTGTGTGATGCTTAAATTAATTGGTCTGCGAATGAATATTGTTATTGCCGTTCAAGTAAAGCACAAGTAAAAATGCCAAAGAATTGGGTGTTTTCAAAGTATTTCAGGCAACACATTTTTAACTAAGTGTCTATATATGCCAATACGTTTATTTAAAATTTCTATTGATAACTATGCACAAGTGTGGCCTTGAGATACCCCTGGGCACCACTCATGTAAATTGGACTTTGCTTCATTGATTCTTTAAAAATTCTAATCCAATTCAATTCACTTCACTTCAACTCAACTCAACTCAACTCAACTTATTTCAATTCGATCCCTTATGAACGCACCGACAAATAATGTTTATATGAATAGAAAATAACAGACAAACGAATCATTGGACAGGAGGACATAAATATTTTGTTTGCTAGTTAATGCAGTGCACCAAAAAAATTACCGTACACTAAAATTTAAGCCAATACAGCAATATTTGTAACAACGAAATAAAATGTAACTGACATAATGATAGAGATATTGAGGAGATTAACTGTTATTGAAAAAAAAAACATTTTGAATTATTTCAAGTAGTTTTGAATGAAATAAGACAACTGTTACACACGGTTTTAGATAAATAATTTTTCAAAATTCAATAGTCTCAAATTGTTAAGTGCTCGTACATGCACCTCTCGTGCATAGTCGATGCAACTCAAGCAATGTAGTTGCTTTTATCTGAGTTATCCATACACATGCCCATTGCTTTTGTGAGGGTGGGCGTTCAGTATGTGTGTGATTGCTTATTTGAGTTTGTGCTATAATATATTAGGGAGGCTCTGAATGAAACCGTTACTTTAATTTAAAATTATTCAAACTTGAGACGGTTTTAATATTTTATTAGTGACGTCTGGTGCATCTTTAGGAAGTAAACGTAAATAAAAGACATATAAAATATTTTGTTTCATGATATTTCTTTTTTATTATAAAGTTTGAATCACGCGAATTGCTGCGAGCATTAATTATTTTGAGGTAATTTTCAACCACTTTTTAACACATATTGGGCGGTATCTCAGCCATAACTTGACAAATGTTGGTTTTTAAGCATTCAAGAGTTAAAAGTTTGTCAGTCTATAAACACAGTCTTTTGCGTAGCCCCACAAAAAAAGTCTAATTGTGGCAAATCACATGATCTTGGTGGCTAGTTGATATTGCCATGCTGATTTTTTAATAACAGGTAAAAAATGTCAGTTACCATATGAGAATAACGCTCCAAATTGTCGGTGAGAGTGGTTCCATCGTCGTTTTCGAAGAAGTAAGGTTCAATCATACCTTTGGACCAAAGAGCGCACCAAACACTGACTTTTTCTGGATGTAATGGCCTCATTCCACCCCTAATGCCAGAGAACGACGAGGAATCGACAGATTCGGGCCTTCGACAACCCTTTCACTTACAGCAGCGATATTTTCAGTGGAACGAGGGAAACGATGACGCACGGGACTTACAATATTTGTAACTACTCCAGTCTACGCAAATTTCTTCACAATTTCGCCAATTGCTTGCATACATAGTTGGACGATTATGTAAACCATAATCTCCTCTTAAAGCACGATATGTGCCTGTGGCAGAATCACCATTTTTGTAGTATGTTTTAATAATTTTTATGTGTTGTGTGATAGTTAAGCGATCCATTTTCGTCAATGTCAGACTAAACTGAAAAAAAATTACTTTAACAACTTAATTTGACAGATGTCGAATTCCAGTCCTATACTTTTGAAAATACGAAATGGTTTTATTTGTTATAATTAATAATATATAATCTATTACTTCTTGCAGATTTTATACACATGAAACTAGTTTTAACTAAGAAAACCATTGTCATACAGAAGTAACGATGGCAGTAACGAGTCGCCCAGAAGAGAGCTGATGACTAACGTAGCAAAAGCATGGTTCTGATTTTGATCTCTGTATGCTGTGCGTTCTTTTTCGTGTAATTCAGCTACATATTTTTAACGTGTTGTCAAGCAAAAAATATTCTGTGAATTAGTTTTAATTAGGGGAATTAGGGGCAAGCCTAATATTTAACTACTTCAGTGTAAATTTTGCAAACATTTCTATTTACATATTTCAAATATTTTCGTTACAGTACCAGTAAGGACCTTAGGGATACATAATAATTAAGGATAATTGCTTAATTACTAAATCAATAAATTAAAGATAAAATATAAAAATAATGAAGTTTCAACTTTATATCAGCAGTCATAAACATCTCCTACGCACAAGCACTGTGCAATATGGACGAGCATATTTACGCACGAAAATGCAACACATCAGGACCCTATAGTTCGGGCGGAACCTTACACTTCAGATAAAAGTAGAATATTTATATTACAGCGCCCCATTATTAGAGCTCGATTTTAGTAGAAGGTAACATTTTAACCAGCAGAAGGATAAGAAGCGATAAGATAAAATCAAATTCATCGTTACTGCCAGTTTTATCAAAGAGATTGGCAATTCGAAGTTGCCAGACTTTTCACCATGAAACAAAGGTATATCCGATTTGTTTTGAAAATTATATTCTCTAGAAGTCAGCAGCAAATACAAAAAACGGAGTAAGTGTATGATTTCAAACTGCCAGCGCTCTTTTTAAGTGGTCGGTTACTATTCTAGTGTAGTGACAGTGTTCAAGATAGCCAGTAATTCCGCGCGAAGTTGTAGCTGTGAACGTCTTTTATCGCTCCTTTATTTTAAAGTGTGATATTCCTTTATTACAACAGATATCTTAGTTTTTTAAAGCTGATTCTATCCAATTTTTATTTTGTGCCTCGTAACACTTCTTAGCATTCTTAGGCTGTAGTAATGCAAATTCGATCCTGCAATAGAATATTATAATGGCTACCGCTTGTGTTATAATTTTTACCAGATTCCTTCTGAAAGAAAATATTGAGCTGTTTAAAAGCTTATTGACTTTTTTCGAAATACTTTTTTCAAGTATTAGCTGATATATGAGTTCTTTAAATAACATTTTTTAAAATGTACTCTTGCGGATATACAGTTTTACTTTTGGAAAGTTTTTGTTCGGCTGCCAGTTTTCAAGTCACATCGGTAAGAAATTTGAAAGGTGGTACGTTTTGGTGCCTGTTTCACTATAACGGGAAATTCATTTGTGGGATTAGAATGAAATTTGATACTCCAAAAAATATTTCACTCTTTTCCTCTTTAATATACGGGGCACATTTTGGCGATAAAAACTGGACAAATTGGTACTTCGTCCGTTTTTGGTATATTTTATATATTTGCTTACAATTTGGGTTGGAATTTTATTTCTTCTTGTGTGTTTTTGATAAATTCCGCATTCAAGTAGTTTAATTGAGGTACTTTTAAAAAGGTACTTTATCAAGAATTATTTTTTTTAATTAATGTATGTTTTTTAATATATTCCTAAAAGGGAAATAATTAGTTAAGATAGTTTTTTTCAAGGCATACTTTCATGAGGTGTGCTTTTTAAAAATCTTTCTCTAAGAGAGACTTTAAGATATAAAATTACTTTTTCAAATATGGACTGCACTCTTCTAAAGTCAACTTTTTTCAAAGTTGTTTTTTGAAAAGAATTTTTCTAAAAACATCTGACTTGGAAAGGTATTTTTTTAAAGTTGTGTTATTGAAAGATATTTTTGTTAAATGTTAACTACCAAGAAGTACTTTTTAAAAGATTCCCTTTTGCAAGTAGAGTTTCATGTGTTAACTGATAATTAATAAAAGTTGCTGTTTTTAAAGATATTTCTGTAAAATGGTCATATTTAAGAGTTACTTGCTTCTAAAAATATATTTTAAATAGATATTTTAGTGCCTCTGTCACAGTGTTAAATAATACAAAGTTTTCCCAAAACTGCTGGGGACTGACAGATATCACGTATTGTGCACTTGAAGGCATCGTTGAGGCAGAGGAAGACTTTGTAGGAAATAACAAAAATGTTAACAACAAAAAATTTTATTGAACAAAATTAATTCATTTAAGTCTCATACGACATTGACAGCAACAGCAGACAGTGCTGACAAATGCAACGAAGCATAAAAAACAAAAATAAATTAAATGAAATAAAATAAAATAAAAGCAGGAAGGAGTAGCAAAACTTGAAAAGTTGCAAAGAAATAAATAGTTTTAGAAAGTTTCTTTTAGTGTTAATTTTATATCAAGTTCTTTATAATTGAAAATCGTAGCAAACTTTATGGTCTTACATTTTTTGTTCCTCCTTTTTTTTGCCATCATGATTGATGCTCCAGCTGTTCTAATACTTGATACGATGGGCAGGGCCAAGTGACTGAATTAGTATGACGTTGCGTACGTGGTGTATTGTGCGTAAATAAAATTAAAATTGCTATTATTTTCTATTTACTCGGTTGAGCTGAAGGCTGATGAGAAAAGAAACTAAATCCATTTCATTCAATTACGAGGGTGAGATGAGAAGCTTTCGGGATGATAAAGGAAAACAACTTATATTGAAGTTTTTTTTTCGTTGTATTTTTCAAGGTGTTCTAAAGCAGTGTGATTCCTTAGGACCTCGAAATATTGATGAAGTCATTGTTAATCCTAAATTCTATATCTCAAAGCCACTTTTAAGGTTAATAAACAGATAATAGTTGTGGCGGGTGAAAGGGGTACAATTCGAACTTCAATTCCTTGATATTAGTCATCGCAACAACCAAAGAATGCGCCGATGCAATATCATGGTGAAACAAAATTGTTTCCCCCACAAAGTGTGGTCGTTTATTCTTCACTACTTCTTCCAAAGAATAGCATTAACTCTGCGTAGTATTGACCATTGCTGCTTTTACCCTTCTCGAGATAACGAATGAAGATAATTACTTTTGGATCGCAAAACTGAGTCGCCATAAGCGAATTGGCCGATAAATTTGTTTTTGCCTTCTTAGAGGTTGGTTCACTTGGCCCAATTCATTATTATCATGGCGAATACAAGTTTGAACTACCCACAATGCACAGGGCTTCTCCACACTCAAATATTTATGTAAAGTATTGCAAACATATTCCGTTCATCTTCTATTTGAATCAGCTATCTCACTGACTTTCAATCTGAGATCATGCATCACCATTTTATGAATTTTTCAGGCCTTGAGACCTGAACGAGGTGTCATGAATGTGGTTGACCGGAATTGCTTATTCAATCTTTCTTACATTCCGAAGCCCTCTGTTTAACGGTTGAACATGATGGCGAAATGGTGGTAGACTTTTTAAAAAGAAACATTTAATGACTGTGCGCTTCCCTAATTTTTCCATTTTCACACCTCCAATCTAGGCGTAGTGTTGAATCCGCTGTCATATACAATATATACAATCAATTAAAAAATTTTGACACGGGCTACTAAAATGTGGTACTATAGGATTACGAAGGTTAGGACGGAGACTTCTTAATTTTATAACGAAATACAATACAAGCAATTTTTTAAATTCCTTGCAAGGATTGCGTTGGTTAAAGTAATTCGTATGTTTATCGCAACTCGAATGTCTTAATAAATTTAATTGAATTAAGCAAGCAACAAGATAAATTATATAATCTAAGCGCACAATTGGAAACAGGAAATTAAATTATGTTGCCATTTGCCACAATTCCTTCCCCTTATTTGCAATGTGAACAGACAAATATTAGCCGTTACATAAAGAAATCTCATTAAATTAACTGCTTTGTGATTCCCCATAACGCTTTCATAATAACGAATTGATTTGTATGTTCAAATAAAACGCATTCGGCATGGGGCGCAAGTTCAATTTCGGCTACCAGTACCCATACAACATTAATGTTTCCGTGTGCGTCATTTATTAACATACTAAATCATATTAGGGGTATTCAGTCAATAAAAGCGCAAGTAAAACAAAATAAAAATAATGAGTAGAATAAAAATGTATTCTTGCTTAAAATGCATAAAATATTAAAATAATCGATAAAGTCTAGCAAGAAACTATTAGCATTTTATGTACTGCCGTTGTATTAAGAAAATTTCAGCTGACGTTCTTTTCGCCGTAGCAAATCCTCAACTCAGCCTTAGAGGATGTGTGAGACGCATAGCCGGTATAAATATTATTTTCATGAATTTCACAGTTATTAACTTGGGTACCTCGACAAAAAAGGAAGTGTAACAGGGATGGATAATTGATTTTTTTTTCAATAAGGATATGAACATCTAAATATTTTTGACAACTCGATGATTTCTCGCAAATACCTATATTGATGGTTTCTATTGAATACAATCTTCCGACATTCATACTTTCACATTTATAAAATTATTCTGGATAAAATTAATGTGAATCCAACGCCCTTCAATTTAGTATTGATAATCATTATGAAGTATTTATTAGAAAAGGATTAAAGTTTAAAAATAATTATTTTCTTATAATAGAAAGGTTTAAAAAAAATGGAAACCTAAAATAGTTCAGTCAATTTTTCCCAACGATGCATTAAACAAATTCAACTTGGAAGTCTACACGAAATCACGACTTCTATTGCCACCGACTGTAATAAAAAACTATTTCATATGTGGCAATGACAACATAAACAATTAACGTTGCATGTCAAATGTCAATGACTTCTGTTTTTAAATATAATTACAAACTATAAAAACGATTGACATTCCATCAATAATTTTAATTTTGTATACTTTATAATATCTTATCTTCAAAAAACCTTCAAAACCTTCAAGCATTTGCTGAGAATCACACATAGAACTACCCGATTTGGGGAGAAATTTGCAAAACTGGCAAGGCTGTTTGATTTCAGCTGTTAAGATTTATACAGAGTGGATTGGTGAAATCTAATTTTTCACTTCCTGCTTGAAGGCTGTCGAAACTGATTTCAAGTTTTGCGCCGCGTATTTTTTTATTTATTTGTATTAATTTTTATAAATTATATATAAATAATTATTGAAAACATGATAGAAACACAATTTAAATAAATAAAAATTAATAAGTAATATTTAAAGCATTCAAACGACTGGAATTTATGTTGTAAAATATCTATGCAATTGTGTAATTTGCTTTTATTTTTTATTAATACGCTAATCACAACAGTGTACAAGTTCCCATTCCTGACGTGGCGTCTCAATCTCAGTCTAGTAATTTATAAATATTAATCAAGGCCACAAATATATGTGTGGATATGTGTGTTAGGACTTTTGTAGGGGCATGTGTAGGTGTCAATTCAAGTAGAGTTGAAAATATGTGAGCGTGTTTCCTTTATAAATGATTGCCTCTTCTCTAAGTGTTTTGAGATGAGCTCATTTATCTTTGTAACCACCCCCTGTAATTAGATATCACTATCACTTATTGCAGGCATCTATTCCTAATCTTAATACAATCAAAATATGTTTGCCAACACGTTCTCAATATGGTCACACATCTACACGTACAATTAAATAGATGTGTATGGGATTGGTTAATGGGCTTCATGGAAATATTAATTTGCAAAGAAATAGATGGCAAAAAAATGTTAAAGAATGAAGGACCTTGTTTTCTTATTTGTTTAAGAGAAACAACAACAAAAATATCTCACAATTTTGTACAATTAAGCAATACAAAATTTCTATGCTAGCAAAAAGTCCCAATTATCTTAAGATTGCTCGGTGATTTGTATCTCATCGAAAAATAAGACCACACACGCTGGTAGCCACTCACAACTGCTTCACCATCACCCTTACTAAGGCGGTCCTGCTCTGCTCAAAAGCAGCCGTGGGATTCAACAACAAGCGTTGCACTTTAGCTTTTGTTACATTTGTCTATTTTATTCTATTCTATTGGCGAATCGTCATGACAACCTGCCAACTGAAGACTAAAAACATTGTAAATTTCTTTGTTATCTCTGAGTAATGCTGGCACATATATATATATATATGTGTGTGCTTGCTCTTGCGAACATACATAAATGAAAGGATTTGTTGAAAAGGAGACTTGTCGATGTACATTTATTTAATTTATTGATTATTTACTTAATTCATCGATTCATTAAAATTTCTTTAAAATGCTTCCTGAGAAAATTAATTGCAAGACACTTTCAGCCTTTAGGGATTCTCTAAGCTTTTGAAATCTTAAAAATGTATTTATTTAATGAGCTGACATTATCCGACTATTGCACGGTATATCTCCGTCAGCCAATGGGTTAAACTGTGTAGCCTTATTATATAATCATTATTCCCTGGCAGCGAATAACCCACAACAAGTCGACTGCCAGTATATTTCGCCGTTTCGAAATTAAAGAAGCGCTAACAATAGGCAGAGTGAGTGGAGGATGAAATATTGAAGACAACAGCTTTAAATGAAAAGAAGCAAATGTAATGATAGACAACGATGGGGACGACGCCGATGACGGCGGAAGAAGAAGAAAATAAAATTTGATTACAATTGAATACAAATGAATGTAAATTGTTTGATGGTTCTTTAAGATTCCTATCTAATGCTCCTTAGCAACAATACACATTTTTTCCTTCTCCTTTCCTTCCTTTCCTTTCTTTTTTCGTCTCGTTCAAAGAAATGTTTCTGATTTCATTTACAGAAATTTTTCATATATTTTTATTTGTTAAAAGATCTTTTTTATTTTAGGATAATTTTTTAAAGCTCTTTCTTAGTAACAATTTCTTTTATCTGCCTGTCTCGCAGTCTGTCAGCAGCCAGCCAATGGTTTAACAAAAAGCATAATGAAATGATTAATATAATTAATTTCCAAAGTGGATTCAGTTCAGATACAAATCAGGAGTAAACAATTTTATTACTTTTTTTTTTCTTTTCTAAATTGAAAATCAATTTGCTTCTTTCTTTGGTTTTAATTTGTGCAAATTAATTAACAAAATGTTTGTTTTGTTAAAGCACAATCACGTTTTAGTATGGAATACAACAATCCTTAAATGCACAAGTTTGACAAAGACAATGTTTTGAAACTTTGTAAAATATTCAAGAGAAATTACAGGAAAAAATCCTTACAATTTACATATCTAGAAGCGCCATGCGGCGAACAGTCTTCAACCTGTCGAAGGAGAAGGTTGGAAACAGGTTGACGAGTTTTAAACAGCTGAGTGAAATTGGGGCAAAAAATCATGTGACATCTGACCAAGTACTCGACGTACATACGTCAAGTGCTAAGGCCAACCCACTAAGAACACTTCATACGTATACCGTGTACCCCTCAACTGACATATGTAGATGTGGCGACGGAAACCTGGCCACAATTAATACTTTGTCAACGGATATTACATCAGAATAAAACTAAATGGCACTTGCCAAAGTACTATCGTAAGCAAAAAGTTAAATTTTCCCCAACTTTTGTATGCGGGTGTAATGGCGATGTCAGTTCAGGCTGATGGTGAATAGATGTAGTTTTAACATTGACGAAGGCTCACTGAGTGGAAGCAATATGATAGGAATACATGCATTTTGAGTCGGTTGTCGCTCGACGGATGCTGTATGATTCCTTTTTGAACGTATTGCTCTGGTTTACTAATGATTATCAGTTCTTTTACCTCACTCGACGGCCGTTTCAGTATTTAGTGAAAATTAAAACAATATTTACTCAATCTGGAAAACTGCTGATTCAAATTATAAAATTGTGAAAACAAACAACAAATTTGTTAATTTGAAAACGAAAAAACTTTAAACTGTCCATGTTCACATTCCTTGTCACACTCGCAGCGCCGCTTACGTTCCTGCTATAAAAATAATTATTCTGTCTTGGAACAGAACTAGGGCGATCGGCGAGTATTTTTCAACAAAAATGTACATTTATGTATGTATGTATTTGTAAACTTACGCAATCATGGCGGCGATAGAAATTCTTAATACAAAACTTTACTTGGCAGTAATTCTTTAATACTTTACTTGGAGCAAGCAGCAACGAGTTAATAAAAACGAATTTTGCAAAAGCTCCTATGCAATGTATTAAAAGCAAATGAACACTTTCCTACCACCCAACATTTGCAAGTTAATGTAGCGTCGTATCATTGCAAACAATTTTTATTTTACTATAAAAACCATGCGATTAAAAACGGCTGACTTAATAAGCTGATTAAGAATTATTGGCATAGAGCTCGAAGAGGGATACATAGAATTAGGTAAACATTTTTATGTTTTTAGAAACATGTGAACTTTTTGGTCTGCAATTAACAGCATATCGCACGATTTAATTTATATTGCAAGCAATAATAAAATGTAAAATACTCATGTTATGTTTATTTAACCTCTACTTGTAAATTAAATCATCGTGAAAATTGTTTCGATTCATTATAAAGTGTATTGATTTATTTATTTACTTAATGGCACAACTAATGAATGTAATTATAAAACATATGTGCAGAAGCGCTGACTGCTGACCCCATCGGCAAACTGTAATGATATTTAAAGATTTTATTATGATTGGAGTTACTAAAAAAAATTTTTTATTCCTTTTAAAAATAATTCATTTCGGAAATAAATTATTTCATTTGCATATTCCCGTCAGTTACTTTATGAAAATATCAGTACTTGTAACATTGACACCACTAAAGATATCAGCTGGCGTATGAAAAGTAATACCAGGCAATTAAACCAGGCATATTTAATGCAAGTTGTTATGAATTGTTACTGGATAGTGTTAAATAATTGAGAAAGTTTAAAAGGTGAAGAAAAAATTAGAAGACAAAAAATATTTAAAAAAAATATTGTCGAATTATCACCTCTGAAATTTTAATCTGACAAAAATTCCTAGTCAGCTGTTTTGTGTCAGTATTTACAAATCAAAATTCTGAAAGGAGTTTTAAAACAAAGACTGCGAGAAATTTAATAAATTATAAGTTAACATAAAATTTTAAAAAGATAAAAGGCATTGCGACTACTACGAGTAGATAAAATTATAAAATTAGTCCCTCGATGGACTAATAATGGTTAGTATACCCGCCTGTTACGCAGGTGACAGGGGTTCCATTACCCGGGGAGCCAGAAGCCAAGGCCTCAGTAGCCAGTGCTTCTATACATATTGCAATTATATTCATGTAATTGTAATATTTGGTAAATAAATAAATAAATAAATAAATAAATACAATTATAATATTATAAATACTCAATCATGAGCGGAGCCACATAGGAAGATCCGATTGGTTGATAAGAAAAGTCGCCGAAAAAACGACGCCAATTTTAAGCACATGGGCTTGTTAGTGGTTCTGTTTAGTGTGACAAATCTGTAACTGCTTTCCTAGTTCTATATTAGTTTAACCATCCCAGCTGATATTATTAGTGTTGTAAATGTTACAAGTACTTGATATTTGGATAAACTGAGGTTTTCTACCAACTAAGATGTGCATTCGCAAATAAAATAATTGATTTTAGAAAGGATTAAGGAAATGTTGTAATCGGTTTTACTAGAATAGATACATGTCTACAGAAGCTTGGCCAAAAGCTTTGGAAACATTCGGAAAAACAACAACAAAAATCAACTTGTTCCAATTTTTATTTAAATTTGGGCAAACCAATTAAAAAAGCAAAAAAAAAATTTTTGTTACAATATGTAATTATTTAAAATTATTAATAATTGTTTATGAATTAAAGCGAAACGAAAATTGTTCGTGCCTTGTAGTATCGAATATTTTAAAGATGCCTGTAATTAACTTAGAATTGCTGACAATATCCTGCTCCAATATGAAAATTTACAATAAGTTTTTAAAACATTTTGGAAGGACACAGACAAGCACTTTTGCCAGCTTACAAAATTGTTATTGGTTTGGTTGTGGCCATGGCACAGTGTTTTGCACACATCAAATCATACTACGAAATCAGAAGTTTTAGGAAAACTTGTTAATTTGGCAAAATAAAAATATTTAAAATCATTGTATATATGAGGAATGATAATTTAGCACCATATTCTATGTTTTGTTAAATCTTTATTTAGAAATATTTCTAATCGAAGTAGAATCGGAAACAAAAGGGAGTGGGGGATCATATTAATTAATCTTGTCATTGATGACAACTGTTCCTTTGGTCCTGCCGCCATATATATTTTGGAGCACGTCAGCCCAGTCGGGTATAATAGTCGCCATCTGCAATTGTTGCCATGTAGCGAGATGCTTACAGAGTTGACATTGTTGGTTCTTTGACGCAGCTTTCAAACACTCACATTTCATAAAATAAAACAATATATTTAATATATACTATAATATTAATTTTGTCATCTTTTTGGTGATAAATAGAATATATCATAAATCCACTTTTCTCTCATTCTGAAATATCTTTTTCTACTTGTTTGGTCGTTATAAAAATATAAATAGATGTGAATAATTGACATCTGTATTGAAGTCACGTGTGTTAAGTTGTCAAAATCTTTCTCATATGGAATTTTGCCGCCATCTGCCTGCTGTAGGGAATATGTTTAATATATTTATTATTTATTTACATCCAAGAATCCATATTCTGTTCCATGTAAGCGAAATTACTAGTAAAATTAAATATTTATTTGGCAAATGAATTTTATAGCACATATTTTTGTTTTCAAGAAGAATAAAACAATAAGCTTGATTGGAATGTTAAAAATTAAGTTTCATTATTTCCCAAAATGAAACATTGAATTATAACACTTGAAATTAATAAATAAAAATAAATTGTGAGGAATACACATAAAATTTAAATGTCCTGTATAAATGTTGGTGAAAACGTTATAAATTGAATATTTTTTTTTACCATGCCGAAGGCACAGGAGCAGAATCATCGCCAAGTTTTATTTAATATTTCCTATTCAAATTAATCTTTCTTTATTATTGTGGTTTGTATATAAAATATTGTCTGGTCTTTAACCGTGACTACCATTTTATTCCTGCAGAGCATTTGCTCTCAGTGGAGCTTTCAGAATTAAAATAAAGTAAATATAATAACTGAACGAAAACATGAAATAAAATTGTGCGAGTTTTATAAAAATATGACAAACTTAAACATAATTATCAGAATTTCTAACGGTTGGTTTAGTTGTAACTTTTCCGCTATCAGTCCTACACTGGTGTTTCCAACTTCTGCGAGTATGTTAAAAAAGGAAACACTTCAAATGATATAAAATATTGCAAAGAAGTTGGCATGAAGTCGGTGAAGTAAGAATTTTCTTAAAAAAACAGTGAAAAAATAATTAATTATACATTTTCGCTACTAGTTTTTCGCCATTCGCGTTTTACTATTCACTTTTCGCAACTGGCTTTCATTACTCGCTTTTTTCTACTTTCTTCTTGCAACTCATTTTTCGCTTTTTTCACTCCTTGATTTTTGCTACTCGCTTTTCGTTTCCATTCCAACGTAAAACAGGCGTTTCAGTATGTATGTACGGATGTGTTAATTTTGAGTTAAAACTAATTCATAAATAAACGGAAAAACCTCTTTTCAAGACTAGATCACATTTTCAAATTCAAATTGTCGTCCTCATGACTTGTAGCGGTCTCGATAAATTTTTTTTTTTTTGAAAATCTGCTTAATACACCTTCTACAAATCAAAATTATCTTTCGTGAATGTGAAAGGAAATATTTTTTTTTAAGATACCGCAAAACCACAACGAAATTGTAAATTGTAGACTTCTATTCGTTTCTCTTCTATTCGGAACTTAAGCTCTTTAAAAATGACTTGGCATTGCTTTAAAGCTTTTGTAGAAAGACATGTGCCTTCCAGTAGCATTATTTAGACATGAATGAATATTTAATTAAAAAAAATATTTTTATTCATTAATTTGGGGTGCGCAAAGCACGGTGCTCCAATTGCTCCAAAACAGTATTGTCGTCTTGTCTCCATCGCTGTGTCAATATTAGCCGATGTGTATTTTACATAATTAAACAAAAGCATTCCTTTCATAAGTGCTTTCAAAATTTTAACGTTTTATAAACTTAAACAAGGTTTTGTTTGTCGACAAGGGCGACATCGTTGCTAACAACCCATACACATCTCCGTAAGGACATAATGAAATGAACTCATACACACGCTAACACGACTCGTAAGAATAAGCCAAAGTAAAGGAAGCAAATACAAGGAAATGAGTGGGGGAATGAAATAAAGGAAATCCAAAAAAAAAAAATAAGAAATTGTTAAGTATCAAAATTTGCGATAGCAGAGTCTACTAATAATGAGTTCATATAAATTGTTCTGCCAAAGTTTGAAATTATGCTGAGCCATCATACACCCAGACGCACTCACACAGTCATGCATACGAGTATATGTATGTGACGTATCTGCACATACATACGAGTAGATGTATGGATTACAACCGTTTGCATTACCCGTCCACGACTGTATGTACACATAATTAGTAAACAAAATTATCTTTATATTTTAAGTGTAGAAAAACACAAGATCTTCTTAATTGCATAAAGTGCCAAAATTAAATCAATGATTGTAATGAATGTAATTGATCTCAGAACTGAAAGCGAAATTAACTTTTAATTGGAAGAAATTTTGCGTTAAGGCAAACGCATGCACATACACGCAGGCACACGCAAACGCAAACACAAAAACTTGTATTTGCTTTACTTTTCCAAATATTTTAGTAATTAAATTCAAAAGAGAAATAATTAGATTTTTCTTGACAAAGCTTATAAATCAAAGAGGCAATGCAAAGTTAACTAATTTGTTCATATTTTGTTACAGCTGTGTGTAAGGGAGCCAACATTAGCTTTGTATGAGTAATGCTATTATTATTGCTCTGTGATTGTAGAGGGGGGCGTGGACTTGCTACTGAAATTATATTTTAATTACACTTTGTTCTATGAAACGTATTAGTGCAGATTGCCTATTTTTTATACAAATTCATGGGTGCGAGGCCCCTCTAGTCGTCAAAGGAAATACGCGTTAATACGTTTGCAATGTTTATGAATTTAAAAATTCACTTTCAGCCCTTCCAATGAACTTGCAGATTAAAAATATTGAGATTAAATTGTACAAATCGTGGAAACCATTTCAAATGTTAAGATTGCACTGCTCACTTTGCTCAGATAATGGTGTAAATTGTTAGCTGGGATATGATAAGCGTTCAATATTCCAACACCTTTAGAAAAATTCATGAGAATTTTTGTTTTAGAACTAAAGGCTGCAGCTATCACGCAACTGCGTTAAACAAAACGAAATCAATTGCCATTCATAGTAACAGTTGCTTCTTATGCGCATTTCCCCTCACGATAAAGCAGATCCTCGAGGAACCTTTTTTCAACTTTCAATTAAATATACTTAAATCAAAGTTACAAGAAGAACCCAACAGTCACTTAAAGTACACTCATTTCCTTGCACTCTCTTACATAGGCTGATATTTGTCAGCTCAAATGAAAAATGAAGAAGGCAAGACACAATAAAAGTTAGAAATCTTATATACATATATACATATATATATATATATGATGTGTATGTTCATGATAGATAAACGCAAAAAGTACTGGACCGATTTTGACCAAATTTTATATGCATGTTTTATGGGCGGCGAGGAGTGTTTCTGTGTAGGTTGAAGTTCCTCCAACAGATGGTGCAATATTTATATTGTTGTGTTTTGCCCGATAGAGATTAGCGCGATAAACCTATTCTCTGTTTCGCTGAAAATGTGCTTAATCAGTGTGCAGCGGCATTAATTAGCCCAATTCCTAACCATACCTAACCTATTTTGGTGAAAAAACAAAAAATAGAAAATTTTTATATATATCTTATCTATATCTATATATATATAAAAATTTTTATAAATAATTAAAATTTTGTACTATTTCACTCAATATAAAATATTACACCCAACAATATTAATATTCATTAATTGAACAAACATTTCGAATAGTTTAAAATATAAATTAAAAATTTAATTTATGTATAATTATTAATAAAATTAATTAATTAAAATTAATCGGTGTTTAATCGGTGTGTAGCGGCGTTAATTTGTCTAATATCGGATCATACCTAACCTATTTTCATGAAAAAAATAAAGTTAAAAAAGTAAATAAATATCTCTAATTTTCAATCTCTATTTGCGCGTTAAGCCAAATAGATATTCTGTGCTTCGCTGACGGCGTTGGGTGCTTATTCAGCGTGTGGCGGCGTAAAGTATCCCTACACCGACTCACACACATAAAGTGCATAAGAGTCAAAGGGAAAAGAACTTTATTAAATTAAAGTTTTATTTATTTTAATTAAATGTTACATACGCCATATTTTGCGCCAAAGTTCTTTAGAAATCACGAAATACGCAACGAAGAACAACATGCTGCGAGAAGAGCGTCAGAGCAGCAATACGCAATACCAATCGCATTTCTTTTATGCGTCAAGAACCATTGCAGTAAATATATAGTTACAATTTAAATAATATATGTAAAACATTTTGATTTCTAGATTATTGAATAAAACATTTTTTCTATTAAAAAATTAACAACACAAATTTTGCTTTCCTCCGCGGAACGGACCCAATTAGCAAATGATATTGTTCTACACACAACTACGAAATGAAAAAGTAGCAGAACCCTATACATGTACCAAATTAAAATTAAAAAAAAATTAAAAGCTGAAACGGTCCAGCGCAATGCAGTCG
The DNA here is from genome assembly GCA_963402855.1 of Ormia ochracea. NCBI lineage: Eukaryota > Metazoa > Arthropoda > Insecta > Diptera > Tachinidae > Ormia > Ormia ochracea. The sequence continues at coordinate 31,747,345 of OY727108.1, forward strand.
ACAGAATGATGGACCTTACTGTACTAGGCTCGTCCTTGCCCTTTTCACTGCATTCCCATATCTTATATACATATGCATATATTATGTAATAGAAAGTAATGGAAAGTAATGTTTTTCGCTGCCCGTCAAATTTCTGGCCGCACGTATTGCCAAAGGGCCCATTAGAGAAGGATACCGAGGATTCAGATGCACCATATTTACTTGTCTAATTTTCATTTAACTTTTGTAAGGATTTCATAATATAATTTCAATTTAACAATTCAAATAGCACATTCTCGAAATTGATTGCATGCAGTTTCAGTTGGGGCTGCATGAATTTGTTGCTATTCTCATGTAATATTTAATTTACAATATTTGATAAATAAAACAAAGTTAATCAATAAGAAGTATATTAATTGTGGACATGAAATTAATAAATTAATATTAAAATTGTGTTCGTCCTTCGAATTGCCTTATTTCATCTTCTGTAAGTTTTCCTCTGTTTAGGTAACAAAACTTTAAGGAAAAAAGTAGCTTTAAATACGAGTATTCAGAGCATAATACAAACTGTAATTTGTAAAGATTATCGTGATAAAAATAAAATAAAATAAAAGAATCTTAAAGGAGACGAAATTATTTTAAGCAACCTGAAAACAGGCTTCGAAAAGTTTCTTGCATTTTTCAAGCAGGATTACGACTACATTAAATACATACAAAAGTAAATATGTGCATACATACATACGAGTCTGTATGTATGTTCATGTTACATTGCTTACGTTGTAGGGATTTTTATGATGAGCTTTACCCTGTTAAATAAAATAGCGGACTGCTAAAATCAGAATGATTTGAGACAAGCTTTCGGCCCACCGCATACTTTTGATATTCAAATTCAAATATATATAGTATAGCCAAACGTGGCTCAGTGAGATACATATTTTTTTTTTTTAACCAACTCTACCTGCAAAGCTTTTGGCTTGTCCGCATGAAAACACCCAGGGTCTAGGCAGGAATCGAAAGCGCGACCTCCGGTTCAGTAGTCTGAGCATTATGCACTCGCCTATGGAGGCACCCAAAAAATAGTATAATATATGTATATGCAGTAAACACGCATCGTACTGTTGAGTTAAACTCCACTTAAATTAAATCTCCTCCGCAGACCGCCAAATTTATTCTGTTGCAGTCTCATCCTAACGGTATAAGCGAGAAACGCACTTAATTCAATACATTTAGTCACCTCGTAGAGGCAACTACCTTTTAATTTGCTTGCAATGGAATAGTTATTTACCACCTAATTAATGCTATAAATATTCATGCTATAAATACATATTAAAACTGAAAATAATAATATATTTTGAGTAATTTTTCTTCAGAGAGGCGATACTGTCAACAAAATAATACAAATTTATATATATGCTAGCAGAAGATCAGGCTCAAGTTGTATTCATATGACTTGGTAGCAGTTTGCGTAGAGTTGCTTGAGGGAAGTCATAATTTCGAAAAAGTTCTTCAATTATTAAGCGGTAATTGTTCGAAATAGAACAGAAATAATGGAATGTAAAAAATGGGCATACCTGGTCAAACATATCACTCTGTATTTATTCAGTTCTTGAACAATAAATTTGTATTAACAGACATTTTTAGTTATTGTAGAAATTGGTTGGATTTATTCTTTAGTTCGTATGGCGGCCTGGCCCAGTCATGCTTCTAGCTGGTCTCTGAGTGGCGCATACACATACCCAAGCACATTTATGTTGTTAACTTAACTTAAATGGCACAATTATTTTTAAATGCTTTAGAGCTTTAAGGAGAAACCACTTTTCTAATTAGTAAATAAAAATTTAACATTTAACTGTACGTATATTTTTATATGTGTATGTGAGTTTGTATGTATGTGTATAAGCACAACTGTGTGTATATGTGAAAGCGTTTTTTTTTAATTTCTACTGCCTTCGTATTAAGACATCTGAAATCATGCTGCAGAATGAAAAAAACTAGGCGGATAAAAATATTTGTTTTCTAAACTGTATAAGAAAGTTATGCCTTCTCGTCACATCAATCGCCTTTGGCCTTATTAATACAATTGTATACCATCCAACATAGAATAGGCATGATGTTGATTACCCCGAAGCTGGCGGGAGAGTCTATCCTGCGAAGTGCCTACTAGTAAGGCTTGGACAGTGCCGAACGCTTCAGCAAGGCGCTTGGTTTGAACTGAATCTTCCTATCAAGAATTGCCACCTGTGCTTGCACAGGGGCTTAGTAAATGCATTAATTTACTTAGTGCTAAGTGCACCGTGAAGTTAAGCTCTTCAGCAGGTATTCACGTAAACGTTAGCACAACTGTATACCATCCAACATTAACTCATCAAATGGTCACGTGGTTTTTGTAACCGCTCGTCATTAATCCAGCTAAATATGAAAAATAATTATAAAAATAACTGTTTTTCTTTTCATAATATTTTGGTTCTAGAAGGACTTAATACTTTGTATTACCGTGTAAAGATACCTTTAAAGCGGCTTTTACACAGTCGTACTTACTATCCCATAGTTCTTTACGACAATGATGGTGAGAGAGTTTGTTTATTGGACCATGTAAGATATTTTGCATTTTGTCAAAGTTATTTAAATGACTTTTTGTCTGACTTTAATTTTATTGCGGAAAAAAGCTTCCTTTCTTTTGTTTCTTGTCAAAAAATAGTAATAGATAAAATTTATTCCATGTGCAAATACACGGAAAATATATTGCAAAAGCATGCTTTGCTTAACGCCGCCTGGCATGATATATGAACATGGTTTGATGGAAGAGAGCCTACTTTGCTATTAAGTGATCGTTGTAAATGTATACTTGTGTATACTATGAACGGATCTAGAGGCAGGGCTGCGGGTTGATTTTTATAACAATTCAACAAATTTAACAATTTCAATCTAGAAAAATCTCAAAATTGGGAATACTGATTTAAAACAACGTATGCATGTACGAAACAGAGTTACGAGTGGAGATAAAATTCAGAGAAGTTGGCACGTATAGCTCGACATGTCGAAACCTGAAAGACCAACATTTCTGCTTGCAATCGTACACTAAATGGTCAAATTATGAAATTAATTTATTCTTAGAGAAAGAAGAAAGTTTTATAAAAAATTTTCAAAAAAATGTCCATGTATTCGTATTTTCTGGAAAATTCAGAAACCCTGCAAATTTTCCCGTTGAGACTTATTTTTCGAAAATGACTACATTTACATGTAAAACTATGTATGCACATGCTCGCCTGGCCTGCAGCGTGCGCTCGTATAATACAATATTTATTTGTTGATCTGTTTTTGTTTACGTTACTTAAAACTCTTGGTCATATAACAGGCAAAAAGAGAAAAGGAATGTTGTATACGAGTACAATATTTGCACAATTGCAGCAAAACGTTTTTAGAATTTAGAAGCACTGCAAGTGCCATTCATTGGCATCGATGAATCAGAATGGAAAGAAAAATAACAACTTTATAAAAAATTTACTGACAAATCTTTTTTGACAATTTCTTATTATTTAAATGCTTCAAAAATGTGCATATGTATGGAATTATGTATGTATCTCTATACATATGTGTGCTTGTATATATGTAGATCAGTGGCAATACTTTTTTCGTGTAGCACGTGACCTTTCAGTAAGGACCGACCAGTGGTCAATTGAAGAATTTTCCTGCTTCCCTTGTTCAACTTATTGACATTGTATGCTTCATCGCTAGAGTTACACAAAGCATGTAAAACATGTACTTGAGCTTTCAATCCAACGATAAATTTATTTTGCATAATACGATATTTTCTTTTAGAATACAATAATTTTTGTTGAAATTTCTGCAACGTCCTGTTTTATAAGTAAGGCAGAGAAAATTTTATTTTATGCTTTACTAAAGGTAATTTATAGTTCATGGGGATAACTGTGCCTAATACTGCTATTAAGTAGTATCGACATGTATTGAAGGCATCCCAGATTATCCTATTTGGCTGCAATAAATCAATTTGTGAGCAGTTTTTTTAAAGCATTCTTTTTGGCAATTAATTTCAAATGTAATACTTTACTTTAGAACTCCAGGAAAAGGTACTAAAAAAGGCTGCCCTTGTGCCTTCATTACAAAAGAGAGGCTGAGAGGGGCAAAGAGGACAGGTGCCCAGTGTCTTTGGCTCCCACAGCTCCACTTGTTGTAGATTGGATGAACTTATTAATCCACTTTCAAGTTCTGATATCCAAGAATGGCAATAAAGTGTATTTATTTATTAATTACTACTTGATCTGAGATGTATTACCGTATTTTGTAATGTTTTTTACAATTGGTCCAAACACAATTCACCAGGTGCACAGGGTATACTTGGATTTCGTTGTTATGAATTTAGTAGCCGAGATCTTCTGAGCATTTAATTGGGCAGTGCTGAGGTTCTAAGTGACCCGCCAATGAATCTCTGAAAGCCATAATTCAATGCCAAGCAAGTTGATACCCTTGAAGAAAAGATATTTCGGTATGAATTATATCTACTACGGAAGGATGAAAGGTGGCCCCCATCAACTATTGCACACAGTACTACAGTATGGGCCAGTAAGATAAAATTGTTATAAGAGATTCATGAGCAGGACGTGCTCTTGCAGTACTGTACATGCAACAACTCCATATACACACGATCACCAGCACGATCAAAGTATTATTGTGGTACGGAATGATCTCACTTCTCTCACGTGAACAATGGCTAGGAATTATGTAATGAAATGAGTGCAACGAAACCCATGACCGACAGCTCCCACGACCCTTCCAACTGTGTTTTGTATGAATACTTCAGTGATGGATAGGTGCAGACCATGAGGTCGTTTCTCGTTCCGCAATATTCTGGCATGTACAAAACATTTCATTATGCTTTTCGTGAGTACTTTTCATTCTGGTTTTGAACAATGAAATGTTTTCTAAAACGTTGCAATAGTTTTTGCTGATTATGCCACTACAATGGCCTTGAAAAAATAATGCTACTTCTGTCCTGCTGTGTCAGTTCAAAATAGTAGGATTAAACACTTCTAAGGAATTCTTTGTGCCTTGGGCGAGGCACTGCCACCTTCAGCCCAAATGCTTTTGCTTTCGAAACTTTGCACATGTGCATGTTAAGACATTTAAACTCCTACATTCCTGCCAATTGAAGCTTTAAAGCTGTAGAAAGGTGAGACATAAATAATTCCAATTTGCCACTGGCATTGGAATGGCTTTTTCAGCTTGAGCGATCGCTTATTAAATTACTGGCCTGAGCTTAATTAACTGACGGTTATTTTTATTTTCATTTTTATTATTGTTAATATTTTTTCCACTTCAGTTTGCCAAATCTGAATATTTACGCTCGTTAAAAATAATTTGCATTCATCATGTGTTATTTAAATTTAACAACATGTTTTATTTGCTACAAATGAGTGAAAATATTCATTCAACCGTTTCGTATACGAAACGTGTAAAAGGAGAATAAAAAGTCGGAATGTGCCATTTCTTTCTACTCAATAAAGTAAATATTGTTTCGTTGTGCACCAGGAAGCAAAGGAATTTATGAAATACGGTTTAACATCGTCTACTATCAACTGCGGCGTTAATGTGCCTGTGAAGACATGGCCGTACACAGGAATATATACACGGCGGCAATCTGCAAAGCTGTTGTTAAAATATAGAAAAGAACATTAAACACGAAAATAAAAAGGGAAATGCGGATAAAAAAACCTTTAAATCTATAATGGAGTGAGTGAACTAACTTTATGGTGGCAGGTGTAGTTAATTTTACGGGCACAAGTATGCGTTAAAAGGGAAAAGGAAAAACTGAAAACTTTAGGCAGACGGAGAAACTGAAGTAAATCATTTGAAATGGACGAGAGAGGCAAATTTCAAAGGAAATTAGAAAAAGAGATTGCTGTACACGTGCTTTTGTTTGAAATTTTTATAGCTGAGAAAGCGTGACTTCCAATCATTTGCCCATGAATACACTTCCTTGCTAAGGCAATCACAACTGATTGTAAATTATTGGGCTCGTATGCAACAACGTGTTGTAACAAGTGGCTCCTGCGAACGATACCAGCTTAACTCAGTTGACTCGTACTAGACATTAATAAGACTGACTGAGTACGAGCTGGCTGGCTTAGGCGATGTGGCAGGAGGAAGACCTTCGATTTTCAAAGTCCTGAACAGATGTTACTAATGACATCAAATGAATAAATGCGGCTGATGATGGCGTGGTGGTGATGTTTAAGGTGAAAATTGCAAACCGAACAGTTGATGGTAACTAGCAGCTAATAGCTTACGATTCTTGAAAGATACAGCTTAAGCTGGCAGATATTGTAAAAATGAATACAGCAAAGTTTTAGGAATTTGTTGTTCATTCGTTTGTTAATGGATAAAATGACAACGGTCATTAAACTTGATGAAGCACCACAACATGAACTTAAACCATTACGTTTACTCCGAATGAAATATCAAAAGGGAAATGAGGTTTCTCATGTTGCTTTGGCTCATGGTGACGGCATTATCAACAAAATCAACGTCATCATTATTAGCGTCGTTGTCATTATCACCATCATCATCATCATCCTTATTTGGTATTTGTATGCAAGTGTTTGGCATATGGAATCCGAGGAGTATTAATAGGATCTCACATAACAAATTTGTTGTGTGTTCTATTCCATTATATAATAAGTATTATATTCTGTTTGTGAGCTGCTAAAGCAAAATGTATGACCTTAACGTGGCTCTGAAGATTATTTTGTTGACATTGTTTTGATGTCTCCCCAGTTACTATTTAAGTTGTTTGTAAATACTTACGCATCCCACATACAAAAATTGTGTGTCTGTGCTCCCATGTACACAGACTTTAAGAACGCCAACTAAATACTCGCATTAACACACACAATGTTTGCAATATTTAGTTGTAAAAATGTGCATGCATGAGCATGTTCTTGTATATGCACGGTTTTTTATTGTGAACCCGTTTTTAAAATAGTTTTTATTTTTCTTATGTCTTCTAACTTTAATTCTGAACAGGTTTTATTGCTTAATCTCACAATATTTGAAAAGTCCACTGTTCAGAAACGAATATTAAAAAAAGGACATACACTTACACAAAACTTCCAAAGTCCTAGCTTAAAAAAGGTCCTTTGAGCGAATTAAAAGAGAGAACGGAACACGAAATGTAATGTGGTAAAGGTAATATGTACCTTCTGTTCTGTTTATTTTTCATTATCCTTGGCTTCCTTTTTAAATATATTAAAACACTATAAATTGCGAAAAGGCCCAAAGATGAAAGACTCCGAAAAAAGAAAACCAATACTCGTTAAATATTTTTATTATAAATGAAAAAAAAAAAATCCTTAAAAAAAATTAAAGAAAGAACCTCCGTACAATTTAATTTAAAAAGATTTTGTAGGTTTAGAACTGTAAAAGCATTGAATTAGGTTGTATACATCGTAATAGCGAAGGACGCGCCTGGTAGATTTTTTGCTTATTTTCTGCACGAAATGTAATGAATTAAAAATAAAAAAATAATTACTTTATTTAAATGCAACTGTTTGTGGTGCCACAAACGTTCTGAATAACTATTCAGTCAACAATATGCTTACTGTCAACATAAATGTGGTCTAAAATTAAGTAAATATTGCGCAATATGCCAAATAAATACGGTTTTACTTATCCATGAGTAAATTTCTATTTAATAAAACTGTGGAATTTGCCAAGATATTTAAGTTGCACCTTTTTAATCTCCTTCATTCGTTAAGTCATCCTGGAATTAGAAAAACTTTTTCTAAATTCAATATTTCAATATTTACTGGACAGATATAACTTTTATTTTCATTAATTTTTGAAACATTTTACTGAACAGTGTCTCCATTGTTATTTTTCAGATGCATGCTTATATGTGTGTCTGTGTATGTTAATAAAAACAGCTGTTCTATATTTTGTCACCCACAAATATATTTGTTTTAACATGGATAAAATTTTTTCAATATGCATATATTTATTGAACAAGCTGTAATCTAAGAAAATGCTGTAGACGATTATCGATTCGGTAGAAAAAATGTAACGAGAATTTATCGAAATTGCTATTCACTAAAATGTTTTAATATTTTTATTTAATCAAGATTTTGATCTCTTAATATAAATTAATTATATTAATATATATAAAATAAGTAAAATATATACGATATACATACATAAAATGTATACTATATGTGTATGTACATATATATAATAAATTTTTATTAAAAGATTTAAAGCTTAATTAAATATTAAATATATTCAAAAAAGAAACAACATCGAAAAAATAAAAGCTAAAGTAAAATGTCTAACACTATTTGTTATCGGTGGTAATCAGTTGTCGCTTTCTCTTTCTGTTATCGACAACTGCTATACAATAATAATACGTAATTATTTTTAATGAAAAGAAACTTTTTTTATACTGTATTGTGTTCGTTTTTAATAGACAACGCATTCAAGAAATTGCAATTACATATGATTTTTGCTTGATGAAATACATTTACTTATAATTAGATCGTTTATGGGTATGTGAATAAAAAATTTTATATATATGCATACATATATACATATGGGTATGTATGTTACATAACAGAATTTTCGTGACCTCTTTTCGCAGTAGTAAATAAATTATCACATATAAACTGCAAGTTTTTAATATAATAAACTAAATAATTTTATACTGCAATGTTTCTTGATTTATTTTCTACACAATAAATTTAAACTTTTGGTTTTTTAGTATTTACATTTTCGCAGTTGTTATATTTTGTTATACATTACGGAATATTTTAACGTAGTTGATAGTCGTAAGTTACTAAATCATAACATCGTTACAGCAACTGCATATAATTGTTGTGAAATGGTTTTATTTTCAAATCGTTTTAAGTTAGAGAAGCGCATAAAATCAGCTGTTTCTGGTAAAATTGTTTATCACATGTTATCTTTAGGTGTGAAAACAAAATTACTCACTGTTAAACAAAATAATATAAATAACTATTTCGAAAATGGTTTTTCCCAATATATAGTAACACTTTCATATATTAAAATGAAAAAATTGCACAATTATATTGCAGGTGTGTAGGCCACTTTAAAGATGAAAAGAAGCATAAAAAAAAGCAGCCTATCCAGCATAGAGAGTAGACTTTTTAACATATTAACGCCACACCTATGAAAATTGCAATTTCCATTAAAACTTTATATAAATTTAATTTCGCATTGTATTTCTCAACGACGCAAGTGTGCCTTGACTAAGTTTATGGTGTGCCAACATCAGCCGTCACTTACGGGCACTTTTAAATCCTGTCGTTTATGTAACAGAATTTGATAATATTATGCGCAATTTGTAAGAAGTGCGTACGTGTTCACGTTTAGAAGAAATACAGGCTCATTTTTAAAAAGTATAGCAATAAAAAGAAATCGGTTCTTAAAAGGGTTGATTTAATTTTGTTTTTTTTTGTATTATTTGTTTATTTGTGTATCCTTGCAGTATTAGATACTTTCTTCTACATATACATATATATGTAAGTACGTGTGTATGTGCACAGTGGTATTTTTGATTAAAAATACTCTTAGCAAACTATAGCCCAGCAAACATTAGGTGGTGACTGAGTCGGTTAAAAAGGGCATAAAAAATATCGGGAATTTCTCTGGTTGTCCTGCTTTGTTTATCGTAAAATCGGTGATTATATTCTTTGAAGCATATTGTTATTTTATTTTATAGTAAACCAACTCAATCTGCAGGTCAACGGCTTGTCTACACGAAAACAATCAGGGTACTGGGCAGGATTCGAACTTGCGACATCCTTTTTAGTAGCCTGTTTATTATACATACCCATACGAAGACACTTATGGACGTAACCATTGAAAATTATTTATAAAATTTCTTTATATGCCTACTGGAATTTTGCTACAGGTCAAAATGTAGATAAACATCGTTTCGGTAACGCTTTCGTGTACGTGTATCTGTGAGTATAATTTTATAGGCATAAGTTATTACTCTTAAGCGATAATGTGCGTGAGCGTGCGTTTTTCTTTCCGTGTGAAGATGTGAAATTGAATTGCAAATGCGAGAAAAATTAAATTTATTTATTTAATGTGCGAACGATGAATTCTTGCTTGCAAACGAGTTTTTAGGCGGCGTTGACATTTGTGCGATAATCTGGCAAATGCTGATAGATTTTGAAGCAGTGTGTTGCTTCTGTACGACTGACTATATTATTAAGGTAATCACTAATAAATGAGAGAAAATTCTAAAAAAAGGTTATAAAAAATGCTTCAGCATTTGGGGGAAAAAATATGATTGAAAATTACTGAAAGATGATGTGCTGAATGTGTTCTATCCCTCAATTTATAAATTCTGGAATGGATTTTTTCTGAATTGAGATGTAATAGATTTAGACATTTAGCTTCAAATAATCGTATGTAAAATCTCAAAAACATTCTTGAAGATCGGGGTGGATCTTTTGATAAATATACATATGGGGTGTGCTCAGAGTCAATAATTTAAATTACAGAATTAGCGTGTAAAATGTGTGAAAAAAATAAAATAAATATGTACATTCTGTGTCTTGCGTGTCTCGTGTGAAAGTTGCAGTCGTTTTTCTAAAATTGCACGATCATTTCATTTACACTTTTGTGTATATTGCTTGTTAAGCCAGAAATCCATGTTGTAAGCAAATAAATGCCAATAATTTTAAAATTTCCCAATTTTGTAAGCCCAATGAAAAACTGCAACCCAAAATGAGTTTTCTAAATCTGCTACTATACAAATGTTAGTTGTGTCAATCATAATTATAATTGTGTCAATCATAATGAGTGTCTTTTTGACACTTGACACGGTTGAGCTGAAGAAATGGGAAACAAAATGATTGTCTTTACATGTAGTTGTTAAGGAATGTCCTAATAGTGGCTCAAAAGACAGGCTGAGTGTAAGTAAACAAAAAGTTCTGTCTTAATATTTTCCACAATTTCATTTTAAAAATTTAACCAGTCTAATTGTACTGTGGACATGCCCATAAAAATCACTCCCCCTTCAATTTACAAGTACACAGCCATTCGCACACACAACATGTGTATATGTGTGTGACGCTTCCTCGAAGGGTTTCAATGCGTCATTCTTTTGTTGTACTTCATTATGTTGTTAAGTATTGTTTAATTTCCGTATTCATTATTTTAAACATCACGAGCGCACTTTTATAACAATTAAGAATTTTATAATTTGTTTCATTTAATGCCATTAAAAGAATTTTTATTTCTTAAGGCGGAAATCATTAGGAACATGCATATTTTACTTATGAGATAAAAACACTGGTGAATGTTGGTTTTGCTTTTAATGGTAAATTATGAAACAAAAACCGAGTTTGAATATGAGAAAGCGGGTGTGGGGCTAAGTAAAAAATTTGAAGGGTTGCTGTTGGCTGTTTGCACGACACCACATCATAAAGTTAGAAAGTTAAGCCTCTAAGAGTCGTGAGTTAGTGAATATAAATTGGAATCAATACTTCTACATGTAGGGTCGATGATTCGTTATCCTGTCCACACTTGCAATTTTTATTGCTGCAACTTTTTAAAATGCTGCTTTGAAATTGCAATTTGCAATTTTTCTATGTTTTTATATAAAATGTCAACTTTATGCGTGGGAATAGAGAGAATTCCTCTTGTCTAAAAAACCAATAATTGGGGGTAAGAAGATTTGCAAGTCTGGACAGTACAAAATCCCGCCGTTATCTAACCAACTTTGAAAATCGCTTTATAAAGTCCTATCCGCCAATAGTAACTTTTTTAGTTCGATTTAGCAAATTTGATTAGCAATAAAACGTTAAAGCTTGCACGTACTGCATTTTCATATTCATTGTTCAAGATTTAGACCACTAATTACGTCAATCATCAGACCCAGATGGTGTACAATCAGGCAGAGAAAACGGACTTCAAATATATAATAAAGTACCTGCGAAAAGTTGTTTTGGGTTACAACTTTCTTCCGACATGACGAAAATAGATTTTCCACGAGTAGTAAATTCGAAAAATTTCCGACGTCGGTGAATAAATATGGTGCAGCCTACTAAACCGGGAGTCGCGACTTCGCTCCTTGCCCAGACCCTTGGTGTTTTCTCGCCCTCAAGGCGAAACCTTTGCAAGTTAAATTGTTAAAAAAAAAAAGTTGGAATGAAGATTTTGGTGCAGTATTGCTAACATTACTTTTCTTTTGCAGAGTTGCAAAATTGGGAATTATGCTGCGTCTAAAAATCCAAAATCTTTGGGCTCTTTACCAAAATCTATTATTATTATAATTCCGCTGATATTTTAAGTTGTCAAGGGCATGTTCTCATGCCTCTTTAAATCATACGAATGTCATGCATGCAGCTTAAAAAAAACAACAAGTTATTTTAACTTTATTGTATTTTCGGATATTTGCACTCGCTAAATATGTCGGCGGAAGCCAGCTGAGTAAAAATACAAGAAAAAAAAGCTTTGAAAGCTCATTTTAAATTTCAATTGCAGTGGCAATTAACCATTAAAATAATGCCGGAAACTGTAAAAACTTTCGTATAAATTGACATCAACACCTAAATAAATTATCAACTAAATTCAATTGTGAATAAAACATTTTCAATTAATGCATGTAAATAGAAGATACACGATATTGTAATTTATGCATGCGGATAACTCACTCTAATACTCACACACACTCGCTGTTAACATCCTGTAAGTAGGCCAAGGGCAATAAAGTTTTACTTCTTTTATGAGTTATTTAAATAAAATTGCTACTAGAAGCAAACAACGTTAAATACATTCACTTACACTTGTGTAACTAAACGTGCGACGTACTCGTATGTACAGAAACTGAAACACACGCACCGGCGAGTTCCGTGCTTTTACTGCGAATGAGGTAACAAACAAAAGCACTTTTAAATGATTTGCAATTATGGCTTGTAGCACATCCTTTTATACCAAAAAGTAAGGGGTTTGGTGGGGGAAAGAAGAAGAAGCAGTTCATTGGACACAAGCATTACAAACTCGAGCAGCAGGTGCAGACACGTTGTTTGATGCTGTCGTTTGACTCAATAAGAATTCTCTTTATATAAATACGATTTATTCTGAGGAAAGTGAGAAACAGTCACGTTTTCAAAGTGAAATAAAATAAAAACCGAAAACAAACAAAAAGAAATAAAATAATAATAAAATACAGAAATAATGAAAAAATATAAAAATATAAATAATGGAAGGTGAAACCAAAAACTGTAAATGAAATAATTTCATAAAAAATAGGGGGAAGGATTACTAGTGTCAAAGGACTTATATTAAAATTCGTTACATCGCGTGCCATGTGCTGTTGCTGTAGCAACATTAAGCACTGCAACTGTGAAATATGTAAACTGATTGTTTGCACCGAAAAGCCAACCTACAGTGGAGTTTAAAACTTAAGCGTGGACGTACACAGTGGCTACGTACATACATATATTTGTTTATTTAAATAATTCTCATTTTTTATTTAGACTTTTGTGCACCAATCTAAATGGACACTCTTTAAATGTAATCTTATTGCTTCCTCGATATGAAAGTGCACTAATTGTCTTCAATTTCAAAACTCCACATTCTGTTTTGAACAACAGGAAATCTAAATAAAAATTTGTTTATAGAAATCACGAGGCCTCGTCGCCGCAAAACTTTTTGTTGCAAATTCATTTAAAAAATAGCAACCAAATAGTTCTTCCTGCACAAAATGCACCTAGTATGAATGTCCGTTACATTCCCCATTATAAATTTCCATTTTCATATTGTTTGTCTGAAGTCTTGCTGCGAAAACGGAAAGCAAGATTTCCGTCAAGCTGGTACGTATCTAATTACGCCACTAATTTGACCACCACTGTGCATTTGCTCTGTAAGCGACGCTTAGAATTTTTACCTCTAACAATATGTTGGCATTGTTAAAAAAATTGTCTTTTTGTGCCTGTGTAAGTAAGCTAGGCACGATTGAATGTGGATGTGTGAGCTTGCAACTATAGGTGGGTGTGTGTTTCTGCATTGAGTGTATGTATTTGTATTTGTACTCACTCGTACGTATTCGTCAAGGTTTACATTTTGTGTGATGTGAGACTATTAAAAATTTCATTTGTCAAAAGGATTACCACAGTAATAGGGTCTTAGCGCGTTGTAACATAAAAGCGAAGAACGTAAACAAAAAACCTCACTCATTCGTTTGGTTGAAGCGACCGCACAGGCACACATGCACATACAAGCACTCTGCCAAGCAACCAGCCAACCAGCAATTCATCTATCCCTGCATACAACAGGTGGTAACAAAAATAAATGAAATTTCTAAGCAAGAGAACTAGTAGTCATGTGTGGCTTTATGTGCGTGTGTATGTGTGCGGATGGTTATTTGTGTTATTGTCTGTCTGTATGTGTCTGATGAGTATCAAAACTAACGTTAACTAATATGTATGAGGAACCCGGTGTACAATATCTTCTTGGGTAATTGTTTTTTTTTAACGCATAAAATGTTTTTCTATTAAAACCAACGAAGAGGGATTACACATGTTGGCTGTTGGAAACGATTTCTGTTCCACACAACCACTCATACACTGGTAGACTGCCATACATGCACTCATACGAATAAACACATATGCACACTTATATGTCTGTAATCATACTTCCTAAGTGTAGGAGAAAAAGCAGGCAAGGAAGAGGGCAAGTGAATCTAATTTAAAAATTTAATTCACGCAACTCATAATCAATTATGTAGCAACTTGAAGCAGTCTCGTGTGTTGCTTAAACAAATTACCCACATACTTTTCGGAAGAATGGGAAAAAATGGAAGTCTTGCTGCTGTTAACAGATTGAACCACACATTACAGCAGAGCAGCGCAACAGCGATGCGGACGTATTTCCTAACATCGTTCTTTTCTCGTACTCTATGCAGCTCGAAGTCTTTAAGTTTTTTTCCAACTTCTTGATACTTTCATCGTTATGTCCTCAGCCTCTGCACTTGCCCCCTGCAAGGCCATTTGGTCCTCTGCGTGAGAGAGTGAGAGGGATGCTATCCTTGAAGTGCACGGCTCATTGCGAGATTGTGTACTTGTTATAATTGAGATTAATGCTGCATTATATTGGCAGATTCTACTTTGTTACATTCGTGCGCACAACGTATTCATCTGTGCAAGAGTATGCATGCCTGTGTGTGTGTGTGTGTGTTTGCTTGAATTTTTTGCGCCTACACTTTGTTTAGCAAGAAATGTGAAAATGCCATGAGTGCTTTTCTGTTTGAACAGGTGGCGTGGAAAAGCATTTGACAAGTTTTTTACTCGACATGCATTTAAGCCACATGCGTTTATGTTGAAGTAATCACGATGCGGTTTCTGCGGCCCGATATAAAAACTTACTTATTCTGCTGCAAGTGCGAGTGGGTGTAATTAATTTTGTTATTCGAAAAAATAGTGCAGTAAATACGTCAAAATATTGTCGACATGCCTGCGAACTATAAATAGTTACACGCATAGAAACAGGCACACACATACGTATTTAAAAGTGCAATGCGTGTATACTGTAGCCAGTTATGTGTTTAATGGAAAATTCGAGAGCATCGTGAAAGATTTGTAGCAAAATGCCCACAAATTTATAGTGGATAATCCTACCCATCTCAACAAATTTATCCCCTAGTTTTTTTCTAATATTGTCATTATTTTTTAAGCATGGGCAAGATATTTTTAGTGGTTAATTATTCCAATATTATTAGATAATCGGATCGCATTAGGATAAAATTATAGTAGCGCTGTGAAAAACCAAAAGCCAAATATTTAAATTTAAAGAACTTCGTTGAATATCATTGTTCCGGGGGAGCTTTTAAAAATTTGGCAAACAAATGGAAGCTGACATGAAGCTTTCAAGGCTCTTAAGATTCAACTCGATTCGATGATACCTTTAGTAGCATCCTGCTAATTTTTCTTAAAGAAACACTTCCTGCAAACAATCTTTTTAATTGCCGGCTTATAGCCATCAACCAGCGAAATTAAGTTAACAACACGGCAACATGTGCCCGTATATGTTGCACTTTTTCCTGGAGTGCGGGTATGCGTGCATTATTACCTTAACATCCAAACGTGCAATGCCTTTTATGTAAATGCACTTTGGCAAGAATTACAGAAGAGTCAACAGTAACAAGGACAAAATAAAATTTCCACGGACACAAGTATTATTTTCGAAGTCCGTTATACCGTTATCATCCGTTTGCTTTTATATATTGTCATGCATCCAACGTCATGAAGTTAGCAAGAGTTTCATTGTTTCGGCAAACATTTAATTGTGGCAAAATAGAATGCAAAGTATTCATGAAGAAAAAAATGTATCGTTTCTGCACAATATAAAAGAAAGGAAAGCGACTCCATGGTCTACACCCACACAATTTACGCACAAGAAGCCAGTAAGACGATTCAATAAAAGAAGGTGTAATGGAGTTGGGATGGTTTGTTATAGCGATCTATTACAGATCTGTC
Source organism: Ormia ochracea (assembly GCA_963402855.1). Taxonomy (NCBI): domain Eukaryota; kingdom Metazoa; phylum Arthropoda; class Insecta; order Diptera; family Tachinidae; genus Ormia; species Ormia ochracea. The sequence goes on from OY727108.1 coordinate 31,763,844, forward strand.
ATACCTTAGGGTTGGGCAAGCCAACGTATAGCTCATTAAGGTATCTCCTGCTAAATACATCTTTTTATATAGCAATGCTGCATGCATGATATGACCAGCGAAAGGCCAGTTTTTCAGCAGCACTTTGTTCTCGGAATTAAAGAGTTGACCTTTACAGTTAACGCCTATTGTCTTTACTTTGCAGTTTAATTACCATTGCAACGTGTTAATGCATACACTCGGATGGAACACCTCGGTTTTACATTGTGTGATAGACGACTTTTGAAATGTAAAATATGTCTGAGAATTTATACTTTTCACACCTCCATATTCTGTGGACTGCTCCGAGTGCAATACAATCCTAATGACAGCTAAGCCAATGCTTTGGATGACTAGTATAAGTTCTGAAATCATAGTTCGAAAATTTCTTTAAGGAATAAATAATGTGTTTGATGTGGATTATACCACAAATGTGATTGTAAGCGCCGGTGGCCACAAATGAAACCTGCCTGTTACATTATTTGAGAGAAAAATTCAAAATTTTATACAAAAAATTCCTTTCTGGAATTCACAGTTCCTAATCATTGTAGGAAGTAGCATTCTATATTTTTTCATTTATGAAATATACTCCTACTCAACAAATAAACAAAGAAGATAATAATATATTTTTTGCATTAGGCCCCACTGTGGGGCCACATTCAGTTAATTGAATAAAGGCAAATAATTAAGTTGAAGCTTATTTGTTTTCAAATGAAAATAACACATTTTTTTTATTTCGTATACGGCATTGCGAACAGTCTTTTAAAAGAGGAGTGACACGAACGCAGAATTTAGATTGTTCTTCTCTCTCTCTCTCTCTCTCTCTCTCTCATGTATGACCCATTTAGTGTAACTGGGGAGTATGCAAAATAGAGCCTCACTGGCAAATTATCTTAATTACAATTTGCTCCACATTACCACTGACCGCGATGCGTCTTATATGAATTTTGTATACAATAAAGAATTTCACCGTAAGTAAAAATGGCTTGAAGTTATTCAAAGGAAGTTGGTTTATTTGGCATTTTATAGTCGTTCCCTTATTTTGATAACATGACATAATAAAAACGTCGTTACTACGTATACTCGTTTTGAAGAGTGTAGTGTCTGATACTCAAGCCCTACACTTTGCTCTAATTTCCTGTTTGCTTTAATTTCGAAAATATGTATATGACAGTCAATTCCGCTCAATTTATCGCTCGGTTGCCTAATTTGGTTGTCGTCTCTGGCTGTAGCTTTAATTAGGCTGTATGTAAGTCTTCATGCGTGCTCTCGTGTAAGCACAAATTTTTAATATATTTACTTGCTTGTGCTTTTGCTTATGTGCGAAATTAGACAGATATAGTTTGCCTAATTCAAACATGACCCAGCGAAACTTTTACTTAACTTTTACTCTTGCAGCACATGTTTTGATTTGTTTCATGAAACTTTATTTGGGAGCGTTATTTCAGGCTCAATATTTAATTTATATTTATTAATATAACTCAGATAGAATATTTACATTGAAATATTGGAATTCAGTCAGATCACAAGAAACAGCGATCGTTGTGGTAAAACTTAGAAAAAAATCCTGCGATTTTTGAATTTCCTAATTTAAAAATACGGCCTTCCAATCTGGGAGTTCACTGGAATTCAAAGCGATAACTGGACATTTGAAGAGGTTATTATATGATTGGTATACCGTTACATAACAGGAAATGGTTGGTCTTAGTTGGTCAATGTTTGGTCAGCATCAATTATGCCGATTAGTGGAGAATTTCAGTAGACTAAATGAGTTATCAAGGTAATTACCAAGACCTCTCTGAAAAAGGAAAAGCAGTACTGGCAGTCCGTGTCGCTATGGGACTCTTAATATATTTATTAGTTTATTTGTATCAACAATGTTGTATGCAAAAATATCTGTGGAAAGCGATTTTTTATTCATAATTTCTAAACAAAAGTTCCGCGTGATGGAAAACTGTATGGAGTCCTCCAATTGTTAGTCATCATTTTCAGGGGAGCTCTTTTTGAAAATATGTATACCTTCCAATATATAAAATGCTGTTAAATTTGCATGTAACTTTACTAATAATATACTATTTTTGTACTAAAATTTTAAGAAGAAAAAGTACCAAAAATTACAAAGCACTAAAAGTACCAGTTGGCCTTAATTGTTACCGCGATGAAGTACAATGTCTAATAGGGGTGGTGCTATTAGCTGAATGGAAGTTTTGGAGTTCTTGTGTCTTGAAATGCGTACATAATCGTAAGTTTTACAATTTCAGGTTAAGCATTTTATATCATCAATGTCAACCTCATCTCAAAAGCGACGTTTCAAGATATCAAGCTGCCAAGATATCGTGGTACAAACAATCTCATCATATATTTCAAATCTACGAATTTATTTTTTGTTTCCTTTTTGATGGACAAAAGTAGCAAATGACTTGCCCTACTTTTATCCCTACAATGTAATGCCGCATAGAGACCACGAAACTCCATTAAACAGTTTCCAGACATACAAACTTTTATCTACTTTGGTGTTATTCCTACATGGGGACAGTGGGATTTTAAGTGTTATTAACAATTTTGTTATATTTAATATTTTCTTGGCAATGAGAAATTATCTCGTTGTCATCGCTATTGAAATCTTTTAATATAAATTCCCACAAACTTCATGGAAAGTATGTTTCAACTGAATTATTATATTGGGTTGTGTTTTGCAAAAGGCAAATTTTGCGACAGTTAATGCCTGTTCATTAATAAGTAGTGGATTTGTTAACTACTGAAGCAGCTACCAACAGAATCTGAATGAAATAATAAAGTAGGGAAGAAATCCGCCACGTTTTATACAGAGAATATTATTTGAAGCTTGTGGAAGATTGTTCTAGGGAAGGCTTTAAAAGCTTATCCCTTTAATATATAAGCCCAGCTTGAAATTAGATTACGAAGCGATATTAAAAGGATAGAAGAACCGAAAATTAAAATACAAACTTTTTAAATTCTATGAAGAGCCATTTGAAGTCTACCGTGCAACTGGTTCTTTTACAAATCATCACAAGTGACTGTCTACTAATTAATTTGCACTCTGTTGAAGTCGTTAACAAGATGGGTTTTCCTTCCCCTCACAAAACACTTCCACTTGATTGCCATTAAGCTGGTTTAGTTAATTGCACCGATGAGTTGTGCGGTTTAAGTGTTTGTTTCACTACAGAGTTGAAGGATTTCGTGTGTCTAAAATTTATTTCAAAGGGGAATGCGAATGAATAAGACGTAAGTGGAAGTAGAAAAAACGTTAAAATAATTAAGGCAGTTGTAGAGTTGTGGTCTAAACACTAGCAGACGTACTTAAGCGTCAGCCATTTAGAATGATTTGCAAATTATGATCCCAGTGAAAATGTATGTCTGTTTGTGAATTTCGATTAAAAAATTATAAAAACGAATGTTTCGCAATGCGTTTCATTTATAAAATGATATTAATTCAGCTGCAGTTCAATAATAGCACTGTCCTCAAAACTAACGCAAGTCGAAGTAAATACCTGGGGCACGATATATACCATTCTGGTAGGTGATTTTTCAGAAAACAAGACGTCGATCAATATTTTGAGTTTAAATCTTTAAAATCAAAGTTTAGGATAAGAAAAACAATCGTTTCAATAAAAAATTTAGAAATCGGCCAATTTCTCCTGATTAACGATTTTTCGTGAATAAAATCACAAAATACAAGCTTGCCACAATGCAAGCGCGCACTGCGTTGAAACCTTTCCCAAGTTGAAAAGCCTTCAAAAAGCCGATAAGAAAAGTATATCTTACTTAAACCTTTTTAAAAAGATGTAAATTGTTGAAAATGTCAACTTTCTGCTTTATAAGTCCGTTTGTAACTTAAGATTTTTAAGGTGTTTTGGAGGTTGTTCATGTACCCCAGACGACAACCTGCGAAATAGTATCCGGCAGCATGATCTAGGTATCACCTACACTTCCACTTGCCAAGCATCACCCAAAACCAATAATAAGAACCGAGTTAATAAAAATTACTATGCCATTCCTGCTTACCCCTCATTCCTTTCATGAAATAATTATAAAACGTTAATTAAGTTAACCAAACGTAATGTTACGAAATGTTAAGTATTAATCAAACATAATGTAGAATATTTTTAGCTGGTTTCACATAAGTAAAGTTTTTCACAACTAGAATATAAGCAAACACAAATTTTATGTAATTCACAATAAATCATGAAGGCTTTAAGAGGCAGAAAGAGATCTGCACGGGATATAATAAACTGATAAAACTTAACATTACACAAAAGATATTCCTGATTAACTACAATCCTATATCAGGTATTCCTTATGAAGTATACTGTAATGAACTGGAAAAAAAGTTTTGGCTTTAATTTAAAGTAAATTAACAATACGTTATCCGAGCCGCTCCTTGACAGAGTTAGAATGTATCCCGAATATGAAAATTTAAAGATGACATATCAATAAATGGATCAATTAATATGTCAAATATTATACATTTTAATTACATAAATTTTGGTAAGCGGAAGGAGTCCTTTTTTCTTCAACTCTACTCAAGACCCAAGACAAGTGACTGAAATGCCAACCGCAAATTAATGTACATGGTGTCACTCATTTCACAAATTATCTGGCGTTTGAGTTTCAGCAGAAACCGGCAAAAAATCTTGCGTAGCAAAGAGGTGAACAAATATAATAATTAGGGATCTTACCATTAGCGGACAGAGAACACTTATTCGTGTAAGAATTTTCTGGCTATTTTCAACAATTTGCAGAAAAGTGACCCAAATAATGATAATGGTGGGTCTTTTCAGGAGAAACAGAACCTACGAATTATTTCGTAGGAGCCTTCCCTAATAGAAATCGCTACTTGAAATCCATTTACGAGTTAATGCACACGCTTTTCTTTATTGCTATTTATTGAAGAAGCCAAAGGATCTGAGTCCACCGCAAATCTAAGTGATTCAGAATAGGAGGAAATTTTTATCGATGATAGTAATGACATTTCTAAGAATGCAAGTGATAGTGAAAATGAAGTTCTCTCTGAACTTGAAGACGTTTCCAAAGTTGATGATAATGACAATGATTTGTTCATTTTTAATAAATATTCTGTTTGTTCTTTTCCTAGACGCCATTTATCTATGCTAGAAGACGTTTATCGATATATTCCGGCACTAAGCGTAGCCACATAAAAGTCGCGATAACTCGTAGTTGGCTTTTTAGATGGGAACACAATCTACGTTTTATCTGAACAAAATATTTAAATGATTATGCATTTTTATACTTATATATGTATATAGCACAGTGCCCATACACATACACACACATGAATACTTAACTTCTTGTATTCGTAATAAGAAAATAGCACTTGTAGAAAGCACAAGTTATAAAAGGTATTCTTTTTTAAAAAGTATCTTTAAAAAAAATTTTTAAATGCTTTTTCAATAGACATCTTGTAATTCGGTTTTTAATAGTATTATTCGAGAAGTGATAAATGACAACTCGTGACATGAATGCTATTAAATGCTAAATAGGAAAATTTGTAAATTTGTTAGATACGGCCCTTTGGAAGCATCCAACAGTATACCAATGCTAAATTTAATATTCCTGGTAACATAAATTTCACTAGGGAAACTTTCCTTTAACCCTTCTGATACCGGCATAAAAAGATCCACACACATCTTACCGAGAGGTGGTGACTGTAGAGACCAAAAATAATTTTATTCATGTTCGTTGTAGTTTAAGTTTTAAATTTTTGAAAACTGAAGCCAACAAGACCGAATGGATGAAATATGGATCATCTAGCCAACATCTACTGCAACATTAGTAATCGAAATCTTTTTTCGATTTCTATCTTAAAGCATAAATTTTTCTTTTATTTGGTTGCGATTGTGTGCCTGTGTTTGATGCATTTTCTTCTAAGAGAAGTTATTTCATACACCGAGTTGTAGGCCTTTGCGATTTAGTTTGTGGTTCTCGACACGTCTTCTATAAAGTTTTCAAGCATTCCTTGGCAGCTTTGTTTTTGTTTCTGTCAGTGGAACGTGTAATGGAAGTAATAAATATTGCTTCATCACTGCTTCATGTACCAGCACCATTTAATTACGATCATTACTTATTATGTACATACGATTACATATCTTTTTTAATACATATGTATGCAAATACATATCTTGGTTGTAGCAGGCTTGTAACTAACTGCACCTAAATGTATACTGGCCTTTAGTGATCGATTGACCTTTTATTTATTTTGAGGTGTGAATTTCCCCGGTGAAGGACCTTTCAATATTGCTAGATTTTCATTTGCTCGGAAACTCCTGATAATTGAGTACTTTTGCAAAATGGCTATTGCGGCTCATCAGTACTATAAAGTCAGTAAGTATCAGGCGAGTTTTCGGCAAAGCAACTGCGGCATACAATATCAGCGGCCTTACTTTTTGAGGGCACACGTCGTCCAGTTGTGTCTTTAGTCTGGTCGTGGTTCCTGAATTTTTGTAATGCATTGATTTTGTAAACCAACGTGATCTTGTTGCGGACTAAGAACTTTTTGGTTTAAACAGAATTGTTAAAAAATGAAGTTGGTAGTCGTAGTCGTCCATCAACTTTTTATTTGCATTGCTACTCCCTCACAAGCACCTGTTGGTAAGATTAGGGTTAAGCATTTGCCAAAGCGAACACATTACTTTCTACCCTAAAATATGTTAGGAAAGTCGTGGTTTCTTGTATACTGATTTCAAAAAGTGAAGTATTTTTAGAAAACACAATTTAATAAAAATTTTTTGCTTCGATTGCTTTTTCCTAACACGGTTGTGAGCGAAAAGAGTTTAGGATAAAAAACGCGTTATTTTTTATTGATAAATATTTATCCAGCAGCCCGTCTTTTTGCATGGCATGTGTACATATTCGTAGCTGTCACTGCGGTGTACGAGTATGTGATCAAACATGTATGAGTCGTCTGTCAGTGTGTATTAGCGTACAGCGTTGCAATTGCACAATGATTGCTGTGTGGTTTTGTTTGTTATTTCATTGTCGTTGTTCTTATTGGTTTTTATTGTTATCAACAACAAATAATTTTTTTTTTGGTTTTGCTAAAACTTATTTGTTTGATTTCATTTCCATTGAATGTGTACAACAACTTCCAAATAGAGTTTGACATTGTTAACTGCTAATAAAATCAAGTTCGCACTTTTAGTTCAGAGATTTATTTGGTTCGTTTATTGGTTTTAATGTTATGACTTTACAGGCTGAAGTGGCTGTACTTCCGTTGGTATCAGAAAACTTGGTCGTAATTGAATTGTCTGTTCAGAAAATTCATGATGGTACTGAAATTTAATTTTTCGAATATTTTAAAAGATATCTAAATGTATACATTGAGATGCAGTGAAATGCTTAGAGGATATTGAAGTCGGGAAATAATAACTCTTTTGCAAGACCATTAACGCGGGGGTTAGGCCCTACTTTTGCCATGAATTGGTTCGATATTATGTGAAAGAGACAGCAAAAGAAAAGTAAGAAAAGTGAAAGTGCCTCGGACTTTAACAGCGCCTGCTTAAGCGCTCATTTCGTAGCCATTTTATTAATTGCTTTGCTCTGCTATAGAAAATCGACAGAGAAATCAAAATATGTATGTGTCTGATTCGGACACTTCAGCCACACTTAACACACAGGATGCGAAAGAACTTGGGAGTATTCTCACAGTACGAGCGTCTGCACGACTTTGGCCAGTTATAGCCGAGGACCTTGCAAACAAACTCCACCAACGACAGCTTCAATCTAAATTTATTTTTAAGCAGTACTTGTTGCAATTGTAGTGCTCTTGAATAACTGACAATTTTTTTGTAATGGGCGTAAATAAAATAAAACATAAATATACATAAATCAATTAATTATCCTCTGCTTTCACATTGCACTGATAAATCTCTTGTATTGATGCATTTCCCCTCTTAAATTCAACCTAATCGAATTCAAATTCCAGCTCATAAATTAAATTCTTTAAAAAAAAACCTCTTCACAAATTCTACATTTTCTGCCATGTACGAGTATGCCGGCTATAATTTAATTTGTTTTTCAAATTCAAGCTGTTTGTCATAAATATTTTGATTTAATGTTTATGATGTTGTCGCAAAATTCTTGTTTCGTTGTTGTGGTTAAACAAATAATTTTATAACTTCAACTACGTACAAACATACGCAAATAATTAGAAGCAAACATAAATAAAATATCAACTCATGATGTTGATTTTTTAAAATTTTGTGCTGGACATAATTGTGGTTTACAAAGATTAATGTATTGTGAAAAATAGATTCGGAAAATAAATGCAGAGGGCGGATGTAAAAAAACAAAGCATCACTTTACAAAAATCTAAACCAAAGCTGAAAATTTCATAACATTAAAAGTTTTCCGTTGCAAATGCCAAATTTATGTGCAAAAAGTTTGTCGTACACGATTTCAGAATCAAATTGATTTGTAATTGTTTGTAGGCATTTTGAAATTAGTGGTTCGTTGTCAAAAATCAGACACATTCACATACATGTGCATATATGTATGTATGCATACAAATACATATGTCTATACCGGGCTATCTCCATAAAGACATACATATTTATGTATGGATGTGTGTAAGATATGTACGAGTGTGGCTGCTTACAAGCCCGCTGACAATAATTGTTTAGAATTGTGAACCAAAAATACTTGTACACGGTGGCCAGTTTGTGGTTTAGAGATTCGACCGGATGGAGTATTGAAATATTAATTATTCATACGTACCCGGTCAATGCTGACAGTCTCACTAATAAGTAGAATTAATTATGTGGACGTATTTTAGCATATTCAGGCATTTCGTTTATGTTTCTTAATGAAATGTTTGGCAGCACAAAGAGCAATTGAATTGCCGTAGAAATTTCATGTTTATTTACTTATCATTTTGTTTATTTTTATAAAATTTTATATTCATATTTTCGGTGCTAATTTCATTAACTATTCACAGAAATAATCGTATTGGCCACAAAACATCTCTATATTTCATTAGTTCATCGAGTTCTGGAATACGGATCTATTATTTTGAATTCTGCCAGAATCTGCCAAAATCTGGCAGTACAGAATCTGTGCAAATGCAGTTCCTAAATTTAATTAATTTAGCACATTTTCACGCCGGGTTACTAAAATGTGCCAGTGCAAATCATAAATGTTTAAATATATAAGATGGTTCAGCTTTAATATTTATTCAAGCAAAATTAATTATATCTTATCCTTCGATATTTCTTTACACTAATGAATCTTAATGAAAAACTTTTAACAAGCAATAACCGGAAACATAAATAATATTTTATAACTTTATGCCCCATTATCCTTCTTATGCAATAAATATCGCTGGCTGTGAGCCATATTAGCTATATGAGTATTTGATGTAAAATTAATCCTTCTGATGGAACAAATTATTCATGAAAGTGTACAGGTTATTAAAAAACAAAATAAAACTATTTCTAACATTTCCCACCAATAACTAAAGTCAACTGATCTAAGCTAAGCTTTCCTGTGCTTAATTCAAGCCTATTTGTGTTCTATATTTCGAAATATGGCGAGTAGAATTAAAAATTTAAAATGAATCAATAATTATTGGATTTTTTATCGTACATCTCAATTTAACACACAATTGAGTTGGTGAGTTTTGTATAGTTAAATTTAAATTGTAATTTAATTGGAAAAATATTGGAAAATCTTTGATTTGAAAATATACGAATTTTAGCCAAATATTTATTTATTGACATTTTAATTTAGTTTCTCTTTGTAAACCCACAACTGCGGACCGTAAATATACAAACTGGAGTTGGGATTGAATGAGTTCGTAGCTGTGTTTTTAGTTTATTTGTGTTTGTGAAATAATATTTCAAGCTCATACATTCATACACACACACACACACACATCCATAAATACATACATATACTAACAAAATATGTGCCATATGTACACAGAAGTCCATGAACACATGTAAATAATTTTATTGTGTTTGGGCAGGTTAAATGGCGTTTCGGTAACTCGTTTATAATTATTATCTTTTAAATTGAAATGTCAACCATAAAACACTGACAATAAGCGAAGAAACAAGTAAAAATTTACTTGTATTTAAGCCAGAGCGGAGCAATGCCATTTCACGGCAATCAACAAGAGATCCTTGTAATATTAATAAGGACAATATGAACGAAAGTAAGGAAAAATTCATTTTTAGTTATTTTATTATTTCCAAAGGTTTTGCTACATATATTCTTCTTCTCTCTTCTTTTCCCTTCTTCTCCCTTCTTGTCCATTTATTCCACTTGCTTCTTAGCAACAAAATTCATTTAAACTTATTTAATGAAGAGAGACCCCTACGAGCAAACGGGCATCCCATTTACAAATTTACTCCGGCATCATCGTAATAGAATAAGCAATGAATTCTTTTACTAATATTAGTGCCTATCTTTGTGCATGTATGTCCGTGTGAGTGTGAAGGGTCTTATTGCGGCCTTGTAAGGAGGCTAAATGCAAAATGAACAGAAGGACTAATATTTTACTGTCGCATTTGCATGAACATTAATTCTTCCTAAAGAGACAAAAATAAAACACTGAAAGATTTTCTTCTTATTTTTTTTGTTTTCTACATACCAAGGAAAGCAAGAACTGGAATCTCACATGCACACAACATACAATTAAACGAAGTATTTTTGAAATGAATAAGAACAAGAATATTCAACATTTTGGCTGCTGGGCGGCTGGCTGGTTGCCTATTTTCACTACTTATTTCTTTCCTTCAGCCGGAATAAAATGTACTGTAAAAATGGCCAAGCAAATGACAGCAGGAGAGAGTGTAATAGTTTCAAATAAATATCTAATAAAGAGCTGGCATAGGTCGCCCACTTACCGCCTCACATATAACATAGGAATTTCTTTTCCTTGTCGCAGGACAAGAATCTAGCCGTAGTCACTGATTGAAGTCGCTCCAATTCTCCAGTAAGGCAGGCTGAAGTGAGCAAATTATATTCACAGGCATTTATAAATAACATTCTTGTCATTGACAGCTGATAAGTGGTTTTTGGCATTCGATATAAACGCCACCACATGAGCTAACAAATTGATTATTTTTGCCATTCAGTTTGGCAGAAAATTTTCAAACTAGTCTTTTATCCATTGCAGGCATCTGTCATATTCATCATGATTTTCATCTTGATAGGAAAGAATTAGTAAGTTTTAAAAACGTTGTGCAACTTGGAATATATATATATATATATATATTTGAACCGATATCTGTGGTATAATTTAACCTAATTATTTGATTATCTTAGCAACCTCCCACACAACTCTTTTTACAGAGATCTTCTTTCAAAATCTGTGTAATGGAGTGAGTCGTCTCGGTGTGGCGATGACACACTTCACTTCGTATTACGGCTGTATGGGACTTATTGCAAGTATGAGTACCATTTCATTATAAACAAAATTCGATTTGTCTAATGAATGCAGGGGTAGTGTGGATCATTGTATGTTCTTATCCGGAACTTTCGAGGAATCATTTTTCATCAAAATATATTTTTATTGTGATTGAAAATAATTGTGGAAAGAGATCGAACTTTGCCCCAGTTATTACTATTATTTCATTGTTTATAATTTTTTTTCCTATACCGGGAAACCTTATTCTTGTACTGCCTTTAAAAAACATAAGAACGACATAATGGAATCATTCATCGGAACTGAAGTAGATGCCGATTTTATGGAATCATAGGTTTTTGCCTTTTAAGTAAACTCTAAGTAAGTAATTGCGACAAAAGTCTTAATTCTTAACGTTCTTAATTCGTTTTTAATACATTTAAGTTCTCTGAAGGATGCTAATCTGGGCTACCGAGTGCAAGATGTTGTTATATTTTATGGATTTTATATAAAAGTGATTACGTAACAAGTATTTGACTGCCAATTTAGCGGTCGCCATTTTAAACAGAAGTAAGTGAGCAGAAATATTTCACTATGCGAATATAAAATTATTTAACTCTCTAAGCAGCTGATAAGACAATCGAATTAACCACACTGATAAACTACTTTTTAGATTTTTGTAAAGAAATAATTTCATTTTCATTGCACAAAATTTTTGAAATATTCACAATCAAAGATTTAGGCTGTCGCTGCAGCTTTAAAAATTATTTCTACATGGTGGCAACTGCCACCTGCTGCAGTGAATGTATTTAATATGTGAGCATTAAAGTACAAACTGCAAGTTAGGTGGAGTAAGCGCCTGTGAACGGGAATATCACGGATTCATGTGATGTCTTAAAATTATTCAAGTTTACGAGTGGATGGAAAGCTAGCCGCAGCTTCAATCGGCTAGCAGGCCAGCCGAAAACTTAGCTGTTCCTATTTCGTTTTATAAAAACCAATTCATACCATACGATATTTAGGACTCGGCAGTCTACATTCGCATCGTCCAAATTACTTTAATAATAAAATAAAAAATGATTAAGATCATAAGGAATTAGGACTTATGTTTGCTACAAGTCGCAAAAGTTGCAACTGCTGAAGGTTGACACTAAGAATTACAATTTTCCCTTTAAATAATTGACAACCATGCAGCGATAGCTAAATGGGAATAAAATATTTATTCCCATCCGAGCATTGAGAAGGCTAGTTAAGCAGAGTGTGCCTATGAGCCCAATGGGATCTACTGCACTTATGCCATTCTAACTGCCACCTCATTTCTAACATAACTAATGTCCTGTGAAAAAAAGCACAGAAACCAAAAAAAAAAGTGGGAAAAGACGAGCACGGAGTTAACGTTGCTGACGCTCATACAAACAGTTGTAGCTGCCGTCATCTACATAAGAAATTGCTGTACGTACTATTTCCATACAAGCCAATTGATTTTAACTAACAGTCAGCTTCTGAAATGGTAGTACACTTTCCTTGAAAATCAGTTATCACAGTGTCTACGTTTGTGTGAAGCCCTAAATCTTTTTTTATAGCATTTGCAGTATATAAAGTTGAATGCTAAGTGTTATTTAAATGCCTGTGCATACGTATGGATGTGCAAATACGAGTATATCGCAATAAATGTGTATCACTGTTGCTCGTGTCCGCTACTAGCACAGCGTGCACTCGCATGTAGATTTATTACAGAAAACAAGAAAGAAAATAGCTTTGGCAAAAAGTTTTTATATCGTTTATATTAAATGTTTTCGCATTATATTTTCGTCTTACACGCCGGAATCGGTGTATGTGTGTGTACGAGTGTGTTAAAAAGAAAAGTTAATTTAAGTTTTCTCATTTCACGAAAGTGAAAAGTTGCCATTGAGCTTATTAAAAGCACATTGCACTTTCACAAACACATTTATTTAATTTCGTTTATTTTTCTTTAGTATATACTTACTCGTACTTTATTTTTCCCCTCTCGATCGGTGTATGGCAGTGTATTGTCAGTGTATGTCTTATTTTGAGCGGTTGTTCATTTGTGTTCATTTATATGTGTGTATAGAAGAAAAGGGTGTTTCTTTACTGCATGAGAACTGCCGCAACTGATGACTTCCGCCTGACAGCTGAGAGTGTCAAACTGTGTTGACATTAGAGTTGAGTAAGCCTGCGACAGTTATTATGGACAATTATTTAAAAGAATTGTATCCCATCTCCAACTTCACAGAGCAATTCGTTCTTTTTACGATCAGTATAAGCCTCTCAGTGAGCAAGCATTCGTGTTGTTTTTAATCGTTTGTGTTCTAATTTTACACTTCTCGATTCAAAACTATGAACCAGAAGAGAAAATACCAGTTGTAACGGTAAGTGATGTAGAAGACGCCGAAATGGTGACGTATCGAGCTTTTAAGCTAAATTTAAGCTAAGTAGCTATCATTTACCTCGTACTTATGCTAATTAAACTCGTTTGGAGGTTGCCGAACATTAACAAAAAAGAATTCAAAGAATTATGGATAGTGGTAAATCTGACTTTTGGTTAAATTGCTACGTCAATAACCAAAGCTTGCCATATGTGAACGGAACACAATCCTCAAAAAGTTGTCGATTCACTATTTCTTCTACTAAAATTACACGCGGGTGACATCATCAGCTATATGTCGGCGAGAGAAATTTTCATTACGGTGAATGGCGAGCGCCAGCAAGCTATAATCTCGGCATTAATATCAACGACTCTTTCTTTAAAAGGTACTGAATTAATATCAACGGCATTATCTTCAAAAGAATGGAAAAACTTTTCTTATAACGCGCTGCCAGACGACTTGTTGCGAAAATATTGTTATTGATTGTTTATTCTTCATTTATTGAGACCTTCCTCCTTCGATCGAATGCCTCTTTTTAGTACTTCCTATGATGGCCTGCTTCCTCTTGAAGAGTAGAAAGCCAATACTGAAACCAAATATTGGAAGGATAAAAACGATAATTTAACTTATAGGCGGCACGTACATTTTCATCGGGAATGATATTTAAAAAATAATGTATTACCATATCAAATTCTCACGCCGCTAAAAATTCACCCATTACATACATTCATATATAAATTAATTGTGGAATTATATGCTGTTTATTTCCATAAGCAGTGACATGAAAGTCTTAAATAGATTTCACATTTCTTTGATTATTTATTATTATTTATTTTGATGTTTGACCTTGAAGTCATGTTAATTAGCAGGCTTGCAATAAAATTCCACATGGTCTTAAAATGTAATTAAACAGCTTAATACATTTCCGCTAATTGAATAAATTTTACTATCAGGGTAGTTATATTACGACTATTTATAAAGGCAGACCACGATTTGAATACACACTCATGTGCGAAAGAGGAAAGTAAAGTCAAGTAGGAGAATCTCGTGTGAATTCCTGATTTGTAAATATTTTTTTATGGCCATTTATCATCTTTTTATCCGTTAAGGCGAGAAGATCTGTTGTATAGCCGCAGGTGCCATTGAATGGGATTTAAAATATTTGGCGTCGGCACTTCATATTTTTGGCGGTGAGTGTTACCTAAATTGCAATAAAAATGCTTTGTTTCCTAACGATGAGGGTAACATTAAAAATATTTTTCGACGAAGACTGTTGGGCAAACTAAAGTTTGACGTCTGCATTTTCTAATGATGACAATGATATTGAAAGCATATATCGGCGGCAACTGCCAGCTAAATTGCAGTTAACCAACTTCGTTTTATAACGATGGCAATCAGATTGAAAGCATTTATCGCCGGCGACTGTCCGCCAAATTGCAGTTTATTGGCTTCGTTCTCTAAATTTGCTTTATTGCCGCCCGCCGGATTCGTTTGGTAACTGCTGTAAGGACCTCGAAATTGGTGATGACATTAAGGGAGAAAATTAATCACGTGATGACTGCTTCAATGCGTATTTAGAGGAACTGTTATAAAAATTACTTCATCCTGCCAAATGCAATAGAACTGCGAATGGAATAGATTTTAAGGTTAAGGTAGATACGTAGCTTTGGAGGACAGGTATTTATATTGTGCTTTTAAGGAACACATTTTTTTCGTCCAGGACTGAAAAGCAGTAAAATTATCTGCTCGTGTTTGTTGCTATTATTTTGATTGTACATAAGTGTTGCATGATTTTAGGCGTATACCTAAAGAGAAAATTGAGATTGAAGGAAATTTGTTTTGTTCATTTGTTTGGTGTTGCACCACTGTAACATTTTAATTGTCATATTTTGTCATAACTGGCAATTTAGCTTTGGTGCTGCACGTATATATATAATGAAGTATACGATTAATAATTGTAACTTTTTATATATAAAACCTTTTTTGAACACTATTAATTTAAATTTGACCACTGTATTAGCCTTATTATCACACATGTGGTTAGGCGCGTGATTACGAAGAATTAATTTGCATTTCAGTTGGAATTTTTTTAAAAATTGTTAGTTATTCCCATGTTGACTGAGAAATTGTCTCCTGTGCAATTGTAAGCCGACTAAAAATTAATGTACGGAAAATTATTGCTGTTCGTATTAAATCAGATTAAATATTATATTTTTGCAATATTTTCATAATAAAATTAAAATTAAAATTGTAGTTAGGCATAATGTTTGCGATTATTATTTCGATAGTGTATAAATGTGGTATACTTTTAGGAGGGTATGCACATTTTGTCCTATTGTGTGTATTTATTAAAAAATCTTTCCAGAAATTAAAATGTATTAAAGAGTAGTTTGTGAAAAATGCTAACTCAAAATATGTATATCCCTGATTTAATTTATGAAGAAGGGACTCAAGATTGCATAATGAATTATTAATTACCGATTTTAAATCAACTATAAAAATATTGCTGTTTGAATAATTATTTCTCTTTCAAGTAGAATACAAATAAGTAATTTTTGAATAAGCCAACTAGAAAACGATATCAATTATATTTATTTTAATTTCAAGCGTATACCACGATAAAAAGAACTGCTTACATTTATTTTCTTATTTCACTGTAACATTATAAAAACAGCAAACACAAATGAAATATTATTTTACACTGAATTCGCCCGTTATTTACTCAATAATAAAAAGAGGTTATTCGAGAATATAGAAAGGCCTTTCAAAAGGCCTTTTTATTTTGCAGTAGTAAAATATTATGGGTGTCTTAATAAATATGGATGACCGCTGTTTGGAATGGGACAAAGTCATTTTTTACAGAATCATGATATAATTAATTGATTATTGAGGATCCATATTGTGTTTATTTCGATCCCCTATTTATTCATAATTTATAACGTTTTTAATTGCTATCAATAACATTTTGAGATCAGTAAATGATAAATTAAAATTTTTTTGAGGAAATAACATTTTTTCATTGCCGTGTTTTATTTGTTTAAGTGTTCATATGTGATGTCTTAAAATTATTCAAGTTTACGAGTGGATGGAAAGCTGGCCGCAGCTTCAATCGGCTAGCAGGCCAGCCGAAAACTTAGCTGTTCCTAGTGTTGTTTGTCGGGCGTGCGGCTGCATTATAAAATAAATCTTAAAATTTGGAAGAGATGATTGAGATTCCATGAAAAGCAAAATATATATCAATTCAAAAAGATATTTAACAATAATGGAAACGTTAATAAAATTGGAAATTATTACCACAAAAGTAGTTATTTATTCTTTATATAAGCCTAAAGATGAATATTTTTGAAATGATGAAGATTTTTGAGAGGCATATTTTAAGGAAGTGCATAAAGAGGAACTATAGGCATTTCGGTACAAGGTTCTCGAATAGATATGTATATGAAAACGCAGGATTGGATCCAATTTCATTTTATGCGTTGGGTTTAATAAAAAGGTTTGTGGAGAAATTGCCTCATTTTGAGGGTAGAGTGATTAGGGATATCTTTAGGGATATCTTTAGTGATATCTGAATACTTTTTTTTTATTGAGTGGTTTCTTATTTTACTTTATTTTTATTATTAATATTTGATTTACTAACTATTTGTTTTATTTTTAAGATTTAGTTTAGCTATCTAACGATAGCCACTTGTGGTTTTCCAGCCAAATATAAAGAAATCACACTATCTAGCTTGAATTCCATCACGAATAACTTTTTTTGTGGAAAATTCTCACAAAAATGCATTTGTACGCCTGTAAACAATATAGTGAGCTGTCACTGGAATAATTTTCACAGCTGTCGGACGAGTGGTTTAGAAATGACAGCAGTCTGAAGTTACTTGCAGTTTTGTATCTCACCCTGTACAATTAAATTTTTTGGATATCTTTATCAGGCTTTTACAGTGTACGAACAGGTAATGCATTTCTTTTATATCTTTACAATATTTTTGCACATTTTGGCATCATATTCTTCAATATGTTGCACAATATTTTCAAAAACAAAAAAAAAAAACAAAATACTAGAGCGAGTAATTTTCTATCATATCAAATTATTTTATTCATTTATTTTTCACGTGTATTCAAGAGAATTACAATGCATACACACTGGCAATAACATTGTACAATACAGGTATTTTTTCTTAAGCCCATGGCTTTATGTTATATTACACACATTATCAATTAGTTTAAATTGCAATTCATTTTACTTCATGGGTCAATGAGGGGCAATTGCGAGTAGTTGATTCACCAGGCTTTCATCAAGCTTAGATAGTCATGCACCAACTTTCACTCAAAATTTTGTCGGCACATACCACGATATATACCACTAAATTCTCTGAATGTGTAAAGAGTTTCGTGTTGTAAGGGCCCCTTTTGAAAAGTACGCGCCGCTAAGCTGCTTAATGTTTTAGTTCGCCAATGCAATACTGCCACAGAGGAGGGGCGAAAGCGGCTGTGTAACTATTTTCATAAGCATTTTTTATGATATCCGGTAGTAGGCATTGAACCGCTTCAGCGGAACAGTCTTTATAAATTTAAAAAAAAAGTATTTTGAAAAGTTCATATTTTAGACAGTATCAGACGGGTCTCTACCAGCGCTTGCTTTCAAATTTGAATAATTTTCCAACTGACGGGCCCCACCATCTTCGTCCCCACACATGAACATTTACATACGAGTATAAATAAACATTTTAAAAAATTTAATTTTCGTGGAAGAGCTGATGCGATGTTTCTATTTTTTAACTCTTGAAACGAATAAATGAATGAATGACTGAATAAATGAGCGAATGAATGAATTTGTAAAAAATTTAAATCGACAGACTGTAAAATCATTTGACCACTTTGTTTGGTTGTTTATTTATATTTTTATGTGTGTGGGAATGTGTATGAATTTTTTCTCCATTTTATACATGTACACACGCGCACACGTTTGTAAATCATTTAAACACATCCTTATGCCATTTATACAGTTGAACATGGATTATGCAGCCCTCATTAAATGCGCTTTTATATATCACATACGTACTTTAGTTTCTCTCTCTGCATGTCTATTTTCCGCCAACCAAACACGTGTTTTTATTATTTTGTCCATGTAAAATGTACATTTTAATTCCGGTGATTCCCCTAGTTATTTGAACACTTATTTACATACATGTGCTGGTATGCTCTTTGGAATCCTTATGCAGGATGTGTGTAAAACTTGACGACTTTTGGGATGATGGCGCCTTAATATAATAAATCGATGCAACTGATTTTTGGGAAATGGTTCCAGAAACGATTCAATGCACTGTTTCAGAAACAGATACGAGTATGTGTACTTTAAGACGTTCTGAAAATGCATACTCCCTCAAGTGTGCGTTTCGATTATACCGCAGAAGAAGCATAATCGGGACCCAACTGTACTTGTGTAGTTGATTTAATTTTTGTGCTTTCATGTCTTTTTAATAAAAACTCGAATTTTTGGTTTTCTTGGTTTTATTTCAATTCACAATTTTTCCACGTTTAAACTGCGGGCACGCTTCTGAGTGCCTTTGAAATTAAACATCAACTGCATATAAAATTTATATTTTTGGACAATTTTGTTTTGTTTATTATTTATTTATATATTATTATTTGTTTCTTGGTCGAACGAAACCATTTTTTTGTGAAAGGAAATTGCTGTTGGAAAATATAGAGAAAATTCGAAATGTCAACAGCATATCTGCTGCTTCTGTTTCATTGCTTTTCAATTAAAATCTTTTCATGTTGATGATCAAGTGTTGTTTGATTGGTGGTATGAATGACTAAATGAATTTCTGACCAGACTTTTTTTAGAATCACGGTTGCGTGCATTCACATACATATGCGTGTATGTATGTGTATACACGTTTGTATTTGTATGAAAGTAATTATGTACTTACGGATCGGTAATGTTATAAAAGGTTTAGTGGAGGGGGTTATTTGTTTGGCCCGATGGTGTACGGATGGGGAAGGGGCGACATGAAATTTATTTTATAATGCCAGACTCATTTAAAAGTTATAGCTGTTGACATTTCTGTGGTATGCATGTGTGCTTACGCTGCTTTTATCGCTGCCGATGTGATTCAATTTTCAGATAATTCCGTTCACATGATTGTAAACTTCAAGTGATTTAAATTTTTTAGTGGCTTGCATGGATTTTAAAATTTAGTTTTGTTTCGTTTTTACAAATTTGTTGTCAGTGGTTTTATTATAATGCAGTTTTTTGCTTCGAACTAATTAGAAAAAATGGTTAAAATTAGATGAAACGGAAATGTTGCTAAAACGGAAGTGCATGTGCATCACAAGTGTATGATTCTGCATTATAACAAACAAATGGTTTTTTGTTACCAAAAATATTTTTGTTAATAATTTATGTATTTTTATACATGTGCGCTCCATGTTAAATGGATAAAGAAAGACAGAAACTCGTATTATATTTCAGAGTTCCAGCATTTGGTACCCTGTCCGAGATTAATTCAATTAGGAGAACTTACAATATTGAACGACAGTGGAACAAGGGGCCAAATTATCGCATTCGAAAGGTATTTAATGTGGATCACGGCACTCGTTATCGAAACGTATGTAATCGAAGTGGTGCGAAGCAAAGCAAAGAAACAAGAAACAAAAGAGAGAAGCGATTAAAAATGTAAATCCTTTTTTGAAATTTTTTTATATCATTATAATATAATTATTTTTTTTTTTAAATAAAGCGATACTCAAGGTCGGTGCTTAAAAACCAAAATGTGTTCCGTCTACACATCCGGCCACTAAAAAAAGCTTTTACACATACATATATAGGTTGTTTACATACATACATATGCTTTGCTCTAAATAGCTCCAGAGTTTTTAAAATTGTCCGTGAAATATTATATGTTTTCCTCCGATCGATTTGGCAAAAATTGTATCATATTGGAACACAAGTTGCTTTCTATTTCATTGGCTATTGTCTTCACAACTTTGCTCGTAGTGCTTTGTGATAGTCCACGTAAGCAACCATTTCCGGCATTATGCTGAAAACTGCCACTATCCACTAAGAGAGAATGTATGGAGGTCGACATATACTCAGTAATACTTATTTCGGAAAGAACGTATTTGGGCGATTCTTTAGACAACCTAAATCGCCTTTTAAGACTATTGATAGTAAATATTTTACTTTTTAACATTTTCTTTAAAAGTTATATATATATATATCTTATATCTTATATATATATCTTCTTATTATGGCAATATTAGGTTCATCCTTTGATTCCGAGGATGAGGAACACGAAAAAACACTTAAATACAATTAACAATTTTTCCCAAATTTGTCAAATTTTAGTTTTGTTTTTCTTACTTATGTTATTGGATCTAGGCAGAAATCGAACTCGCGACCTCAGGTTTAGTAGGCTGAGCAGTATTCATTCGCCTACGTTGCATGCGGAGCAAGTATAGTAGGAGACATTTAAATTACGATCGAATGCCGTGATCAACAAATTTTAACTATCGAAAATTTTATTGTATACGTATGGTACTCGATATCGATCGCAGTGATTTGTTCCCAAGTTTCGTCTGGCAGCTTTTCACGTACAATTTGAAATACATAGTAATTCTCACATATTTTGTGCAGTGAATTTAATTATCAACTCACCGTTTGTTTGCTGTAAAATGTTTGAAAGTATCATTTTTTTTTTAAATTTTCCCCAAATGGAAGGAAATATCAAAATTTCCGTGGTAAGTTTGCATTAGAACTGCATTTACATTTGTGCAGACACAGAAAAAATAATAATTTAAATATAAATTTTTAATCATGTAGAAAAGTGATGTGGGAGTGGTGTTGTAGGAATGCAAGTGACTGTGCTTGCGGATATAAGCCCACTTGTGGCAGTTATAAAAATAGAAATAATGAACTTTACTAAAATGCTTTAACATCTCGTATATATGTATTTAAGGTGTGAAGGCACAGTCGATGGCGGACGTTCCCTCTGTTGCAGTATTTCATCGGCTAACTAAAAAAATTAAAAGCGGCTAGTTCCCCCACTACCGGCACAATGCCTTATAAAAATGCCAATGAAAAACATACTGCAGTATAAAATTATTGAACCTTAAGTGCAACTATTTGAACTTCCGTTTATATATTATTTGCATAACGCAATCATACCATCCCTAAAGAAATTGTGGTTAACTGCGGGGTTCCCCTAGAGAGTCAACTTGTAAGCTTTTCTATTTTCACATTTCATAAATGGTCGGCGCCTCATTGAAAAATTCTGATGCCAATGATGTTGCAATTTTTCTAAGCTATAACATATTCTCAGAAGGATCCTCCTTACAGCAACATTTAGAGCATGTTAGATACTCTATACAGCAATCTTGGCTGGTTGTAATGTGGGCTTCTTGGATGAATTTTCGGATTTTGGTATTTCACTTGATTCTAAGCTGACTTGCTAAGTTTGCCTGAAGTCATTAATTTGATATACATGTATATTGAAGGAAATTAATGTGTTCCAAAACAGTCTTTTTATTTTGGTTGAGAAGTTCTTTTAACAGAGCTCTTCCTGCTTATTCAGTATGCTTATGATTGGGAAAACAGCGAAAGCCGAAAAATCATAATATTTCATTTGTAGTGGTGCTGTTATTTCTTACTTCTTTCCGCGAAATATTGATTGTAATATCCCACAACGATCCAATAAACACTTCATTGCAGCAATCCCTTCCGTCTTAGGATCAATTTGCGTTGACGCCAATCCATCCAGAAGAGTATTCAAGCAGGTAAATAAATTATGCCATTTAACAGGTTTTTCATTAAACGTAAATATTGTTAAATGCGGTATTGTCCTTTAAATTCTCAAAATGGTTGTAAGCAAAATTTATTACTTCATTTGTATGTCGGAATAGTCTTTAAGGATACTTTCACAGAGACTCAATTAAATTAAATGAAATTAAATAATAAAAAATAATAAAACACGTGTGATGAATGAAAAGTAGAAATTCAAACCAAGACGATTTAAATGTTAAGGACCGCATTTGCACATGACTCTTCCGAATCTGTAGTTGCCACCGCCTGATGCAGTTTCATTCAAGTAAATAATTTTGCTGGATAAGGGCAGCAAAATTCTTGCTTGTACCTTGACCAGTTCAATAATTACATAAAATACATAATTTTGTGTCGTTTTTAGCACAATTTTAAGAAATGAAGGAGACATTAATACACGAATGCTCCCCCTTTCCCTTATCTAAATTATTATGGCTTGTTATTTTGTAAACAAGGATAATTTGATTAGTCTGCGATCGAAGCATTTTTATATTGAAAAAATTACATTAAATTGAAAGGGTTATTTTCCTTATAGCAAACAAAAAAAAAAAAAAGAAACAAAAACTCAAAATATCCTTGCATATCCTTGAAAGTTTTGTTTACGAATCGTTTAATTTGTTGTGGCTTCAAGCCTCTTAAGTGTTTGGTTTCAATGAAGGTCATAGAAAGACACATTTTTCAAATCAACTTTTCGGGCGTCCTTGAAAAATATAAGAGATGAAATCCTGCTTTTTTATATTTTTATTAATGTTTCGATATTTCGTTAACAATTTGTTAACGTTCTCAGGAAAAAAATAATAAAAACAGACCTTTAGCTTAAAAAATTGGATTGCAGAAGGAAATAAAGAGGTAAATTAATACTCAATGTAAATTAGATGAGGAAAAGGAAGTGGGCAAGAAGCCTATTTTGCTTGGCATGCGTGAAGCAACTGCAGATGCCAGCAGTCCGTTTAATGTTTAAGCCACACACACACCACGAAACAGATGTTACGCACTTGCTTTTACTAACTTTGAGCAGAATATTTTTATTTAAGCAAATAATTAATGCAAAACAAATTCAAGATTAAAAACTTAAAGTATAAAGTATTTTTTTCCTCCCCTTTGCCACTTTTTATTTAAATATTTTTTTTTTAAAAAAGGCATTCACATGTATGCCTGATAAAGCGAAATTTTGTAAACGGACGGAAATACTGCTGCCGGTATAATAACAAATATTAAGTATGCGAATTCAAAATTATATTATTTTTATTTAACTCGACTATGCCGAATCTCATATACCCTTTTCTAAAAATATCTTCCAAAGCTACTTGTGTACATACACCACAATTCTTTTCTATCGAAGTAAATTTAATTTTCCAATTTTTATTTATAATTATGCTGGTTTGTTTGGATGAGTTCTGGTGCCTGGCTGGAAGGCTCCTATTATATTTATTAGCCAATTTTATCGATTTCCATAGTTTTTTTGGGGGAAGTATGAGTTGAGGGGGTTTTAAATGTTTTATTGTAAGCAAAAATTTAAGGTCATTGTCAACGCCAGTAAAATACCGATGTCAGATAGGCAGATGGACCAAACGCAATTAACTTTCTTTCTTATATGGATTCGGAATAGAAATACTTTTTAGGTTCGCAAGCTAATATTGAAGAAATTACCATCCCCATTAATTGGCCTTGCTTGGACCATACACTTACTATGGGGCAGTGAAACAGTTAATCTGTTAAGTGAATTGGAAAATAGAAATAATATTTGCTAAATTAAGTCCAACTGCTTTTTTGGGACCATATTTATTTCACAAGGGAAAAATAATAAAATCTTAGAACGTCTAAAACTGTTTAACATCAGTTTGTTTCAAATTACTTTGGTTGCATTTAACATTTACCGTGCAAAGCTATTCCACAAGTTTGCAACTATTCATCAAGTCGTGGTTCAGTACTCAATAAACTATACAATTACAAAAATTTTTATACGAATTCTTTCGACTCTTGTGCAAACTTAACTACATTGAATTATGTGTGTTACCACACACTGGCATATAATGATCATAATTTTTGGTTGCAATTCATTTTAAAGTTTGTTGTGTATTGATCTCTCGTAGTATGATATCGGTTTATAGTTCCTTATGTGTTATACAACTTTGACTCCTTTCCAAAATCAAGTATATGCCGATTTCTTTTTATCATTAATTTCCGATATTGTAGTTGCAATGATTGGGGGTATGCGAGGATTGCTGCATTAGTTCTAGTCTCTATGAAAAATAAAAAATTAATTCTGAAGAAATGTTTTCAACATAAAACGTTTTTCTGGATTTTTATTCATTTTTTTTAATATTAACTTTGTACATACCGTACTTTTTCATTACACTGGCAACACTATTTCTGTTCACTTTCGCTCATATGAATGGACATTAGTGTAAGTTGTCTACAACTTCATAGGGAGTGTTGCCATCTCTACGTGTTTATTTTTGACAGGTCGTATTCGGCAACTTATTGTGGTGAATCTGTTTAATAATTTCGACTTGTAGTGCAAGCAGTGCAAGTAGTGCAGAGAAATTGGAAAGAAATAGTGGCTGCCTGAGTAATTATTCTCTTTGCTCCTGCATCACTATCCCCACCACTAAGACCTTAAATCAAAAATTATGTTTCAAGCATTTTTCATTTGTTTATTTATTCCTGGAGCAGCTTTACATCTTTTGTAGATTAAATGTCTATTCTTTATGGAAAGCTATAGATAATAGAAGGCAACCTTAAGAATACAGCTGACTTTTGGCATCGGAATATATTTTTTTAATTGCATTTGCTTAAATAACTATAAAAAACTATTTAAATATCTGAGCTAATTCTGGCTGACATCAACCTTGTGCAGCCAATCATAAATTCAAAAAAAAATCCTACTAAATTTTTCTGAAGAACTTTAGAATCTCAATTCTTTGCAGCTACATCTAGATTATGGGCATCGGCAGCCTTTCCATTACGGTGCACGTTTTTCCATGAAATAAATTTAATTTAGCATGTGAGAATATGACTTCTTGTCTACTTTCTTTTTTATGCGAGTATTACTTTTTTTTCAATACTTTTTTATACTGTTCGTTTCACTGCCGTGTCTTGCTTTGGAGCGTACTTGTGTCGTATCCCATTGTGGTTTAAGTTGATGATGCCTTGCCATTCAATTCATGTGATTGCGGTTCTTAATACGAGTATTAAATAACTTTTAAATTCATTTAATTTATTATCAGCAGAGGCAATAAAATCTGATTCAGTTTATGACGTGCCTGATTAAGTGTGTTAAGAGCGTGTTTAAAAAGAGGAAAAACACTCTATTAGCAAGGAACGGGGGGCCGAAGTTAATAGTTAAACATGACATGTAAGATACAATTTTCAAATTCAAAACGATATTGTAAATTTCCATTATTATATCTGTTGAAGATCCGGTATTCACAAACGCGAAAATAACTGAAGCAATAAGAAGCTGCAATCGAACGGCTTGCCCGCCAAAAATTGAAACGGAGTAATACAAATGACAGATACATAGAGAGCACAAATATAATGTTGTAAATGCCACATAATCGTAATGAGACTTTAAATCTGCCCCAAGTGAGATGTGGCTGTTGTTTTCAATAATCGTCCAGCAGTTGCTTCGGCATCAAAGTGCGAACATACGAATCACAGGCAAAAACACAGATATGGCAGACTGGGAGGCATTTGAAAAAGTGACAGTTGGAGCTGGCTGCAGTAGGTAGAAGTATTGTGATACTTGGTCTAGATGACATTATCTGGGATTTATAGGTTTTTGTGTTGTGCTTTTACCACTTCCGTTGGCATGCAACTGCGTTGGTTTGTGTGGCTGAGAGTTGGTGCATCTGGCTGAAGTGCTCCAATGATATTTCCATAATAACAAATCGCTAAAAAGTTGAATCAAATAAAGTGATGAATTTTTTTTTCTGGTGTTCATTCGCCACTTTTGATCTGTTCCATGTCTGGCATTGTTCCATTTATTCTTTTTAAATATTTTTTTCCTTTTTCTTATTTTTTTTTTTTGTAATTTATAATGTTGGTGTTGTTGAAAGCGTTCACGTTGGTGGCATGAGATGCTGTCACAAAGACTGTGCACTCGTCCGTTTACTTTGGTGGAAATAAGAAGGAAAAAAATATGTTGCAGATGCTTCAGTTACTCCTTCTTATTTGCTTCGATGGCATTATTATTAAAATAAATGTCAAATTATTCTTTTTTTCTGCCACAGAGAATGAAATTGATGTCTTTTCCACTTTGACAAATGTCACTGATGCCAAGACACGAAGACATTTATTTTTTTGCCATTGTTTTTCTTGTTTTATTTTTCTTCTCTTTGTTATCATGTACTCGTATTTTGGTGCTTCTTCTTTACTTTTTTTATTGGTTAAAGAGAAAATATCGAACACATCAAATAAGTGACAACTGGTAAACGTGCTGTATGGAGTCTGCCTGCGAATACTTTTCATTTTCGTTTCACTCTGGCATATAAAAGTCGTCCTGTGCCACTGTACACACCCACACGCACACCCACACACATGCAAAAAAAAAGTTTCTCAGCAGTGTGTGTACGGTAAATGGCTTTATTCGAAGCGGCAGCAAAAACTTTTGTCACAAGTTTTTCAGGAATATGACGCTGGAGCCGTCGGTTTATGTCTAAATGTCTACATTTGCGAGGGTGTGAATAAAGCAATCGAATCGATCACAACATGTCAAATGTTGGAACGTGGAAATCTCAAAATGAATATTTAATAAATGCATTTAGAATTTAATGGGCGGCTGGTTTGGTTCTTCTCTCCCAAACCATTGAACTTCTCTTTGGCACGCACTTTATGACAGCGATTCAAAAGTAATTGATGTGCATGAATGATGACTGGCTGTCACTTTGTGTCAGCTCAACGATCAAAGATGAAACTATTTATGAGATTCCGCTAAAAAGTGCTTTAAGCACTAGAGAGGGCTTTTATTTATAATTGCGTAATTTATTTATGCCATTAAGGCTTATTAATAGTTTCATTTCACTGCTGACGCCAACGCGGCCTTTGTGCTTTACATTTTAGGGCTAAACTTTGCAATAAATATGAATTGCTTTTGCTACAAACAAATTGCTTTTTTGTGTATGTACGAATGTGTGCAAGATAATGAAGAGCTTTACAAGGATTTCCTCAAGAAATTGGTGTTTCTTATTAGAAAACTCTTTCAACCTTTAAATATTTGCTGAGCTATGCATAACGAAGCTGGTCGAATAGAATGTAGAGTAGTTTTTTAGAGTAGGATGATCGCCTTAGGGACCTACCTTGAGTTCAGTCTTCCGACTTGTTTATGCAAATTGGAATTTTGTTGGTATTGTAGTTTCGAGTGTTATATTTCGTATCGTTTTACTCATTTTTTATCTAAACTCGGCATTTTCAAACTAAATATGCGTCCTTTCAAGTTGCGCCGGGATAACGCATAAAATTTCTTCTATTTGGTTGGTGTACGGCGGGGATCTCCTGCCAAGTTCCGATGCGTTAACATCGCGGATGGATGAGTTAGAGTGGTTAATGGACTAACATAACCACCGCAATATGTATATATTCGCATTCCCATTACAAACTCAATGTCTACGGCAAGTCTACGAAATTTCGACTACTATTTCACTTACAAATTATTTTCGAAAATTAATATGCAAATTGTTTGAAATAAACTTTTCGAAAATAATTTTTATTTTAAAAAACAGGGTCATGGCGATTGAAAAACGCTACGTTGAAATGTCAGATAGTGCTCTCTAGGAATAATAGTTCTGATTACATTCCCATTTACATTACATGGTGCTTACGTCAGTGGTAGTGGTACTGTACTATCTGGCTGGGAGGATATCAAATATCGCCTTTGCAAACACCACCCTTATCGGCACGCTTTATCAATGCGGAATTGGTTTCGGCCCTATACCACAGCAAGTAAGCAGCGAATTACTCCGAATTATCTAATGATAAAAGTAATGCTTGCACTGGTGACCAAGGAGGTAAAAGTAGTATTAATAGTACGTTTAGAACTTTGCAAGTTTGGCGCTTACCACAAAATGGCCAACTGGGTGAAATGCCAAATAGATTCACCGTTTCATTTGCAACGAAAGAAAAGAAACAAAAGCAAATAATGCGTTTGGGACAGACAAAGGAAAAAGATGGCGACGTCGAAATGGAGCAATGCTTTGGGAGTGTACCGAATAAACTGTCGTTAAATTGTTCCAATCATCGCAATGGCAAACTCATGTTATCAATTTTCCAATACCTCTAAAGTCATCTTCTGGATTAAGCGAATATCATGGATACAATTCCTGCAATCTGTGACCTCCAAATAAAAATGAATAATAAATTAAACGCTTTAAAAAAATAATAAAAAAAAAAATAAAATTGTGAAATCGACGGTTGAATCAATTACTCCTTATTAATGATAAAAAAGCAAACTTATTCATACATTTAAGTAAGTACACAGATATGTTACATATGTATGCACATAATCAAATTATAATTTAATGATTTTGTTCTATTATTGATGATTTTATTTTATTATTTATTTGTGTATTGACATTTTAAATGCTTCATAAATGGGTTTGCCGCACTTCATTTTTAAATAAAAAAAAAATCATGATTAATTGTGTTTCATTATAAACTAATTTAAACAGTTTGTTTAATACAGTCGAACACTGTTATAACGAACTCAAATTGACCGGACATTTTGGTTAGTTATAGACGTAGTAGAAAAATTTGTCAAGCTCATACAAAAAAAAAAAAAAAAAAAGGAAACGGTGGATGTAGATTTTGGAATTTTATAAAGTTCACAGATTTGGTGTTTACTTTTGTTTCTTTTCCCAGTTTCATTAATTATTTGCATTTTTGTTGCATTTGTGTTGTTTTTATTTATATTTCACTTTTTGGCTTTCTCAGAACTTAAAACCAATTTTATTATTTATCTGTTTCCATTGTATGTTTGAATAGTCTCAAAACAGCTGTGAAGTGATGTTGCGTATAAGTGTTGACTTGTGGCGATTTTTTGTTAGAGAGGATTTATCTTAGTTCTTTATAAACCTTGTAATGCCCTTCCGAATTCATTGTGTGGCTCACAAAAAGCAGTTCGCTATAAGAAAAATTTCGTTATAACCGAGTTCCTTATAAGCGTAGTGGTTTGTATGAAAAATAGATACAAAAATGTTTGGGCCTGAACGTGTTCGACTGTAATTTAATTTCTTTGATTTTAGCACACTTTTTATCTTATTAGTTTGGGAAAATATTTGAATTTTTTTTTTTGCTTCACATTCCGTTTTGTTTGAAAATTTTAACTATTTTTAATTATTTTTTTTATAAATTAATTTTATTTTTAAAATTGTCAAGAATTCTTTTTTCATCAAATGCATCATAAAATATAATATAAGTTTTTCTATTGTTAAATATAAAAGTTTTTTAAATAAAATTGAATATATTTTTTCAAATTAATTATTTTAGTTGAAATTTTTTCTGTTTATTTTTTATTTAAAATCGTGCGAAATAATTTGAAAGTAACTGGTCGCATCCTGAAGTTCAACTCGAGTCAGATCCCGATATTGCATTTTTGTATTATCTGCTCTGTGCTAATACCACTGTGATTTTAGTGTTCTGCAAATCACGAGATTTTTAACTTTTCAGTGTAATTTTGCTTTTAGAAATCACGGGCAAACAGCTGATTTGGTTTGTTTGTCGTTACCACAAATTTGTTAAAAAATAAAAATTCAGGAAATGCCAAGGGCAATTTTATTCGCAACGATTACTTTAAGGACGACACAGAAAAGGAATGATCGCCTTAAGAAACAATTTTTGTGAGACTAAGTAATTTGCTCGTACCAGCGACACTGTCTTACACAAAAACACTTTTCACATTTATGACACTGTACACGCTGAGAAAAGGTTTTATGCAGGCTTTCCCAAAACTACTTGATGAAGCAGCTCTCCATGGTAATTCATCAAATTACACCACACGGGTAATGTTTTTAGCTGATATTACTATTGGCAATGAACATTCTACCTTTTTTAAAATTTTAAAGGAGAGAAAAGGAAAAATAAGGAATGTCTTCAAAAATTTTATTAATTTTTATTTTATTTTGTTTAAAAGACATAATCATATTGAATGAGTAAATAAAAAAACATTGTAAAAAGTACTCAATAAGTTTTTTATTAAGTTGAAAACAAAATAAGTATAACATATTTGCGAGTGCTTTCAAATCGGTAGTCGTTTTGTTGACCGGTTTCAAATCAGGACATTTTTAAAATCTTCGTGCACCGAACACCATTACAGTGATTTCAAATCACTTTCGTAAAAAGTGATTTGCAGAACACCGCCGAATGTTGAATAGCTTTGGGCTACAGCTGATTTCCATAATATTATACTGACTTTGGTAACACAACTGGGAATGGATTCTCAATGGATTTTAGGGGGTTTGCGATATAATTTTGTTGTTTATGTAAAGCAGCTAATGTCGAAAGTTTTGACATTTTTTAGGTAATTGAACAATTTCAAGTCAGCTTTTCTGGCTGCAGACCAAATCGTGAGAAATGTGTTTAAGATAAAAATGATTTAAATAACTTTTGACTTGCAGTGATGCATTCAGCAGGCGATTTCTAGTCAAAGCTTTAACTTCAATAAGAATATCTTCCTTTTGGCAGCACAAGCTCGAATGAAGCCGCTACTTTCTCTAAAATAAATAGCAAGTCACTTAATCTGCTACTACGTGTGGTAAGAAAATAATATTCGGTTTACTTATAACTTAATGGACTTCATGAGGATTAACGGTGCTACCCAAGTCTGGGTCCACCGCATGCCCGCTGTTGTGGGCATACAAGTATAAGTATAAGCAAGAACTTATGGAAATTTCCTTAATTAGTCCTTGAAAAATATTGCCTGCAATCCTTTTAAGTTTGTTCAATTCGTTTAAGTGTGTATGTTTGCAATGGGATGGTTTGCTGGAATTTGAGAAGAAGAAGAAAGAGGACAGGTAGCAAAAGTTAAGCCATACTTTGTGCATATACGAATGCAATTTCAAAAAGAGATTTAAAAAAATGTGGCCGACAGTTTTCATAGTGTGGCATTTAGTTTTGGTGGCATCACTGAAAGCTTTGAAAGTCATCTGACGGGGTGGCTGTCGTCTGTATATTTAATGCATATGCTAGAAAGAGAGCGTGACAAATAGTAACTCCACAGCCGGCATTTCAAAATTTAGACGTAGTTTGGACTACTTATTGCATTAGTGGTGCAATCCTGCTGATTGGAAATTAAAAAGAAATTTCTTCGCATATTTTTAACTTTTAAAAATTTAAGTGTGTGAAAATAAAAGTTGTAAATGTGGGCGAGCCCAATGGTGTCTGCGTGTGAAACAAAGTGAGAAAAGAATAGGTACGTCTATTATCATTATTAATATAATTTACTCGTACGTGGCATGAGCGTGTGATTTCATGCTCGAGCATGTACGTCTATTCACTCGTATACTGCATTTCGTATTCGTACAATACTCGTATGGGGTATACTATATAAAATGATTATATCTTAAATTTTCGTTTTGTTATTGTGTTACGAGTACGTTTATTTATTTAACTTTTTTATTCGACGTATTCAGTCTTCCGTTAAATATTTATTTATTATTTTGATTTGATTTGATTTCGTATGAAATAATTTGCTTCGGCCTAATTTGCATAATTTGTTTGCCAATAATGCACAAAATTTTCCAAGGCAAGCGAGGACGTGCTTCTGCACATGTAAGAGTACACACATTCACACAAATATTAAAAACATTTTTTGATTGACTGGCATTTGTATGAATCCTGAATCCAACACAAAAAGGTGTGTTTGTGTTTTCCTTTATTTTGGGTTTTTTGTATCCTGTTTTTGATCTTTTTTCCTGTCTATTGCTGTGAATCGTAATAACGTTTGTGTGTTTGTGTGTTTGTGTGTTTGTATAAAATATAAGTTAATTGGACACTACAATTAAGTTTGTACGTGCGTGTTTAGGTGTAAAAATTAGGTGGAGTTACGGCTGCATGTCGAAGCACGTACGTACTCGAAGATGTTTGTACGTGTGGGTGTGTGCGTGTGGGTGTGCATGTCACATGTATACACAGGAGATGCATTTGTATTCACAGAAACTCATGTTTACAAGAGTAATCAACTATTGCTTCACCATGAAGATTGGATATTTAAATGTAAACTTATTTTCTGAGAGAGAAGAAAATTTTTTTTCCACATTTACATTTCACATGTCACCAGTGAAAGGATGTTTTCCAGGATCAAATACCAGCCATGGGAATTACGAAGATTACAACAATCTATTTAACATAATTGTGCCATAAATGTTTAGGAAAATGAGCCAACGCAATATAAATTAAAGTTCGGCCTTAACTACGAATGTGATTTGCTAATAATCCCCTAACTAGTATTAGATCCATGTTTTTGAAATGTTGCTTATAAACATTTTCGTTTGTTTTTACTCCCGAATGATGTTCAAGTGATGAGTTTCAGGAGAAGCATTTTGCACTGAAATATTAAAATTAGTTTTAAGGATACAACATCGTGTACGCCGTTTCTTCTTAATACCATAAATAAAAGATTCCATTTAAAGGCAAAAATTAAGCACTCGTGCATAAGAGTCCGTAAACACATTCAAGGAGGGGGCAAGCCATCATATTTGATGTTTTGGTGGAAAGTTTGTATTTTTACATTTCACGCACTGTATAGTATAATAGCAGTGAAAACCAATAGCAGCAATAATAAATACGCAGCAACGAAGAAGAAAACAAAAAAAAAAGAATAATGTAAACGAGGAGATGGATGGATGGATACAAGATTAAAGTTAGTGGCAACGACAGCGAGAACGAGATCGAAAACGGCAACGGTAACGGTAACGGTAACGGTAACAGTAACGGCAGCAACAAAATCAATCTTTTAACGTAAAAATAATAATAAATTTTTAAAATCATTTGCATATTCAAGGGAGATTGGATTGCCGAAAAAACAACTTTCCGTATCCATAGCAATGCACTCAATCACACACCCAGGCGAACGACACGCGCCCGCACACACACACTTAAACGCTTGCACACGTATAAGCTTTAATCTTATTTTAAGCAGGCAGATAAAGCCAACCAGTAGTCCCCTCAAACAAGGGAATGAAAATAAATTTATTTAGTGAAACACTTACCAAGTAACGGGTGATTTATTTGGTTTTTGACTATTGAAATATTTCGTTTTTATCGTGTTGAAAAGTTATACTCAAAACGGTTTTAATGCTCTATTAACTAAAAGTCGTCGTATACACCTAAACCATCTCATTCAGCTTTTACGCCCCACTGTACTTATTTAAAATTACTTAATTAAATTACTATTCTTATAAGACGTATGCTCATTTCTCGCCTTAGAAGATTTGTTCTCCGTATAAAGGCTTATATTTTTTAACTATCAAATCCAATTTTTCCTCATTTCTTTTATTTATTTTATTTACAATAAAGTTTTTAATGAAGTTTTCCTAATTTTGGTTATGTGACCTGAGCGTTTTTGCATCTTCAGTTGTATTAAGAAATCTGCAACAGCACGCGGTGAAATACACTGCGGAACTGACACAGTATATTCCCTTCTCTTCCATGCTTTCAAAAAATATTCGTTCGTGTTTGAGCAGGCATCGTTTAGCATCCACCATGTTTCCGAAACATGAGTATCCTGGTATGTCGAAACCTGCTTTTTAGCAAATTGTTTCCAAAAGTTTGTTTGGGTTGTTGCGATGTTGGGCTTTTTAATAATTTTATTGCGACTTTTTTTCAAATTCACGGTGCCTCCACGAAGATTTATTTGTAAAAATTAGAAAACTGTCACGTGCAGGCTCTACGTACCGAGGAAACCAAAATCATAAATCTCGATTGCGACATTTTAAATTTAGTCACATTTCTCTTACAGATACTATTAACAGACCCAGAAATTTTAGTATGTTGTTATTTTGACAAGTCAGTTTTGACAGTTGTGTTTACAAAAGTCAGAGGAAAAATTTCAGTTCATTTGCTCTCAAAGCATGCGTGGGAAATGGTTGATATTTGAAATGTCCAAGTTTGAACGCTAAATTAAATACCATTTAAGATAATAAAATTAATAAAAATTAGGAAAATAAAATTTTTAAAAAATTCTTCATTGGCTGTTAATTGTTGAGTGTTTTGCTGGTTTAAGTAAGTTTGCATTTCGTTTAATACACACTTATAAAAATTCCTTCATATTTATTAAGCATAGACAGAGGAGAATGTTTTCAGCCATAAATTAATTGCTAAGCAGAAATATATAAAAATATATGCAATTTAATTGTGCAATATTTTAAAAGTCGCAATTCTGAAAAAGAATTTATTTGGAAATTGAGCTGGAAAAAGTTTTTTGTTTATAATCATTAGTTTGTTATGCAGTCCAAGTATTCCCTAGTAGACATGGTGGCCTTAAATGGGTTAATACAATCCTCTGTAATATTTTTGTTAAAATGTAATCAATATGAACTATTTCGCTAAAGTGATTGTAATCTCAACAAGAATTTATTGAGAATGTTTTCAGAAAATGTTGTTTCGGAATTAATACGCGAAAAACTTTGATATTTTAAACTGGTGCGGCCTATCAATATTACGCGTTTAGCTCATGTCGTATTTGAGCTCCTCATGACTCCTCGGACTCCTCATGAGTCCTGGTTTGTTATTTATTCTATATATAGTATATACTGCCACCACATGTATTGTGTGGGACATTTCACATGTCACAAATATAGGGAAAAAGGGCCGAAAACTGCCAACTACGACAACGCTTTCAGACAATCATATCTAGTTATCAAACATCGTCGTACAAGGACATTCTGAACGATTGCTGGAGTAGGTGAGGAGTTCTATGAAGATGACCGTAATCCTTTTGCTTAATTTGTTTACGATGGGGATTATTATTTTGTAGTTGCCACAATTACCGAAGACTTTCGTACATTTCAATAAATTTCTTTGATAACCCCGCTCTAACTAATGTAACCATCTCTTTACTTGTTGTTTACGAATACACAAAGAAAACTGAAACTAATTTCTACACAATTGCTTTAAGGCGAGCACCACAGCCCGACGTCAAATAGAGAATATCAAAATTTGCTTCAGACCACCCAACAAAGTTGACACACAGTATGTATCACACCATGCTCACATGGCAAGTTTGAGCGTCCAATGTCTTCGGTATCCCATTCCTTGTAACGATGTGTTCTTATGACTCAGATTAATAAAAGTATCACCAGTATCAATGAAGACTTCGCGTTAGGGGTTACCAGTCCATTTAGCATAGAACATTTATAGTTTCAATGTGTGCATATTGTACAGGTTTTGCGGTGCTGGAAATTAATTTTCGCGGAAATTTGGTGATATTCGTAGGTGATAAAAAATTATACATTTTCATTAATATTTTGTGTAATAGGAAAAATAGAAAGAAATGGAAGGGGGCAGAGAAACTGTAAACATGAAGTATGATGTCGGCAAATAGGGAAAATAAGTGAGAAATGGAAAACCAAAAATTGCAAACCAGCAATTTTGGTTTTTTTAAATAAAAAAATTATATGTTTTATGCCATAGAAAAAATAGTTCACCTTGAATAATAGAAATGCTAATTTGCTCTATATCTGTACTTTACAAAATAATTAGAAAAGTAATCGAGGAAAGTTTTTGCGTAAAAAAAAGCAAAAAGAGACGAAATTAAGGCAACTGCAGAGCTGAAAATACTTTTCTTCGGATGTAGAAAGTATTTCAGGATTACATCCCTGAATACCGAAGCAATTCCGAATGCAAAGTATTTTGAACTATACACTGACGTTCATTTCATCATTTACAACTTATTTATGGAACATATTTAAATACATCTCTGTGTAAAATAAATATGTATGTAACATGATGCATATTAAAAATAAATAACAAGAAAAAAATTAAAGGGGGCGAAATATATTTTTTCTCTCCGAAGGTTGCAACGGCAAAGAAGCAAAAATCGCACGTAAACTGCAATTTGTCAGCTTTGGAAGATGCTTATAAAAACCGTTGCTCCAAGAAAGCCAATAAAATGAGTCATTTTTTAGCTATATTAAAATGGCTGACAAAAATTCCTTTCGTGCGGTCTAAAGACTTGTAACACCGAATTAATATGAAACACAATTTACTCGATTTTTTCGCTTAACTTATTATTAGTATTAATAGGTGTAATATTCTGAATTATTAGAAAAACAGAATTTCATAGAGCTTTGTCCACCCGTCGGTCTGTCATTCTGTCCTCTGTATATTTGTCGCGGGACAAATTGAAATTACATTTTCTCTAAAATAAAAAATTTCAAAATACATCTGCTCCAATATCTTTTCCATTTTGGACGTGTAAAAATCAGCAAAATCGGATGATAAATAAAAGAAATATAGCCAAATATTATTCCATACATTTATAGTTAAAAATGCGCAGAGACGTCGTTGAAACCACGAAAGGGTATCAAACCAAGCACATCTGTACAAGTACGCTACTTTACCCGCAGCCAGACTCGTCGCTTAATTTCGTTAAAAGAAATATATATTTTAATGTATATATATATAATATATATTTAACCGAATCCAAGGGGCTCAAGCCAGGAAACCTGTGTCTCGTTGGTTTTTAATTTAAGAACACTTTTTCATGGATTAAAGCTTGAATTGGTTTATGCTTTTTTCGGAATATACATAGGTATGCATACTTATGCGTCTGTAGGCATGCATCTATTGATGAAGCCATGCAAGTATGTATGAATATTTACATGTACGAGTATCTGCTGTAATAAATATTTAGGTATTTGCAGTAGGTTTGCCTATTATTCTGACACATGTATGATTAGCATGATTAGTGAATGATGTGGCTTGTAATTATTTAACAATTGCAATGTATTTATGTTTGTATGAATGACCAATAATTAGGTTATTGATCTAGC
The DNA here is from genome assembly GCA_963402855.1 of Ormia ochracea. NCBI lineage: Eukaryota > Metazoa > Arthropoda > Insecta > Diptera > Tachinidae > Ormia > Ormia ochracea. Next base: position 31,801,443 of record OY727108.1, read on the forward strand.
CAATATCTTTGTATTATAATATAAGATGTTATAAATTGAAGTTCGCCTGTAGGCTATTACTCTTTTACTTATTTTCTGGGCTTAGTTATGCTTCCCACTGGCAAGATCACGATTAAGGAAGGCATGCAATTTCTATAGGATATTACGCCGGTTGCCAAGAGTCTATTTGTTAGTTGAGTGTGCTGCTTTTGAGAAATTTTATATGGAAGTTAATGAAACTTTGTGTTAAAAGAATGCATGTGTCGTATATAAGATTATATTTGCATTAATTCAATATTAAAGCCATCACCTTGTTAACGCTTTTATGCAAGCTCAAGCTCAAGCCCTTCTAAATACTTTTACCAAACACTTGAAAGCTCACCTTTAACTTTCAGCAACATGAATTCCAAAACAAATAAGACAAATTTCAAGCTGACAGAAAGGTTGACTATTACTATGGCGTCTGTCAGACAGATACACAGCCAAACAACGAATCATACAAATAACTGAAACTGAAGGTGGACCACTTACATTTGCATGCACCAACGCACACACAGGCACACGCTCTCACACACACACAGAGATTCTTGTGCAAAAATAAAAAAAAAATAAATATATTTATGCAGAAGTTCATACATCAATATCAAGTACACACAAGGCAACAGAGTTTACACGAAATGGGTAGTATAACATATTTTATATTGTACACTAACACAGTATTTACTACGTGTACGATTATTAATATACTGACACACATGCCGGCATACGAGCACAGTTTTTATTTCAAGAAGCATAAAGAGGAAGGAGAAAAAAGCTTAAATTGGAAAAATGTTGGTAAAAAAAATTACAATCAGATCTGGCGTTGGCATTAAAAATATGCAAAATTCATGTTCAAATATCGGAAAAAATGTTCTTTAAATATCCACAAACAGGAATAAAAGTATATTTTATAAAAAATTTATACTTTTGCACATAAAACTTAGTGTGTGTTTGGGCATAAACTCGCATATTAATGTTTATATTCGTGTGGACATTTTTTATGCTCCTGAACACAGACAAACAAAAAAAAGGCTGGAGGCGTTACACAACCAGGTATCGTACTGTTGAATAGGGATTTCTGTAAAACTGATGCTTTTTCAATGATTTTTATGACAAGGCTTAGGAAAATAAGGGTATTTAATTAAAAACGGATACAAACTTTAAGCTGTGACGTTGACGCTTCTGTTAATCAGCTTTATCCTAAATGAGCTTTAGGGCTTCAAAGATTTGGTCATCATTTTCAGCACAGACAAAATACTTCTAAGCACTCAAAGCGAAGGCAAACTTTAGTATTCTGGCAGCCAGTTGAAGAAGGGATTCTGCTAATGTGAGATGAAGAATGCTTCTGTTGTAGCACTTGGTTCCGGTCGTGACTCTATCGCCCCTTATAAATCATGTTGCACCATTTCCATGGCACTGGATGATGGTGACATGGAGGCATTTAATACTTTCACAGTTAAAAAACCTCGCATGAGAACGCACAGCTCCGAATAACCCAATAAAGAGGTGGAACAAGGTTCTATAGTACTCGTAATAAGAAGATAATTCTTAAAGAAGTACAGAAAGTGCTTTCTTGCAATGCCCCTGCAGACAAAGTAGGTGCTGGTAAGATCAAATAAAAACGTGTCCCCATCGTCTTACTTATCCAATGCAATACTGGTTTTCTTTTAGGTCAGCAACTTAGGCCGTAACCACTACTACTCCAAGCATTGTGCCAGGCTTAGTAAAGAAGACAGAGTAGTCTTTAGCAGCGAACTAAGAGCTGTTAAATTGCTATTTGGTAGCATTTTGTTATATGTTTTAGTTCGGCAATGAAATGCGATTGCAAAAGAAGGGTCAATATAAGTTCTTTGATCGAAATTTTATTTTATTTTGTGAGTGGTACATGTAGGGGTCGACGCCACAGCCTTGGCAGTACGTAGTTAGCAAACATATTGACTTTCAAATATCTTCAGATCTTTACTCAACCCTTCTAGGTTAAGGTTATGAGCTATCGCTATACGTGGCTGATAAAATCATCTATCTAGAGCCCCTTGCCAGATGACCATTTAGTATATTTCACTGATAATTATGCTACGGGTAGCATTTTGTTCCCTTCTCAGATATGCAGAGACCTTTTTCGGTTTTCCAATATTTGCATATTAATTCAATTCAATGCAATAAAAAAAATGCTGTATACAAAAACTATTGCCATCGATAAAAAAAAATTAATCCTTTAGCCTTATTGGCAAGGGGTGCAGTTATAAAAAACTCGAGCAGTAAATCGGATATCAGTTTAAAGCTTCTAGGTTTTTATTGTACCAATTACGGTTCCTGTAAAAACAGTTTTGCTTGTTTGGTTTTATTGCTGTGTCGCCTTAAATGGGTTAAATGGGTTAGAAACAAATGAATTCTCCGACAATCCTCGGGTAAACCAAAAATAAATAACCGAAGTTTATCTTTTCAAGTATCCACAGTTATTATTTAAAATATTTTTTCTTAAGGACACATAAGTTCATAAACTAACGAGTTATCTGCCGCTTTTTGAATGTTTACATCTCTAAGTGCCCATGCATGTGAATGTATGCATACATGCGAGTGCTATACCTATCCATACATACATACATGTAATCAAAATAAATGTGGAGAAAAAAACTCAACTAAATATTCGTTTTAGTACAAACAAATGTATGTATGTAGTGGTGTGTGCTGTGTGTTGTATGTTGTCTGTGGTGCTTTGTGGCTTACAAATGTTTGCGTGTGTGTTTGTGTATGTAAATATTTTTTAACAGTTTTGTTCATCAGTATTTTAAGTTTTCATATTCCGTTTTTATTTTGGGGCGCAGAGGCATAAAAATGGCAAATTTTCTGGCAGCGAATTTGCTCATTCGTTTGTTATTTAAATCAATTTTTTATGGTCTTAAAAAACTTGTATGCTCACGAACACAAACATAAATACACACATGAGAAAGAGGAATAAAAATACGTGGCAGATGGAATGCTTGAGGGGTAAGTACACGGAAAAAAGTATTAAAAAATTAAAAAGTATTTTGATCTTTTATAAGCAATAGCTACTTTTCATTGCTTACACTCCTCCACACCTCCACACCTCCACACCTCCACACCACCACAACACCACTCCTCCATGCACGGTTCACTGTGCATTTGAATTGATTGTTTTTGTGTTATTGGTGAACTTCTTAAAAACAAAGTCTTTTTGTCGAGTTTTTGTTTTGTGTTCACATGCATTTTTCTGCAAGTGCACTTCAAAAGCAATTTGTGTAAATTAGAAATATCCTTTTTGCAACAAATAAGAATGCATGTGAGTGTGGGAGTGTGTGAGAATGCCATTCGCATAAATTATAAATGAAACAAAAATTAAAGTTAAAAAATTAAAATCTACTTTGTATTTCATGCTTTTATGAATCAAAACTTACGAGTATATATAACAAATATATTTCGAACAAGAAGAAGAAATCAGCAAATGCTTTGTAAAGACTTGAGGGTATTTTAAAAAATAAATTTTAGATTTTTAATAGACTGCAAGAAAATTTTTATTTGAATTGTTATTTTCATTCTGTGTAGCCACACTTCTTCCTTAAATATTTTCATTTATAATCGTGCCAGCTGATTAAAAATTAATTTGAGTTTTAAAAATGAATTGCTACAATGAATCGGGCCTATCGGCTAGAAATGTGTAGTTGTGTGTCCTTAAAGTGCAAGTATATGCTGGATTCATTTAAAATGTCGTGCGTTTCAATAAGAGCAGTATTTATTCATTTCAAGGGCTGAGTGAAAAAATGTATGTGTCATTTACAAAGTCATTTTGAGAACCACGCGATGTGCCACTTGGAGTATTTCTCACTCAGCGCTTCTTTCATTCCAATGAGGGTGTTACAAAAATCGAATGTTACAGGATTTCTGGGGGCAGAAAAACTGAATTTATTGCACTTCTCATGCATGATACATTTTCTTCCCTTATTTTACTTACTTCTTTATCTTTGGAAAATTAGCTATAAACTTAAGTTATTCATTTAAAGTCCGACTTTAATATTTAAGCATGGCAAGACTTATTGGGCATGGCAGCTGCACGGCAGGCTCAATAACTAACTTAATTTCTTTATATTCTCTTTTGTTGAAATCTGTTGCAATGCGACGGAAGTAACTGATGGTCGATATTTTAAGTAGCTCCACTTAAGCTCGTCTCTCAAACTCTCATGATCCTCTTTAACGCTTTTTACTCCGAAGAGTTCTCCATCTTTATGTGGAAAGTTGCGGAACTCTCTTTTTATATTTTTTACCCACAGCATTCAAACTAATATGTAATGGTATGCAGTCTTTTCTTAAATGTGTACCCGAAGATTGCTAATTTGTATGCAATATATCTTATCCTAGTCCGAATTTTAGTAATAAAATCAATTAATGTCGCATTTTTCATAAAAAAAAACTGGTTTGGAAAGTGGAAAGAAACAAAAACAGCTGGCAGAGTTGAATACTGTGATTCAGCAATATTTAAAGCTTTTTACAAGAGTTTAATAAGAGTTAGCAACAAGTACAGTGGGTTTCAGTATCTCTCCCCTAATTCATTAATTTTCGATACCTTATATTTGCGAATCCGCATATTGATGTGTGTGTTATAGTGTTTTCACACCAAAAGTTAAAACATGGTTTTAACTTAAAACCTACAAACAGCTGATTTTGTGTTCACATACAATTTTGATAAAATCAGGTTTTATAATACAGTTTGTCAAATAAATTTGTTAATGATAAAATAAATTTTTTGTAGAAATAGGCGTGTTTGTTGTAATTATTCTTCCCACATTTATTTGACAAACTGTACGACAGCTATTATTGTTTATATAAAAAATAAGAAATTTTAAAAATGTGTTCTAAAATTGAAATGATTTTACATTTTGTGAATGAATATTTGTGAATGTGAATGTGAATGAATTATCAGCTGTTTTCAATCTTTCTAACTTGGTAGCACTGAATATGTACTGTATAAAACAAGGTTGTATTTCATAAAATCTACTTTAAGCCAATTCAAAAAAGGTTTTAAAATGGTTTTATGAGAATTATTTTGTATGGTGAAATCAGGTTTCAAGGATTGGTTTTAAAGTTAAAACAAAATTTTGTTTTAAAACCAGGTTTTATCCTCAGTGTGAAAACACTATTAGCAAAAAAGTTGTGCTTCGACTTAACAGCCGAAAAGTTCTAAACGTTTCGTTATTAAAATAAACGCCATAAATAAGAGGAGTATATTCGTTCATCACGCTGAAATGAAACTGAATAGAGAATTCAAACATTTTTGCCTAATTCTTTTTATACCGTGATTGGCTCGAATTACTGGGGAGTATAGAGATATAAGTGGATGGAATTACTTTTATTTTTAGCTAATCTATTATGCAACCTTCTAAAATATTGCGTTAGTTGAGCCAGTAGGAAAATAATGTAATAGATTAGTCCTGCCAATAACGATTCCAGAAAAATATATTGTCAAAGACTTGCAAAGACTTCTTAATAGAAATATATTCTCTAAAACACAATCCGCAGAGCTTTCAAGGGACAGAGCTGCAATGCCCTGAAATAAAGAATTTTCACTTAATGCTTTTGATTTGAAAAAGTAACAGGCGCCAATCAGCAAACAGGTTTTATGATTACGAAATAATTGACACACTTTATGGTCCGTTAAAAAAAAAGTATGGCAGGCAAATAAAAAGTTAACCTCTTTATTCGCATCGTGGATTATCGTCGAAATAGCGAGCGAAAATCCACAACGTTGGTTGCCAAAATTTGCATTTGTTATAAACTCAAAGTTTCTCGATTTTGGGTCTAGCGGCTCCACTCTAAGGAATGGAAATTCTGTATTGAAACTAAAAGTCGATTCTAGAGTGTTGTTGGCTGACCTTCTTTGTAACTTCGCAGGAGAGATAGAAATTTAACTCCTACGGCAAAATACAACTCTGTGTTCTTTGCCACTGCACCTTTCTCCAGATTCTGACACAATGCATTGGTTGAGTAGTTGGTTTCAGAAAAAAAAATTACACCAATCCCCTTCAGGGATGCAAGTGGTTGCTAACTTTCAGCCTTTTTCAGTCGCCTAACAGTGCTAAACAACTGTAGCAAAGACACAGTTGTCATTTTTGACCGGTTATGTCACATACAAATGACTTGTACCTCTAAAATGTAAAGATTCCAATCTGGAAACACATATAAAAATCTGCATGTGAAGGAAGAGATACCTTAACCAATTTTTTCTTTAAACATCCTTAATGTTCGTCAGTATCGTATTTCACTGCAAACATTTATGCCACCGGCCATCAAAGTTCCCATAAATAACGGATCCTTAAATTTAAATACAAAATGTTTAAAGTCTACAAATCTAATAAGAAACACTAAAAGCTTACGATGGTTTATTTCAATAAAAGAAGAAAAAAGTTAGCGAGCTTTTGGAAGGGTTTAAACGTAACAACATCTCTTGTAATTATATTTATTGTAATAAAGATTTATAAATAAATAAATTTACATTTTAGTCATACCTCGCTCGCATTCGAACACTTACAAAAGGACCTTCAATAAGTTTCCATAAAATATTTTTTTACGTAGAAATAGAAGCCTACACGAATACATGCGCGCATAGTACGACCTTTCTTCTGCCTCTAAGCATGCAATCAAAAAAAAAAAAAAAAAAAAAAAAACAAAGTAGCAGCATTTTTTATTTATTATTATTTTAAAATATACTTTGCATTTGTATTTGATACAATCGTGCTCAAATACGTCAATACGATACAAATAAAAACTCTGTAAAAATGAAATAAAATAAAAATACACTGTAGTATTTGGGACTCACATATCGACCCAGTAGTTCGTAAATATGAATGTGTGACGATAAGCAAAACAATTATGCTCCCCATATCCCATAAGCCATTTAAACACGAATTTTAAAATAAGTTTCCATTTGCGTAAGAGTGAGTAGCGGCATTAGAAGGGAAATATTAAAGTATTAAAGTTTCCATGTTACGAGCAGATAAACGTAATTAAGTTTTCTGAAGTGATCATCTGCATGGCAGTTTTATTATCTACTGGGTTAGAATTTCCCAAGTAGTTCTTAATTTACCGGGCCAGTATATAAAAGCCAACAGGGGCTTTTTAAAATTTCAAATAATGTTTAATGTGCTTAGGCGATTATATTGATGGGTAGTAGATTAGATGGAAACCAAAATATAAAAATAAAACTTTTGAACCCTTTTTAGTCATACTGATGCTGTTGTTCATTAAAAAAACGAAAATGGAAAAGAAAGGAAACGAAAGTAAAACTAAACAAAATGTGTAATGGTTTGGGGATAGACGACTAGTAAAACGACAAACTCAAAAATGGCCCACCCCTCATCACAAAAAAAAAGAACCAAAAACTAGACCCAACCAAACCAATGTAACGAATCCTAGCAGACCAACAACAAAAACGACTACGTCTTATATAACGGAATAACTGCACTCACGGCAGCAAGAAAAGCGATCAAGGAAAAATGTATAGCATTTGATACAAAATCACCAATTAATTTCCACACTCACACACATAGACAACACATTGGCCAATGCACACACAGCCGGCCACACCGAAACATTTGAATTGCACGTAAACTATTCTCTTATTGATTTTATTATGAAAATCTATACAAGCATGCTTGAATGTCCATTATTTCTGGTCATTCGTTTCGTATGCAAAACTGACTTAATCATCAAATTCAAATTCTTTCCCAACACATGCCCTTTCCCACGCAACACCAGAAAGCTAATCTACTTCTACGCAATGGACGAGCATGTGCGTATGCACACTTTTAAATGGAAACCGTAATAAAGAACACGTGCTCTTACTGTCGCTGACAAGCCACAGTATCCAACTTAATCGCTGCAGAAGGTACAGAACGCTCGTGTGATGTAATCACAGTGTCATTCAAACTTGTATGCTTTTGGCTGAACAGCTGTTCGCACCGGTATTTAATATTTCTATTGTTTAATTATAATGCGGTCGTCTTTTGATTGCAAAAGGGTATTTCTGCAGCATTAGGGTGGTACAATTCAGAAAGTAATACGATAATACGGAATAAGCAATAATTCTCCGAAATGAATTGTTTTTTTAAATGATGAACATTTGTGTAATTAATACTTGCTTGTATCAATTTCTTGATACCACCTTGATATCTTCAAGCCACCTTTGCATTATGAGTGGATTCGCCTGCATTTATCAGTAACGGAGATAAATTCTTTTGTGTCCGAACTAAATATTTCAAAATATTTAACATTTAAGCGACATTAATTGCGTTTTTTTTTTCAATAAAAAAGGCCAATTTCATGTTCTTTTCTCAAAAAAATGTTGCCCTCTGAAAGGGTTGCGTGTTCTTTTGTAAAAATGTTACCCTTTCGCAGGGCGAAAGGCTTTGCACTTTTTGCCCCGAACAAATCGACAGCCTAGAAAATGAAAAACATATTGCTTTTATTCTTACACAGCGTTACCAGACAATGTTCAAAAACAAGTCTTATGAGTTGAAAGATAGCAATACGGCTGCTTAATTATATGAGATATTAAAATAAAACATTTTTAGTTTCCCAAACAGATGAATTAGCAATCTGGCAACCATATGTTTCCAGATTTCATAAAATATATTATACATAATGTTTTTTTTTTTATTAGCTGTTAAAAAAATGGCAAAACGGTTTTTTCTAAATTGTGTTCGTTCCGCGATAAATAAAAAATGGCATTTGCACACGGCGGGCCAAACATTTTAAAAATGCACGGCAAAATTTTTTTGTAGAAAATAAAATGCCATTAGTTTTAAACGAGTATTGCCACTAATTTTGCATGACCGGAGTAATTAATTAATTAATTTAATGATCTTAAAGATTTATAACGATTCACTTCAGAGTTAAAGCCAAATACAAAGAGTGGCAAGCGCCTGTCAGTGGAGACGTGTCAAAACGTTGTTGTCAAAAGTTTATCAAACAGTTCTTATATTTTCTTGTCAGAAGCGGTCGTGATCAATACTTTTTTTAATTCATTTCCAAAAAAAAGTTTCAATTGATGGCCATCCTTTACGGGAAACGCATTGTATGGCAAAAGGAAGTACAGACGCGCATACGCGCTGCCTAAACCCACAACAAGCAAAGACATATTATTATTAAGTGAAATTTAATTTTTGGTGATTCAGTGCAATTAAAACATCAAAGTATAAAAGTAACACCTTACAATGGCGAATATACCATCGGAATATATTTATATATATATTTCATCGTTTAACCCTGGCCGATCGAACTTTTTTTTGTACCGCAAATGTCATACTTTGTCGTATCGACTACGAATACTTTCAAAAGTATGCAAAAGAAGATCTGAATATGATATATTTTCAAGGTATCGTGTTTCCAATCGTTTTTTATATTTTTTAAAGAAATTGAATGAATAAGTATTGCTTTTAAATATAATTTAATTAAAAAAAAGGTTTTACAGAAGTCTTTCATTTGATTTATTTTTAAAATCCAATATTTTAAATAATTTTTTCTGTTAAAATCAGCATTTGAATTAAATGTAGTTTATAATTTGGGTGCATCAAACTTTTTTCATACAAGATGAGCAGGGTTGTATTTTGTCCTCCCCTCACAACTGTTTTATTTTTCAACCATATTGGCTTTGTCATTTGCACATGTTTTCCGCTTTTATTTCTTTACATGCTGGCATAAACCGTCACTGCTTTCCGTCCTTCGTGGCAATACAGTTGCCTTATTACCGCGCAGTGTATTTCTTAAAGTGGTATCTGAAACCTTTGAGATATCTGAATTTGCATAAGCGAAAAAAGTTATTTCTTCATGTCCACACTGCGACATACAGGCCTAGCTTTTTCTTCTCCCATATTTTACGTGGAAATGACGTAACCATCATTGAAACTTTACCGATAATTGCCGTTTCCTGGAGCAGCTCATGATAGAGCTCATTTTGTCAAAAGTATCCCCTTCAGCATTTTTTTTCTCATAAAACTCTACCATGTAAGTTTTGTTGGATGTTTGATCAACTGTTCCTTTGTCATTGCATTACGATAACAAATAATCCATTTCGTCTGGTTCCGGTTTCCTTTTTCCTTTTTAGGATCACGAAGTATCAACTAACGTCGGCTTATATTTTTGTCATAAGAGAATAGGGACGGTCCGCATTTACTTCCCTTTTTCCTTTTTAGGATCACGGAGTATCAACTAACATCGGCTAATATTTTTGTCATAAGAGAATAGTGACGGCCCGCATTTACTTCCCTTTTTCCTTTTTAGGATCACGAAGTATCAACTAACATCGGCTTATATTTTTGTCATAAGAGAATAGGGATGTCCCGCATTTACTTCCCTTTTTCCTTTTTAGGATCACGGAGTATCAACTAACATCGGCTTATATTTTTGTCATAAGAGAATAGGGACGTCCCACATTTACTTCCTTTTTCCTTATCGGCATCGCGGAGTGCCAACTAACGTCGGCTTTTATGGTCCACGTGAAAGCATTTTCAAACTGGAACTCTTTTGAATGGAACAGTACGAAGCCTAAAACTGACGTTGTGAAAGTAAATCGTGAAGTTCTAAAAGGTACACCAATATCACATCGTCGTCATACATTTGTGTCCTAAGAATCCTCCCGTGTAACAGGTTTCTTTTGACAAGCCGTACAATTTTTAAAACTTTATGAAGATTTTCATACAAATCATCATTTCTATTCGATCAGAGTTGCATTTACATATTTCGAGCATCAGAACGAAATATTTGTTAGCATCATATTTGTATAATGGTGTGGCACCAAAATGCAATTTTGATGTGGCTTTTTCGAATATCATGGAATTACATCAGATCAATCGCGTGAATCATACGACTGCCTGGAATAGTTAATCATGAGCACAATCACTTCTAATGCGACTTCAACAAAATGTATATTCGAACGTTTGCTTTCTATCAAATGCTGGAATTTTGGGTTGGAAATATTTACTCGATTATAAATAAAATGATCTATTCCCTGCAGGAGAATAATAGAAATTTCAAAAATAAAAATCTTTATTGTGTTGGACACAAACACATCTTTACTGATTTTATCAACACTGAATGAAAGGACGAATTATATTTACAATTTATAACAAAACGAAAGAAATGTTGCTGGGTGTTTGGCATCCTTTTACTGCCGTGAAAGGATGCATATCCCATATATACCTTTCCGACACCGAGAACATTTGGGAACAATTATTGGTTTTGATTAAAAACTTTATTTTTAACTAAATTAAAGTTACATTTTGCTTTAATTATCATTAAGCAGAGTTGAAACAGGATCTTTGTATCCTCCTAATATTTCAAAATTTGTGGCGGTAAATCATTTGGTATTAATTCCTTGTTTGGAAGCTGCAAGAAATAATAATTAAGAGTATCCTTAAAATACTCGTGATTTTTCACACAAAAAGCTTTTTGTTAGCTGGAGAACTATTGTGAAAACTTGGACCAGTCTAGTAGCGTCAAGCCTTATGAAATACTGAAATGCTCTACATTTCACTCAACTTTATAAACACATTTCCATACAAACCTTGTACGAGCTTATTTGCAGACGTAGTTGTGTGTGTATTCACATTAAGGAATAAACAAAAGAGTGAATGAAGCAATAAAAGTTGCACAATAAGTAAATGTTTTAGTGGGTTGGCCGGGCGTGTCGTTGGCTGGTCTGTCGGTCTGTCGGTCGGCCGTTTGATTGTTTAGTTTCATTTTGTATGTGTTTTATGATATAATAATAAATTTATGAAATTGTGTCTACATTTAAGTTAAGGAATTGGATTTGTTTATTTTCCATGTTGTACATGTTGTTTTAGTTGAAATGCTTTTTGTTGATTTTTATTTAAACAAATCTCTTCACTCATGCTGGGCGCTTAAGACTGTTTCCGTTTGCGGCTGGCACTCAGTGGAACTTCGCCCACAACTACATACGTAACATTTTATTTATTTATTTTTTATTTTTTATTGTTTTTGTTTTATTTGGTTGCACCAACCGTTTCATACAGATACATAATTATTCACGAGTATGTGGTGGTGGCATGTACATGTGCATGCCACACACACATGCAGAGCCACGTGCAGCATACAATCGCATATTATACTATAGTGCTTTATACTCGTACTTTCTGTAATGAAAGCGAAATGAAAAGAGCAACAACGCAGGGAACGCACGGAGCCCATCCAAAGCAGCAACACAAAAGAATTTGTTATTATTGTAATGGCTGCAGCTTTTCATAAAAGGAAGAATTATTATTATTTTTTTTTTATTTTGTTTTATTTTTTTTTTGAATTAGTGTAGTCTTTTGTGATTGCTTTCCTTTGTTATCTAATTTAATTTTTTCTCGTTTTATTAAAATTCATGTAAAAGTAGAGAACCTCATTAAGGTTTTTAATAGTTTTTGTTCTTGTGAAAATAGTTTGGCTTGTATCAGCGGCTTTCGTAGTTCATATCGCATTTTCTTGTTTAGCTGAGATCGTATTGATTTTTGTATTTCCACTTGATAATACCCAGTCTGAGTTCAAATGGAACCATTCAAGCCCCCTTAAACAAAATAAAAAAAAAACTTTTTCTGAACAGTTTACTGAGTAAAATCTTCTGTAAGGTCCCAACTAGGCCCACTAGTAATTTGCACCTGTAACATTTAAAATAATAGGTGGTCGAAAAAGTCTTTTCGTGTTTTGTCAGCAGATGTAGTTGCAGCCGTGTATCTCCGGTGCTAGCAATCACATTATACCATACATGGTTGGGAAGGTGAGGATTTAAACAAAAAAAAATTTTATTCGGGGAAGTTGAAAAAAAGTTACAGCTGTTCAAAAATTACAACCATAGTTTGCACGTTTTTGCTCTGGAAATTTCAATGGGGAAGATGCACCGCCATTTGATCGACCTGTCTTTGAAAAAGTCGATGAGGAACTTAACATTCACCATCAACGGCTTTCAAACTTTTAAAAAAGCATCGCTACAAAAAGAAGTTCGATGTTTGGATACTAAATTAATTCTCTGTGAAAAATTTAATGGACCGACATTTGCGATTCTTTGCTGAAACGAAATGAAATCGAACCATTTCCGTAGCGAATGGTAACGGGAATGGTAAAGGAGAATGGTAAAAGTGAATCAAGAACGACAATAATATGTGAAAAAGATCATGGTCCAAGCTTGGTGAAGCGCAACAAATGGTCGCAAAGGAAGAATTGACGCCTCGAAAGGTTATGCTGAATATTTGTTGGGATTGGAAAGGAATCATCCACTAAGAGCTGCTCCAGCCCGCTCCGACGATTGATTCTACATTTTACTGCCAACAACCGATGAGATTGAAGCGAGCAATCGAAAAAAAATAGCCAGAACTGATCAAGAGAAATGGTTTTGTCTGCCATCAGGACAACGCTAGACCACAATGGTCAATGTTTTGGTCAATGCAGAACTCCATTAATGGAGTAAAGTTGGCTTCTAGAGACACCTTTAAAAATTACTTGTGACACTAATCGAATAATGTCTCTAGCGGAAAAATGGCAAAGAGTGGTCGACAAAAATGGTACTTATTTGGTTCAATAAGTTGACGCCGGATTTGTAAGAAAGACTTAATGCTTTACCACTTAATTGATTTATCTGAGAGTAACGATATCTGAAAAAGAAAAATTGTTTTCTTTTTAAATAATTAAATTAATTAATTCCTCAATTTTGTATTACTTTAGTAATAAGTGAATATAAATAAAACAAAAAACTTATTTTTATTTTAATTCATTAAGTTTTAAACTGGGTTGCATTTTAGCGGCTTAGAACTTGGAAATGTCTAGCCCGAACTCATGCAGAGCCCTATGTAGGGTTTAAAGTCAAAGTCAAAATGAAATGTAACAGTAAACGTAAAGTGGCTCCTGGCTATGCCTTCGCCACAAGAACATTTCACGAGGAATTACCATAAGAGGTGTAGTTGAGAAATTTTCATTTCATTAGTTCAGCCAACGTCATCTAAATATATTTTGTTTTGCAAGGAATATTTTCGGCCACAAATTCGTCGTTCGTTCAAATTGTGTTCACTGTTCTGATTCCTCCGATTCACTGCTTTTATTAAATCAGTAAAAATTGTTCATTGTAAGCATTCCATTGCATAACTGACAATTTTCTCGGCACACACAATCATTGAAAATGGCTCCTAAGTTGCGCAGCTACTTGCCCAAAAGCGATTAATAGTGTTCATTTGAATTGTGTGTCATCCAGGTGGCTACACGCCGCAAATCTCCAATGAATTATTTCATAATTAGAACTGAAATTAACGGAAATAAGAAGCACCATTTTAAAGGCACTTAAAACTTTTAGCCATTAAAAGGTAGAACGTCTTTTTATATAATTGTCGACATGTGTTCCACAAGATTCCATTCCCCAATTTCGAACATTTTGTTTTTCGCGATTATGGTGTTTTTCAAGTGTTGTCTCTGTTGATGAATGATTTGATGCCTGGATGACTTTCCAGACATCACCATCTCTTGATAAGAAAAGGAAAAAATTAATGACCAGCCAGTGAGTCGTAGGTTGAAGTAGTTCTGGCATCAGCAGGTGTGTATTTTGCGCTGAAGGAAAGTTCTCTTCAAGTTGAAATCATAATTTTTCCTTCATGCAAACGTACGTTCGAAATAGCCACTTTGAAAAACTTAAATAAGAAAAAAAATAAGAAAAAAATAAGAAAAAAAAAAGAAAAGTTATTAAACAAAATAAATGAAAACGAATAAATGGCTAAGCATCCCGTTGAGAAAGCTGGTTCATGTTTGCAGGTTGTTTGATTATAATGCGTAGCGCAAAGGCAATTTCAAGGTAAGAAATCTTCATCAGACCGAATAATTTACTTATAAAGCGGAGAAATAGAGAGAACTCCAGCAGAAAAGAAGAGAAACCAAAAGTAAACGTTATAACGAGACCAGCCAAACAGCCTTCATTAAAATAACAACAATCTAAGGAAAAAAATGCTGGAAATCCTAAAAGCAAGCATGAAAAATTAAAAGCAAACACTCTTAGCATTTAAGTTCTTATGGCACAGCTACTGAGGCACGGACCCACACACGCTCGTACACACACACACCCACACAGCCATTCATATAATCATGCATACCGGTACAACTCAGAGTTATGAAACTTAATTCAAGCTAAATTAAGGTAAGAAGTATTTGGTCTGCCGGAAAAATTATACAAGTGTGGAGAGCGGTTCCTGGGCGCACGTATGCGTGTGTTTTGTAAATGGTAAAAGTATTCAACTTGGTCGGTCATTATCGTTACCAGCAAAATTGCTGAAGTCGACAACTTTTTTGGTTAAATTAAAGTTGTTTAACTTGTCCTTAAACAAGTTTATTTTATTTTATTTTATTTCATTTTATTTCATTTTATTTTCATTTCTGTTACATACGAATGTTTTATTTAATTTAATTGCTTTTCTTAAGTTTATTTGAGAAAATTATTACAACTTTTCAAGTTCTATTTATTTTATATCTTTTTTTCTTTTCGTTTGTTTAAATCATTATTGGATGGGCCTTTAATGCAAAAGCATTTACTAAGAAAATTAACTCGACTTTGCCGCCATAAAGAGATAAAGATTACATTTTATTATATTTCTTAGTTTTACTTCCACACCTTTATTTTCATTATCATTATTACTGTCATTATTATTATTAATAATACTATTATTATTATTATTATTATTATTATTATTTAAAGCATATTTAATTTAGGAGAATGTCTAGAAAAATAAAATATTTATTCCACAAAAAAAAAAAAAAAATTAAAAAAAATAAGGAAAAAGTAAAAAGAGAAAACATAAGCAATCGAAAAGAAAAGTAATTTAACTGTTAGTTATTGCCGAAAGTGTGGAGTGCCAGTATTAAACTTCCGTTTTTATGGTTTCAAGAAATTCTATATTCATTCCCTTTTTAACACCGGAAATGAAAAACTTAACCATCATGAATACCAACCGACTGAAAAATGCCACTACACTCAGAAACAGGCATTGAAAAAGAAACTAAATAAAGCAAAAAATTATAAAACAAGAAAAAGCAACGTGAAGCAAAATGAGAAAAGTGGCAAAAACAAAGTAAGTTTGGCGCAAAAAGAAACAACCACACAAACAAAGAAAAAGGGGGGAAAAAACAAAAGAATTCAAACGAACTTAACACATTGGCGGCAGCAAAATGAAGGAATTTTTTATGTGGCAATTGGTAAAGTTAGTCATTTGGCTAAAGGGCAAATTTCCTGCACCCTACTGCTGGTAAAAGCCTTTGCAGGCTGTATTGTTTCCGCTTTTCGTTATTTAAAGGATCAAAATGTCTTTACTTCTAGCTTACAGGCAGCTGCGATGAGAGACCTTAAATTTCGAAATATCGATCGGTTTTCAATGTCTCTGCAATTTGGACTTTTGTAAGGACATGCGAATTTGAATGACTTGTTTATTCAAAATGAAATTCCAATACCAGAAAAATAGAAAACAATTTTTTTTTTGTTCAATTTAAATGAGTAGAACTTGGAAATTCATAATTAATTTTTCGTTGTTGATACAACAGATGTGGTATCTTACAAATAAAAATAAATATTTTTAATAAAATTTATCTCATATTTAATTGCTCCTGTATACCATTTATTAAAATTTATGGCTTAACAATAATATTAAAGATTAAAAGAGTTTTAAAAATGATTTCTTTTTTAAAATGATTTTGCAGAGAAGCAAAAAAAAACTCTACAAATAATGGAAATTCAAATCTATCGAAAAGTCCTTGTAAAACAATCAAACAAAAAAAGATTGTATTTAAATTTGAAAAAATAATATTTTTTTTTATTTGTGGCGTATTTTCATATTTGGAAGAAATTTAGTTTGAAAAGATTAATTTATTGGCTGCAAAATATTAACATAAATTTTTTTTTAATTTCCTTTTTTTATTGTTTTTATCAATATTTAAGTGTTACAGTACATCACAAAAAATGTTCGTTGGCGACATTATATTTAGTGCGGCTTAAACATCAAATGGAGACAAACTTTCATCATACCAATTACTCGCATATTATAAATGCAGAATTGAGAAAAAATTATTTAAAAAATAATTAAAAAAATCAGCAGAACAAGTCGCCAATGCACATTTTCGCCTTCCCTTTACCTCTCTGAGAAAACATTTTTTAATTAATACTTAATTTATTTCTGAATTAAAAATTTACACACTTCAACTTTCTTTTGTAGGTAATTTTAAAAATATATTATTGAGTTTCAGTCGAATATAAAAATTGTATTTTATTTTTAAAAATTTCCTTCACAAAATAATTTTTTTACTCCAAAATTTTGAGAATTATTTTTGGTTAATTTTTTGTTAAAATTCATAAAGAATTTTGTACATGAGCGAGCATTTATTATTCAGATTCACTTAAAACCAAGCGAGTAGATGTTGAAATAAAAAATATAATCGATTCCAAAATAATTTGGAAAACACATATATCTTATTACCTTCCATAATGTTTTATAATTATTTTTTTTGTGGACTAACAACCTGCAGAACTTTCGGGAAACAGCCAGGGTCTAGGCAGGAATCGAATACGCGATCTCCGGTTTAGCAGTATTCGCCTCGGAGGCAACCGTATTCGATTTGGATCCAAGACTACTTTCTTTAGCATCCTGAATCTAAAAAAAATATATAAAATAATTCTGATTCGGTATGCGATAGAAATTTACACAGATAATTTGATTTTTTGATAATTTCAAGATGAAATCCAATATATAATTTTATGGAGTTTCGCTAGGACCACTCTAAGGCCAAGTTGCTCACTACAGAGTAATAAGGAAAATGTAATTGCTTTAGGAAAATAAATGCGGCTGTTTCTCCACATAATTGACATTGATTATCAGGAGTGTCCGTGGGCTCCCCAAGGTGGGCATAACAGTTGAGTTGATTCCTATTATGCTAAAAAAGGAAAAGGTTAAATAAGAAAACGCATATTATTGCTGGGTGTAGGGTGCAAATGGAAAATATTTCTCAGGTGTTCGTTTTGCAATGACAACATCGAAGGAATTGAAAAGACACCTAAAATTTCATTTTTTAGTAGAAAATTGTAAAAAAGCTGAGTCGAAGTTACGACACGTTGTGATCAGCATTCAAATCGTGGCACAAAGTGGAAAAGCGGTATATTGGGGCATTGCAGAAGCATTTGTCTTTCAAAGAATTAATATGCTGTGCTCGAACAAAGCAGAACAACTAGCCAAGTCAAATCATAACTTTCACTTGGAAAATGTTATTTTTCATCTGATATCTGGTTAAAGTTTCTTATCCGGCTCTGGTATTTGCTTTATTCTTGAAAATCATCCTCGAGGTGAAAACGTTATGTCTCAGATGACATCATTGGGCTATATTTTACCAATTTTGGCAATCCAACGTAACCCGACTAAATGCGATGTGATATCCTTGAAGATTTTTAGGATATTCTCCGTTCTTTAATGCTCTTTAATAAATTGTTTTTAAATAAACTACATCAATTTTGGTAAATCGTAAACTAACAGGTAACCCGTAAACACGTAAACTTCTCACAAAAGCGAATTAAGTACCACTTCATGAAAAGTGTTTTTTTGTCCCACTGCCAGTGACATTTTTTCTGCAACTCTTCATAAAAGGATAATTGTGAAATTACACGTAATAATAAATAAAAGAATTTGCTTTAAATAATCATGAGCGTTAAAAAAACTACAATTTTTTTTAATGCGGGCTGAAAAAATATTAATAAGCCGTATAATTATTAGTGCGTGATAATTTATTTATAATTTTATTTCCATTATTTGCGTGTCATTTGCATTTCATCGAGCATGTTAAAAACACAATTTAAATTTCCATACATATGAGTATATGTTTCTCTATTGAGCCACAGGACTATTGACCTAAAAGAGAAAAATTTTCCATAGTGTAAAGTGAACTGGGTCGAGGAGGAATAAGAAAATCCATTCCAAGGTGCAGGAAGATAATGTGGAATTAGAAAGCAGCGCCGTTTATAATCTCGATCAGTATAGATCTTAAACTATTCCACAGACTAAACTGGAGTGGATCGAGGAGGAATACGGAAATCCATTCCCATAGTAGTATAGTCTTAATTATTCCACGGAATTAACTGTTTATGATCTCGATCAGTGTAGATCTTAAACTATTCCACAGGGTAAACTGGAGTGGATCGAGGAGGAATACGGAAATCCATTCCCATAGTAGTATAGTCTTAATTATTCCACGGAATTAACTGTTTATGATCTCGATCAGTGTAGATCTTAAACTATTCCACAGACTAAACTGGAGTGGATCGAGGAGGAATACGGAAATCCATTCCCATAGTGGTATAGTCTTGAATTATTCCACGGAATTAACTGTTTTTGATCTCGATCAGTGTAGATCTTAAACTATTCCACAGAGTAAACTGGAGTGGATCGAGGAGGAATACGAAAATCCATTCCCATAGTGGTATAGTCTTGAATTATTCCACGGAATTAACTGTTTATGATCTCGATCAGTGTAGATCTTAAACTATTCCACAGACTAAACTGGAGTGGATCGAGGAGGTGCAAGAATTGATAATCTCGGATCAGAAAGATGCACTCTTTATAAACCTTTTGTTGTGCGGATCTTGAATTATTCCACGGAATTAACTAAATTGGAATGAAGAGAAATCTGCGCTGTTTGCAATCTCGATCTGTGTAGATCGTTAACTACTCCACAGAGTAAACTGAACTATATCGAGGAAGACGACGGACATCTATGCCAGGGAGTACGAATCGATCATTTCGGATCTGAAAAAAGCTCTCTTTGTAATCGTTGTAGTATACATCTTGAACTATTCCACGGAATTAACTGAAGTTGTTCGAGGAGGGATAAGGATATCCATTCCAGGTTGCAGGAATTTATAACTTCGGATCAGAAATCAGCACCGTTTGTAATCTCGATCAGTGTAGATCTTGAATTAAACCAAATAAGTAATACAAAATCGTCTGTAACTCGTAACTTAATAAAAAATATTTGTATTTGCGTTACTATTTTTACTTGTGGCATACCTTCGAGAAAATTATAATACCAATCTAAATTTCATAATTTCTGTGTTATTGATTTTGAGTTCAGTGCCACTGTGCACTGCCCTCTTGGTAAAATTGCACTTGCCACAACAATAACAACTGCTGTTACGAAGTAAATTAAGTGGTTGCAATGAATTTGTGATAAGTTTTAAGAGAAAGTTTTCTTTAACTTTTTTTTGGAGATTTTTTTGCAAAATTATTTAAATATTTTTTTATTTATTTCTTTTTTAATCTGAAAAAAAAAACAAATTGCTGCGGCTTATGAAATTAATTTTTAAATGTTCTGGTGCTGCAAGTGAAATAAATTTAATAAGAGATCGTTAGTAAAGCAAGTGCGAAGTTCCAGCTGTCTTTCCTTGACTGGTCATAGCCGCAGTGGCGTATGAGCAACAATTTCAAAATCCATTCGATGTGAATCAGTCATACGCCTCCGTGAATTTAAATATTTACTAGCGCAGGGCATTTCACAAGGAAGACTTATGGCGTTTTTTTTTCTACATTAAAAATGTTGCCCTGTGAAAAGGTGCCTTTTTAAAATGTTTTGCCCGCCCTGTGAAAGTGCAATTTTTTATATAACGAGAAAAGAACACAAATTAGAAAAAAGTGACATGCCTTTTTTTAACAGCTGATTTTTAAACAAACATTTTCTGTATATTTTATGAAATATGTATACAGAAATGTTCAGTTGCCAGATTGCTAATTCATCTGCTTGAGAAAACAAATTTTTTTTTAATATCTCATACAAATAAGCGGCCGCATAGTGCTCTTTTGTTTGTTTTATGTGATACAAAATGTAAAAATAATTATTAAAATCTAATTTTCTGACTCTTTCAACTCAAAAGTCTTTTTTTGAACATTGTCTGGTAACGCTGTGTAAGAATAAAAGCCATGTGTTTTAGAGGGCAATTTCTGCCCTGTTGACTTGTTCAGGTCAAAAGTGTAGTGCCTTTTGCCCTACGAAAGGCCAACATTTTTGAGAAAAGAACACAAAATTGCCCTCCCTGCGGGTAGTGCTGCCTCTTTTTGTAGAAAAGAAAACGCCATTAATGAAAAATTGTTGAATCATTCTAGTTGCAAAAGTGTATTTTTTTCTTTGTTTAATTAATTTTACATTTTAAGGCGTTATTAATCGGCGTAGTTGCTGATCTTTTTATTTTTGTTAAATCCGACTTTTTGATAAATATGATTTCCGTGTAAGATTTCGGCTTATCATTAAAAAGATTATTCTGCTTGAAAGTTAATTGCCGTTAAAAGATAAACAATAAAAGTTGAACAGACGAGTACAGATAATAACTATAAGTTATTCAGGAATATATAAAAATTTCCGGGAACCACTTTTCTAATTTTTTTTTTTTGCTGCTGCATTATTTTACTTTTTCCTGAGATATAATCACTTTTTAAAACTTATACAGTCCACATATGTATATGAGATTTGTGGCTTAAGACATCTGAGGAATCCGATGTGGTCTTCAAAAATATATTCGCACAGAATAAAATTTCATAAAAATAATACCAGCCACGATTGGCGGCCTGCAAGGGCGCACTGCAGCTACCAATATCCTTGATGCTGTTTGCACGTCACTAATCGAAATAATTACCGAGCTTGGCAGCAATAGAGTCGTCATATATTGTCTCTTATTTTAAATTTGTGACAAGAAATGCTGTTGTCATTGGCAACACACCGGATGCTGTTGTAAGTTTGAGAAAACTTTGTAAAAGCTGAAAAGTTGCTAAACTAAAAAAGTGTTACTAATACTTGCAACAAATGCACACACACACACATATATCTATTCAAACATTTCTTTAAAGTGAAGTGTGCACTTATGCAGCCAACTCTTCAGCGCAGGAAATTAAAAAACTGCAAGAAATCCTTTTTGAAATAAAAGAGGATATAAAAAACTTCACAAGAAATCAAATAATGAACAAATTTCAAAAGGTTAAGCGAAAAGAAGTGCGTTTCATTTCTTTATTATTTTATTATTTTCCATTAGAACATTCAGTGCTTATTCTTGCTTTTTCTGTTTATTCATTTGGAAAAACTGAGAGCAGGATATTCATTGTAAGTAACAGAAAGAAAATTCTTACCCGGCCTTATTAAATATTTTAAGGCAAAAATGAATTAATTAAAAACTAGGCGGTGCTGTTTTATCGGTTATTCGTGAATACTCTTCCGGATTTCTGCGAAGTCCTAAATTTATTTTCAAATGGGATTCAGGACTTGTGCCCTGTTCAGACATAAATTTTAATTGGCCACATTTTCTTCACTAGTATTGTTCTATCAAAGAGAACCACTTTTTCTTAAGGTTACAGGAATTTCAGCTTCGGAGTTGCCAAGTATAAATTTCGGAATGTTTGTTTTGGACAGTTTTTTCAACTTACTGTGCAACTTTGAATTAATTACGCAACTTATTGATCGGATTTTTGTAGTTGGAATTGTAATTTAAATTTTGGAATTACGGGTCATTTAATTACGGTTGAATGCAGTATTTATGATTTATTTAGCTTGAATGGGTAGTTTTGATGCATCCACCATTGAGCCTCGACTTTGCACGATCGGACTACCATTTTTTTTGGTCAATGCCGAACTCCCTTAATGGCGTAAAGTTGGCTTTTAGAGAAACTTGTAAAAATTACTTGTCGCCGTTTTTCACCGAGGAACCGGAAACATTTTACACTAATGTGCCCAGAATAATGTGCCCAGTGGAGAAATGGCAAAAAAGTGGTCGACCAAAATTGGACCTGTTTGGTTCAGTAAAGTTCATTTTTTAAAATAATATTATAAAGATTAACATTAATTTATAAATTTTTGGAAAAGAAATAAATTTTTTTTTTTTTTGGAGGACTTCATTTTATTAGATATTATTTTGAAGTGATACTACTAAGCCCAGTGAAATGAAATGAAATCAGTTTTTATTAATATTTAAATTAATTTGTCTAAAATATTTCTTTTCATTTACATGTACTTGCGAAATGATATTTTGGTAACACAGTGGTTTATAATGTAAAAAAATTTCTGCATTTCTAATGGAACCCCAAAAATAATATTACAATTGAATATTCTAATCAATGTTTTAGCTTTTAAATAGTATTAATAATTTTAAGGATCTAAATGGATTTACCGACTGATTTATGAAATAGAACTGAGGAGTTGGAAAGAAAAACATAGACCGGGCTTAAAAATTAATTGAAAATTTTTTATTCAATTGATATGAAGGCAAATGCATGCAAGGCAAAAATTTCAAAATCAGTATATTTTTATTGTAAGTGTTTGTGTGAAGTCTTTTCGGAAAGGCTTTTTATTAATTTTGTCAAATATCGGAGTTCATATGAAAATTCTCTCTCCTGTAGTTTTTAATTACAGTGCTCGTCAGAAATAACCTTTAAATAAAATTAAAAGGATTGCCTGGCATCCACGGCAGGTCGACGTAATTGACACATTTAATAGTTTTAGGTACTTTTAATGTTCTTTCAACTGGTATGCAATTGGCAAATTTGGCTACATACGAGTATTTTATATATATAATATGATTTTAGTATGACTCCTGACCAGCATGTGAGTTGTGTGCGCTGTAACAGCCATTAACACGTTGTCCTTGGCAACAGTTTTGTATGGTATATGTATCCTGATCTAATCATGCTTTCATTCTTTGAAGAATAAAATTTAATTATCTCATCCGTTGCCGGCTAACACGTTGCAGCAAGAGGAAATGCATACATCAAAATTGTTTACAAATTGTTTTAGCAGTAAACCAGAACTACTTCCATTCAACTGTAGCAAAAGCCACAAGATGTAAGGAAACATCAAACTCCTGTTTATAAGCATACTCGTAATATTCAATATATCTTAAAGCAAGCTTTTCTGCAGTGTTTTTCATTTTTAGTTCTGTCATGCAATGAACACAAGACGCAATTGTATACATATTTCAAGAGTATTGTGAAATTATGAAAGTATTGCTTTAAACGCAACATTTTCAACATTGAATGTGCTGCGGCAGAAGTTGCTGGCGACCGGAACGTTCTAGTGGCAATGAAATGACTTTCGCTGTTAAGTGAATACTTCGCATCGTGACAATATTTTTAATAATCAGAGTTAAGTAACTTCAGACTTTTATGCCGTGTCTTCTTTATTACAGTTTTCTTTTGCAAAAAATAAAATATTTATTTTTAGATATTTATTTTGCTCTTGAATTTTTTGCCATGCCAGGGAAAAGGTTTTCTCTCCACAACCAAACAGTTTCTAGAACTGAAATACTATTGATTGGCCCACTGTCTTGGATGCCTTAATCAGGAATCCTACAAATCTTTATTGTGATATACAGAAAGTATTTTGGACGATTAAAGAGGAAGAGAGAAGAAAACAACTTTAAATCTGCAACATTCAAGCTCAAGCAATATCGAAAATGTGCCTTTTCATCCTCGTGCTATCAAAAAAAGAAAAACTTTTGAAATATTTATCTCGGAACGAATCCGTTTTCCAAGTTTATAACAAGGAAAATATCCCCCATAAACTTACTGGTTTACTTGGATGAAGTCCTTGTTTGAGCCTTTCATGTTTCTGCACTTGATGACTAAATTTCTCATTGGGATTGGTAATACAGGCGTTGATAAACTTGACTTACTACCACAAAGTTACCTTCTTTATTAATGCTTTATTTATTTAAAACATTTTGAATGTAGAACATGTTTTTAGCAGGTCTTTTAAGAAAATTATTATTAAAATAAATTTTTAAAAATGTTTTTTTTGTCTAATATTATTGAAGAAATGGAGAAGGCGAACTGTAATGCATACTTTGTTAATGTACGTCCCAGTTCAAAAACAACTCTCAAACATATTCATTTCACATTTTTAGCTTTTATATCAGCACCTTTTCATCCTTCAATACAATATGTTTACCTTTTAATATTCGTCTACTCTTTAAGTGGCAGCGAAAAGCTTTTTATACTTCTGTACGTGGTAAGTGGCTCACAATTTCGAGGAATTGCCAACAACTTATTTTAAGTTAAAAAATTAAAAAATTTAAATAGTTTTATTTAATTCGCCATTTCGAAATTAGTTATCTTAGAGGAATTTCCCTTAAGTCATCTTAATTGTTTCCAGCTGCATAAAATTTTATTTATTTAAGTACACAACTATTTTGGCATGCATTATCCTTTACCGTGTTATCCCGACTTTGGTCTTTCACATTTAACACATGCGGTTTCCACTTTAATTTTCCACTTGAAGTAGCCAACCAAAGTATTTAGCAAACTTGTATTATGTGCATTTCCATGAATGAGGTGATGCATCCTTTATGTACGCTTTTCGTTCAGCTTAACTTTTAATCACCGGATTTCCACTTTTTATACAATTTTTACTTTTACTCTCGCGTTGAAGTGAACGGAGGAATGAGTATCCGTTTGTATGTGCATTTCATGTTCCATTAGCCGTAACCAAATCTACTCTCATGCTTGCTTTGCTTATCCCGTAGAGTTATTGTTTATTCAATTATAACTTTTCATATACGCGATGCTGAAGGAAAAGTATACGCCCAGCAAGCGCGAAAGTAGTTTGTTAAATTTAAAATATTTTTATTATTAAACTCGCAATCAGATATCAGATGTCAGATGGCTGTAACAAGAACCCACGCCTGCACGCACACATCGACACTTTATTATCTTATTTTCATTTTTTCTTTACGATTATGCTGGGAACGTAAAAACGACATGGGCGAAAAGGATTTGTGTTCTTGAAACTGTTTGGAGAGGAAATTTTAAATCACTTTAACCAAAATTCATCATTACACGATCCCTTTGCAGTCTCTTCTTATTGTTATGTATTTCTTATTGGGTCTTGAGATTTTCCATTGAATCGGATTCTCAACAAGCTTTTCGTTTAAGAAAACTTAAATCTCCCAAGAATTATCGGAATTAAGAATGCTTCCGGATCTAATCTATGTTACTAGAATTGTATCTACATTTAATAACTTTCATACTACAAATTAAATGAAAGACGATAAAAATTGTAAAATAATAATGAAAATGCAACAAAAGAATATGATACAAAGCTTTTTTCTGCATTGAATTAAGCTTTAATTTTGCAATATAATTCTCTTTACTAAAAATGAAATGATTTTATCTTGAAAGCGAGTTCGACTGCGAGGCAAGGGCTTTGACTGGCGAAGTAAGCGATTTTCCCTATAAATGTAATTTCAGTAATTTTCAAACTGGATAATTTTAAGAAAATTCCAAGCCGGAAATTTAAATTAATTGTGCACTATTACAACAATGCCAATAAAATTCCGCAGACAGACGGACGGACGGACAAAGCTCAAGCTCCTTCCCTTTTTATATGGATCAAGAATATATATACTTTATATAATCGCAGAAAGACCCTAAGCGGCATTTTTTTCGCAATAGATTTTTTTTTATTGATTTCAATGTGTATTCAGTCCATACGTGTTACAACCCTTCTACTTGGGTCCAACGATATACATATGTATGTACAGTTCCATTCTTTCTGATTGAGAATGGTATAACACATAAAAAATACTCATCTTCTGTGAATTCCGGGACTAGCACTTTGAACTACATTTAAATAAATCCGTACTCATACGTACAAATCAATTAGTAAGTCTACTGCATACTTTAAGGCTTGCAAATAATTTTCCGCATATAAACAAGAGATTACAACAAATCACGATTCTGCTTTGCGGTTACATTTTTAAATTTCCAATTAAATAATTTTCACGAAATGAGGTGAATGTTCTTAAAAGGCTTGTGGGTTTCTAAGGAACGAAAAATTTCTGCGCCAATCTTATTTGCAAAAGTACATAAATCCAAATTGCATTTCAGTACAACGTGCCTGGACAAGGTCTAGAAATAAACCAAATTACAGCGTTTACAAATACTACAATGTTTATTCGGTGTGAGTATTCTCTAGACTTTTTCAATTTTTCCATTTAATAATAATAATTTTCTCATCTTACACAGAGTTTTCATAACCACTATTATTTTTTTATGTTGTTATCGTGCTTCCTAAAAACTTGTACATAAAACTGCCTTCTTTTACTGATTGAGCAGATTCCACCGAATGCTGACTGGCACAATAAATAAATTACGAATAATGAGCTGCTTTAAGTTGCCATGAGCAAGACGCAGAAAGAATATCTTTGCTCTCATAACTATCAGCATAAGGGATGCCCTACAATAAACTAATTATGCAAATAAAAGAAAAATATATTGCTTCACCTGTATTCAAAGAAAGAATAGTTGTGGGTGCAATCTGGTTCCAGCAAATTTATTGTAAGACTGTTTAGCCGAACAGCTGCCCATTTTCCTGTTACGCTAATAACTGTTTGGGTATTTAAGAAGATTCTTATAAAAGTGTAGAGTAGAGTACAAGAATTTTGAAAAAAAAAAATTTTTTTAAAGTTCCCCAATTAAATTATTTTGTTTATGAAAGGCGATTTGCTTTGTAAGAGAGGAAAGATAATCTACATTTGCGAGAATGTATGCGTAAAAGAAAGAAGGAATCGATATAGAACGAAAAATGAGGAAGAGATTGGCAAATTTAATTTAAAGAGGGCGTAAGAGTGTGCACCCGTTTCCGTTCAACTTTGTTCCTAAAAAAATTATCAATAAGACTCACCGCCGGAGTGAATGTACAATACAAGAAAGGTACGGTGTCTACTTCCGTCTTGTTGTTGCAAAGATTCTCAATGCAGCTGCTCTCTACGTGCTGCAGGCTTTTTAAGAAATAAATATAACGCAGCCATATTCAAAATTATATTCTCAGAATCTGGACGACCTTGTGAAAATGTATTGGTCACCACTATCAGGTTTCACACAGTCCGCTTTATTTTGTCTCGTCTTTATAGCAATAAAATTAAGAGGGAATCTAGAAAACCTATCAGTAAACTAGGTGAGATTCATGAGTTGAGGCTTGTAAAATAAACTGGGCAGAAAATTGCACAGGATTGTGTTGACATTTACCTTTTCGAGTAAATTCAGTTTCGATATGAATTTATTTGCGTTTGATTAATTAATCTGGCTAAGTGTAAATTGTTCCGCTTTAAGTCGCTTTAAGGGTATCTGTCGAAGCTACTTGGAAGTGCTCCCTATAGGATTTACTAAATGCCATGCATATACTTTAATAATAATCTTAGTGGAGAATTCCACTTAATTCTGAATAATTTTTTCCGCTGAATAGTCGTCTCAATACTTTGGATATATTCTGGAAGCCATCGTAATACCAGTAAGCTTGTGCCATCTGCCATCAGCTCTCTGTGGACACTCTTGGTTGCAATACCGACCAAATACCTCATGTTACCGCATATCCAGAGTAGATCCATATTCGTTCATTTTTCTATATGTTCGTTGGCGCAGCATTTACCACTTGCAGGCAATGCCAGTCTGATTACATATTTCCAGCCTATTATTGGTTTCGAAAATGCATTATAATGCACGAATACAGTAAAATCATCATTTTTGCGCTGTCCAATCAGAATTGAGGCAATTGTAAGTGCTTGAGACACAAATGGTAAAATTTTCCGTCCTGTACCGTCCACTCCATATTCCATTTAGTCATCAAAGGATTTTTCGCAGAGAGACGCTTTCGTGTTTTGACTATAAAGCGAAAAACCACTCTAGTTAAACATCTGAAGGCATTGTGGAATTAGTACTTCTTGCCCCACTCGAAAACACATCTGTAACCCTATTGAGGTAATTCAATTTTTCTTTCACTTTATCACAACCAGCAAAGTAGCTTTTCCCTATTATTACTGGACAGCATGTAAATTGGATTTTATAACATTTCCAGTTAAAACAAAAACAACAATAAAAGTTGGACTTCCTCTCCGCATTTCCAAATGGGCATAGTTTGTAAAAATATAATTTGTATGAACTTCCATTAAATGGATTTAATGTCTTATCCAATTTAATTATTGTCTTATAACATATGCTAGCACTTAATCACACACATGCATAAATAATCCAGCACACACGCACTGTTTCACGGCCGCAAACGCAGTGGCTGTCACGCACTCCCACATGGAAGTTCATGTGGCGGTGCGCTTCTTTGCAGCCTTCTACTTTTATTTTTATTTGCACTTATTAATGTTTATTGTTGGGATTATAATCTTATCCATTTCACAGGCAACCGAACCAACTATGGGAGTTGGAAGGAGCACAAATGTTGCGACATAAAAACGGGAACATACAAAAAATAAATAAAAGTATCAGTGTGTTACACTGATAAATTATGAATACAAAAAACATACAAGCAATTTGTTAAAATTGTCGCTTACAATAATAATTGCAAACGTGAAAGCAAGTTAGCTCGTACGGCAGTTAAGGAAATCTGAAATTGAAAATATGCCAGAACAAATTGTTGTAGGAGAATAGTCGGTTGGTCCTTGAAGCAGCCAGTGATGGCTAAAACGAGGTTTTCTCCCTTAAACTTGCTAATGATAATAAAAATTAAGTTAAGCAATTTATTTCCAAATGGCAGCAGGATAGGGAAAAGGAAGACAGGCGGTAAGGTAGTGGATAATGAAAGCAGAGGTGTCAAAGTAGCGGGCGTGGAGAGCCGTCAGGGATATGAATTGGCTGCTGGTAACCCCTTAGTGACGGCTTGTTGCGTTTTCGTCGCATACGAGTAAATACACCAACAAAAATTAGAACAAGAGATTCTTGACTTCAGGAGAGATTTCATTGCGGCTTACGGTATTAGGAATTGAAGTCACCCCCTAAAAAGTTTTACAATTTTTCTTCAAATAAGTGAAGAGGAATGCAGTACTGCGAAAATATATGAGCTCAAAGTACTTTAAAGGATAAAAGAGACTGTTGGAATTTTACAGCTTTTCTAATGAAATTAAATTGATTTAAAGTACTCAGAATTCTTAAAGAACTTTTCCCCACTTCTTTCGTTTATTATAAAATTTTTTTTTGCAAACATAAAAGGGTTTGAAAGAGGTCCTTTTATAAAAATTTAATTAGATGCTATAATTGATTATTTATGAAAAACTTGTAAAGGAGTTTTCAATTTATTGTCTCCGAATTGGATATAAAATTGTGTTCAGTATACTGATTACTAGTGATTAAAAAGGATTTTCTATTGCATTTTTATATCCTTCTCCAGCAAAAAGGATGGAAGAGCATATACAGGTTTGATTTGGGTGTGGTAATTACAATTTAAAATTTTAGTTTGCAATCCTATTAATTCTGGATCCGTATATTAGAAGGAATGTGCTTGATTGAGTTTTGTCCATCGGTCTGTCGGTCTGTCGGTCTGTCTGTCTGTCTGTCTGTCTGTCTGTCTGTCTGTCTGTCTGTCTGTCTGTCTGTCTGTCTGTATTTAAAAACTCATCTGATCAGAATTTTCCACTTCGGAAATGATCAAATTACTAAATTGAAGTTTACTTCAATGCAGTGCAATTGCTGGAACATATTCTTGGGGAAGGCTATGTAAGATTCGACGAAATTATCTGCTAAAGATTTAAAATTTAAAACTATTTGAAAAATAGTTTTGGAATTTATTATATCTACTATTTGCGTTTTACAAAACTTACTAATCGGTGAAATTCGTTGCAGAGCAGTTAAAAGTCACTTGACTGAATTAAATTCTATAAGTGTATGAAAGTTCTTCAGGAAACTGTGAGTACAGCAAGAAAGTATTAAAACGAATCACTTTATTCCTGAGTGTATTTTTGCGAGTATCTGTGTATTGGTGTGCATAACAGAGCACTACAAAACTTGTTCAATTCATTTTAACTTTTGCTCAAACTCTGCGTATCTGTTGTAAGAACTTAATTCGATTTGTCTACTTTGCTTTAAGGGCACAGGAATCTCCTGTTGCAGTGCTGTTCATAGTTTTACGCCAACTCTGTAGTTTATGGCTTTTTATGTTTTCTTTAAGCGACGACAACAATTGTTCCCTGGCGCAACATTCATTTTCCAAACCGTCGTTGATGTCAAATTCTAGAGGAAATAATAAAAACAAGCGAGAACTTTTTCATGTGGTTTTACGATGTGACTGCGATGTAATATTTCGCTTAGCATACTGGCGTTTGCCAAAAATACTTTTTGTTTTTGTTTTTGTTTTTGTTGTTGTTTTGTCAAGCTTTCTGGAATTCATTTATTGTTTAATTTCCTTTTTCTCTTGGCAAATGATTAAAAATACTTTGTCTTGAAATTAGTAGCGACGAATTATTGTACAGCCTGCAAACATGTAGAACATCAGGATGTACTCGAGGCAAACTTTGGTACTTCTCATACACTGTATGTGGAGCACATGCTTCCATTTGTATAAATGTATTTATAAACCCTAAAAAAAGAAAAATTAAAAAAAAATTAGCCTGGTATAACTTTTAACTATTTTGATTAAATCAGAGCAAAAGAGAGAAATGAAAATGAATTGAATAATTAAAAAAATAATAATATGAAAACTGGAAAATTGAATTTTCCTTCTTAAAAGTCTTCTTCTGCGCTGCCACGTGGGCAACAGATAAACCATTTAATCATTTCTGGTCCGGTGGCGCAAAGAGAGGTACAACTGTACACTCCGAACAAGGAATGAGTAGATGTAATTATCCTGATGCTTCTGAATTCGCCTTGCACTATTCGCTTTGTTTACACAAACCAATTTAGTGTATCTTTAGTATTACTGTAAATCATATTTTGATTGAGGTCATATTTTGTTGTAATTTTGTTTAAACATATTTAGGAATTAAAATTAATTTATTCGTTATATATGATATGTATATATATATATGTAAACGTGTGTAGGAGCGGTCAAGAAATTCTGTTACAAATTCACCAGCGGTGAAGCTCTACTCGTACTCTTATTGAATAAAAAATTAGTTTTTTCTCCTGTTGCTAAGAAGGAAATTTAGAGCTGGTCCGCATGTAATTTTAACCGAAATGGATGAATTATACGAGTATATCCGTGTGCCGTAAATAATATTTTTGTTATTTAAAATATTCTCTTGATATTTAAAAAGAATTCATATTTCATAACTTTTTCAATCATTTAATTTCCACTGCAATTACATTTTTCACAGCTACTGTGTTGTGGTTGTCAGTTTTTGACATTATAGAGACGTGCAAACGGTTTCCACTGACATTTATATTGACACATCACATCAGTCACATATTGAGTAACGTGTCTAGTGTAAACATGCGATTAATTTAGAAACTTTTCAGCGCAGTGTATTTGTGGGAAGAATGCCATCGAGGTGAGCTACACGATTAAATTAACATTAATTGTTGTTCTGGTTGTTGTAGCTTTTGTTGCAGATTTGCAGCTTTTACACGGTCATACTTGACTTGTGAGAATAGAATGCCATCATACTCGTGTAACAGTGAAGAATGAAGATTTTTGATCTTTTGCGTACACCATCCATCATTCCCTCATACTTGTCTAATAGTAATTCAGGTTTTTTTTTGATTGGTATTTCGTAGATCATGATGCCTTGCCCAGAGCACGGCGATAAAAAAGTAATGAAAAACGTCAAACGGAAGATTGCCATGTCCCAATAACTCATCAATTGCGAAAACGTCGTGGTGACGTACGTGTCACAAATATTACCGCCCAACAGCCGCTTAGGGGACAGAAATTCTTTTAATAAATTTGTATGAAATTGATTTGTAAAAGTTGCTGGGCATTTAGAAGTTTCGAAAGTTTTACGGTTTTTTTCATTTCATATAAAATTAAATTTTCCATTTATTCAGATTGTTGTTTGGAACATTCTCGCAACACATTTCAAAAACTTGTTATTTGTTTCCTTGTGTGTGTTCGAATTACTCATGCTGGAGGTCTACTACTGGTTACTCTGATTTGGGCACCAAATGAAATGCAGGGTATTAGAGTAGATTAACCCATGACAGGCAACATATGTAAATTAAATTGATTTTTTTCAGCTTAAATAGTTAAGCATTTTGTTATTTAATGTTTATTTATAAATTCCTTAAAACAATTGTGCGATTGCTGTAGTGTCCTCTAGGAAGCGGATAAACTTACTTCAACTTCCTTGCATTTGTACGTGCAAACAGCAATATTGGGGGATCTATAAAAAACAAAGAGATTATAATCCTTGTCAAGTGTTTTCATAAATGTTAAAGATCCTTTTGATGGTGTTTTCATTAAACCGAACTATAATGCATGCACACAAAGACGCACACATACACTTAAAGTAAAGCTCAGCGAGACCCTTCTAGACAATCAACTATTGCCCATATGTCAGTTCTCAAACTTATCCTATCGTACAGTACTCGTACAGTAGGAAGTGAACATGTTGGATTGTTTAAGTTTGTATTAAATAAACAAAGGACCAAAGGACAAAGTTTTTGTGTAAATAAATACGGCGAATAAGGAAACAAGAGCATCCACAACACAATCAAAACAATTTAAGAAATTTATTAAAAAGCTATCGTCGACATTCTGGGGAAAGCAATGGGGATTTTACATGTAATTTAACTTACACACATGCCCCTGCCTGACAGCGGCTCCCATGGGAGGCAAAAGAAAACAAGTTACAAACTATTGCAACTTTTAAATCTACTTGAGAGGGCAAAACATGATATGTATTGTTCGTGTTGTGGGATCTTTATAAAAATATGGAAATCATTTGATTGAATTGAATTTTACGAATCAAAATATTTTTATGCAACTTTGAAAACAGTTTTTAATTAAATTACAATATTTTTTCTCTCCCCACTTAAAAGTGTATTACAAAAAAAAATATATCAATGAAATGTAAAAAAAATTGCTGGCGTTAATTAAGCTGAAGGTGGGCGGGGGTGGGCTATAAATGAAACAATAATGCATTTCCTTTACATTTAGTTTGTGTGCGATAAACCGCAAGTTTTCAATACTTTGTGGCATTTGGTGGAGCTGTTACGTTATACCCTGCACCGCTATACTTTATTCGCCTGATGTGCTGGCTGTTTGGTGAACATTGTTTTCCAAATGTAGAAAACTATTCGCATAGAAGTAGTTTTGCACCCCCGGGGGTATTTGAGTTCTTTATACTCGCACACCAATGAGTGAATGCATGCCAGGCTAAACAGAAGTTTTAACAAGTTTTCTTTTCTAGTCGCTGTTGTTTCTTTCCTTTCTTATTGCCTCGGCGTTGCTCTTCATTCATTTTGGAAACTTTGAAATTGGGCTTGATAAACACCAACAACAACAGCAGCCGCAGTCTCTGCATTCGTTATTCACAGTCCATACACATACACACACAAAGACACATCCGCATGCACATGCATTTCTACACTCTTTGCTTTTTTTATTATTAGTTCTATTCTGTTTTCTTTTCCTTTTTGCTTGCTTGTTTAATTTTGTAACTTTTGCCACTGTTGCATTGTTTTGCAGCAAGTACCTTTCAATAACATTCCCACATACAGCCTCACACACATACACACACAGACTCCCACACACACACACATCTTCACAAGTCTTCATGCACAGTGAACCACAGAGCACTTGTGCAATATGCACACGAAAGTATGATTGTGTATGGAAGTGTGCAGGACAGGTTTAAGCCTAAGACCGCAGCATACACGTAACATGTTGCAACTGGCTGGCTGGATGACTGCTTGGATGGCTGGTTAGTTGGCTGGCTGGCTGGCTGGCTGGCTGGCTGAAGGCTTCAAATTATAAATGTAAAACATGTGAACGAGAAAGAACCAACGTGTGTATGAGTGTACGGTCTAGAAACTGCTTTCAAAAACAAAAAAAAAAAAATAAAAACGAAAACAGTAAAAACCACACAATATGCCGAAGCGGAAATTGTACGCGGTGGGGTGACTGAGTTTTGCTGCTGTTACTGTTGCAACTTCAATTCCTACAGCGAGCAGCTATTGCTATTGCAATTACGGTTTACGTAAACCAATATAAAGTATGGCATAATCGGAAAAGGTCTGCTTTTTAATTTCATTTTTACTTTCTATTTTCTCTCTCTCTCTCTTTCTCCCTCTCTGCCTAAAAGCCCTGCAGTCAGCAAAGTTGTCTCACCTACCAGTTGCATCAACGAAAAACAAAATGGTTTAATTACTGGAGGACAAAGACACTATTCTAAGCGACTTCTTGTCAGAGGATAAAGTTCTGAACATTTTTATTAAGAAATTTATTCTCTTTCCATTTATTTCCTATTCGATCTTTTTTCAATTATTTTAATATTTAATCTCTTAATAGGAATTTGTTTTATTTTATCTTTTCGATATTTTCTTACACTTTCTTCAAATTCTTTAGGTGGTTCTTCAGATATAATAAAAAAAATTTTATAAATTTTCATTAGTTGAACTTTCGTTGCCATTTTTTTATAAATTCATTGCAAGTGAAATTTAATTTGTAACAAAAATAATAAAAAATTGCTGACGAGTTTTTTTTTTAATTACAAAACAGGATAACAAGAGAAAATCGTGGAATGTAGAGAGGGGTCTGATGATGAGCGCCGCTGTACATTCATGCAGGCAACACCAACGATTGCGGTGAGTGCAGGAGATCTGTTATTCTCATTTGGTTTGGAAGATTTTTATATGGGCCTTTGAAAACAGTTGGCGAATGATAATTAAATCCTTTCAAATCTTTTTGGTCCTGAAAGAGCTGAAATTTTTGATTCTTCATTAAACTTCGCTATTCAAAAATTATGGAACCAGAACGTTTTCCCTTTAAATATAAAAATATTCTACTATTTCAGATAAAAAATTTTACTAATTATTTTAAAGTGTAAAAAGGTCCTT
The DNA here is from genome assembly GCA_963402855.1 of Ormia ochracea. Lineage (NCBI taxonomy): Eukaryota > Metazoa > Arthropoda > Insecta > Diptera > Tachinidae > Ormia > Ormia ochracea. Next base: position 31,837,277 of record OY727108.1, read on the forward strand.
TAGGAGTACTATCCTGTCCCGCCATTAATTTTACAAAATATTTTTATTTTTTAATAAAATTAAAAAAAGATTTTAGTTGATTTTGCAATTGAATTTTTGGGAGATTGAAATTAACTCAAAATTCTTGTTGTTGACTTAAACTTTGGACCTGCTTACGGCTCTTTTCGAGAAAAATTTATTCCATCTTCTATTTTTTGCTGCCCAAACGAATTCTATGTATTACAAGCTACTTAACATGGTGGGTACCTTTTGTGTAGGCTTTGATTTCCTTTGCAGCGGCAACATGACAACAGGTATTCGTTTGTGGGCTGGCGGCAGGAATGCAAGAATGCACACATTTGCACAGGATTATTGAGACAGAATTATTAAAACCGCAGATCTAAACTGTGTACAATGAAACACTGAGAGCAGCACATAAGCAACTGGAAACAACTGTTTTCCTACTCAGCATTAAGGTGTTGCATAAAAAAAGTTTTTAAACATTTTTCGAGAACCATCTAGTAATTGATTAGTCCCCAGACACGGTGAGCGAGAGTCCATCATCAATTCTTGGAAGCACCTTTTTTCAAATTGTCACATACAAGTGAACTTTTTAGGAGATTAAAATAACTCGAAGTTTCCATAATCCTTAAGAGCGAATATCGATTTCAGCTTGAAAAGGATTACTTTGTTATTGCATTGTGCACCACAAGCCATCGAATAAAATCTGTAATCGAATAATTTACAATTTGCTGAAACTGCGAACTGCTTTCTACCATTTGCTTGTTGAGATAAAATACATTAGATTGCAGCCCCCTTAATGAGCCACTGAATACAGAATCATTAAAAAACCTTTCATGATAATGCAGCAACATACAATTATGTATGTCGTGCGGCTGCATTTGGCATGAGTAGTCACTCAGCTGTACTTGGAAAAGTTTTCCTGAATGCAACAAATTGAAATCTTTACCAAAAAAAAGGGGTACACATTTTCCATGCGCATGTTTTGAGGTTAAAAAGTCATTATTGTTTATCTCAACCAACAAGAGGCAAATGATTAGTTATTTAAATAATGATAACTTTGTGGCAAATTGTTGCATACTCATAAAAGTGTGTGTCGCTTGCCACCAAAGTGTGTTTCCTCTTCTTCCAATTGCATAATTTTGTACTTGTTGTCCATTTGCGATTACATGAAGTATCCCATTTTGGCCAGCAAAGTCATCAAAGTGAATCTTAAGATGGCACGTTTGTACATTTTATGTCTGTTTTCATTTCCAACTTTTATTGCACTCCAGCAATAAAATGGCAAATTCTATCAGCACACTGGATATACAATTTATTTCGGTATCCAAATGCTCCACATGCGGCCATTTTTTTATAAAGAGAAGGGCGAAAAAATTGGGAAGATTTTTGTCGTGGCGAAGTGTCGATAATCTTTAAGAGAAAATATTGATTTCAGTTTTAAAAGTATTACTGTGTTATTGCATTGTTCAGCATAAGCCATCGTACCACTTATGATAAAGAAATTTTAATCGATTAGTCGATTAATTAAACAAAGGTAAATTATTTTCAAACCTCGTGTAATTAATTTCTTTAAAAAAGATTCTTCTAAAATTCACCAATTGAACTTAAAGCTCATCACCATTGCATGTTACTTTTAGATATCGCTTTTTCATTTTTTTTTATTTCAATCAAAATACAGTACGACCTCGATATGTGCTGCCGAAAGGAATGTGGCGTTTTTGTATTTATTTTTTGGCATTAAAAAATCATTTACAAGGCTAAATTATAAAATGCACTTTTAATACACAAACTAAAAGCAAACTCGAAAATAATCTTATTAAGTATGTTACACGTGAACTAGTAAAATACTAAATTTTTTTTTTTCATTTAGACTTTTTAGTCGTTTAGGAAAATCTCAGCTCCCTTGATTTCTTGAAGAGCAATCAATTTTGTTGCTCACTGCAAACAAATGTGAAAGGACTTAATGAAATCATCTACTTTAACTTCTTGTTTACGGTAAGTTCATGTAGTTCCCACAATTTCTTCATCTGGATAGGCTTCTCTGAATAGCTTTCTCTGTAAGCCTGTAACCAGTAAAACATCTTGCAACAACTTGAAAATGGATGGTGTAATTGAAGCCGGTTCTTCTGGTATCTGAAAACGGGAACAAAATTTATTTTAGATTACCTTCGTCAGTCCTTTTTGATATTAAAATCTTCCCACATTTCTTACCATGACTTATTTGCTGAAACTTCAAATACTCGTTAAATCCACCTTTGTGAAGAAATAGATTCAAAGAAAAGATTCCTTTCAATTTTAAAAAGCACAAAAGTTGCACTTATCGGGGCTGGCTTTTGGTAAAAGTTGCGCTCATAAAGACTGTAATGTAGAAAAATTGCCTTTAGCGCAAATGGAGCTCGTAGATGTATATATTTTAGTTTTATATATTTTGATATTTGGGTATTTCCTTTTTCGTAAAAGATTTTTTCCATAAAATTTAGACTTTTCAAAAACATTATATTTTTTTAAAAAAAATTTACTTTATCCAGAGTTGAAATAAAAATAATTACAAACAAATTTTACAAAATCTCTCGTTTTATAGAAAAAATATTTACATTTTTAAACAAAAATTATTTACCAAAATATTTAAAATAATTTTTTTAAGAAACATTTTTTTTTTCTTTTTTGGCAAAAAGAGGAACAATTACATTTTTGTATTAAAATTTACTTTCTACAAACAAAAAAGTACTTTCTGTTAAAAAAAAACCCTTTTTTGAGTAATTCACTCTGCTTATAAAAGACAATTTTTTTCATTTAAAATAATTTTAGAGAGGCAAAAAGTTATTTTTTAAATACTATTTTTATTAAAAAAATAACGTATTAAAATTTAATTTAATTTAATTAACTTTAATTTAACTTAATATTTTCCCCCTTTTTGGAAAAAGTGCTACTTTTTTGCAATACGCTCGTTTCCTATCTGGCAGAAGCAGCCTTCCAAAAAAGTATGTTTTGGAAAGTACTTTTCTTCATAAAAATATTTTTTGTACAAAGTAGCTTTTATTTTCAACGGCATTTCACTTTTACCACAAAAACTTGTTTTCTCGCAAAAATCGCCTGCTTGAAAGGAAATTATATTTCCTATTGAAATTTGTCTTTACAAAAACTTATTTGTTTTTACTAAATCCCCCGTACTATTTTTGAGTGGCTAATTTTTTCGATCAAATAAACCACAGAAAACAATTTTAATACGAAAATTATATGTTTGAAAGTATTTGCTTCTTAAATAATTTTTCCCCAAAAAAAAGGATTTGCGTATTTCACAAAAGGAAATACACAAATCCGTGGCTTAAAGCAAGTAATTTGCTAAGTCTCAAAATGAAGTATACTTTTAGGCGCAAATCGGTGCTGTCATACCAGAATCTCCTTTTGGAAAAAAATGCGCAGCATCTGCTGATATGGTTTGATTTTAAAGTTTATATTAGATCAAATTTTCTGGACTTATCTCCCTACCAGGATTAATTATCCAGATGCCCTGCTATCCAAATAAATACGAAAAGAGATTCTTTTAGTTCTTATTTTCGTTTATTATGTTGTGACAGTGCGAAAACAATACAAGAGCTTTACTTTCTGAATTGCTCGTATGAATACTATTTTACTGGCCCCACTCCACATTCTACTTATTGATTTGGGACATGTGACTGAATTATAATTGCAGCAGGTCACCATGCCGTAAAATTACTGTAAGTACTACCATTTGGACCAGAGTTGATACGTGGACAAATTACATTCGCATGTTTTGAGACTTGATATTTTGTTACTGTTGTTGTTATTTATAATGGCAGCGATGGCGAAGAAGGACATGTGCCCAGAGTTGCTTTGAGTTAATAAAACAACAATAAAAAATTTTAGTACATGATGAGGCTTACAAGCAACCCGCATCCATTGCCGAGAGATAATTTACACCCTCTTTAATAGCGAAATGAGCAAGAACGCATGTTACTTTCAATTACTTAACAAACATTTACTGTATATTATCCGATTGAAGATATATATTACGATAAAATTTATTTCTCGAGCGATGATATTTTTCGCATTTGGTTTTTATTTCTCGCAATTTTATAGTGCAAAACACAAATAATTGAAAAAAACTTTTTCATGAACAAAAGCTGAAAATTAACATTTTTTTTATTTTTCCTATTAAAAAATAAAAAATATAATAAATGCAAATAAGTTGTTTAATAGCAGAGATCAAGAAATTGATTGAAACATTTTGAATAAATTAATAATTAATCCATTTGAAAGCAGATTTTTAAACGTAAAACAAACACAAAGAAAAGGAAACAGGCAACTGCAGTTTGAATGTAAAAGTATTTAGATTTTTTTTTACTAATTAATAATTAAAGGCAATAAGACCATTGAGTTATTTTTATGCTTTTTTTATGTCGGAATTATTTTTTTGTTTGCCTCATTATTGTCAGTTATATCAATTTATTATTAATGCTGAAAAACATGGAATGATACGCTTTAAAGGACATCCGGAAAAAAACTTTTAATAGTTAATGAAAAAGTACTTAATTTTATTTTTCTGCAATTAAATGTAAATTACATCAATATTTGGGTAGAATTCTACAGATTATGATATTCGGCGTGTTGGTAATTGTAAAAACACAGCCAGACAGATAAACAGTCAACTCTTCATGCAAACAAAGTCAAATTAATTTGTTTAGATTTCCATAGAATTGAAAAACATGTTGAACTACTGCTTATGCATGTGCAGGTGGCAGTCATTGTTTGTCTCACTTTGTGCATTGTTTGTTTGCGAGTAAATCCATTTATGACATCCATAAGCACCATTTTGCATATCACGGAGGGCAACTGCATGTTCCACTCTCCTAGGCAAATGCACACGCAGAAAAACAAACAGTCATACAGATTGGCTGGTGTGTGTGACAAACCGAATCAGACTCGTTTCAATTTGCAAGTTTGTAATCGCTGTGCAAGGCAAATACACATGTAGGGGTGCGCTCGTGAGCATGTTCCTGCAAATCCTTAAACCATGCATAAGGACATTCTTCTTTTGCATATAAATGATTTCCTTTTTAACACCTACTGCAGTCACCGACTTAAGATTGGAAATTGCAGGGCAAAAACAGTTCAATGGAAGAAGGACAGACACATGAACATACAAGCCAGATGAAGAAAAGGAATAGGGGAATAAAGAATAAAGAACTAAGAAAAGAAAAAGAAAACATATTTAACATGTTAAATAGAAGCAGTAAAAAAGTAACACTCAGCAAAGGAGCGCGCGTCCCAACAAACAAACCGCTTGTGTTCAACTTGAAATGTTTTTTATTTTAATATTTTTATTTTTTATTATATTAAAATAAAAAATTATTTATTATGAAAAGAAAAAAGTCGATTTTCATATACTTGAATATTTTAATTTAAAAATCCTTTCACTTGGTGTTCGTTAATATTTCTATTGATCCCAATATTTCTGAAAAGAAACTTGTCATCGTCGCATATTGCAAGGCACAGTGTTGTTACATGCTTGCAACTCGCCGTTGCTTTTATTCTCTGGAAATTTTTATATAAGGTGTTGTGATGTGTAGGTGAACTTTTAATTCATATTGCCGTTATCGAATTTTTAAAGTTTGCAGCGGCTTGTGCATCCCTCCTAAAACTATGCAACAAAAAGTTTCACTTTTGCAGCTTCGGAATGAAATAAACTCTTTTTTTTGTATTTGTATTTAAAAAATGTTTTATAATGGCAATGCTAGGAATGCAGACAGTACGCCCGACTGCATTTTACAATGTTTCGTTTTGCAATACAACTCTGTTAAAATATATTGCAACTGTGCTTGTGATTCTTAGAAATTTTATTACTTTTTAGTTTATTGTTGTTGTTATTTCCATCGTATGCGGTTCAAAGTCTGATTTTGCAATAAGAAGGATAAAGAGCAAAGGAAAAACTTGAGCAGGAATACTTGACGTTTGTATGTAAATCAGCGTTGCCAGATGGTACTTTTTTGGCAGGGTTTTGTCGTTGGTTTTGTACTCGTTATGGAAAATGACATCGCTTAGTCAGTCCGTTAAACTAATTAAAGTATTTATAAGAAGATCAACCAGTCAGCAAACGAATACGTAATACAAAGTGATTATTTAAATTTGTTTAAATAAAGTATTGAACTTTTTTACATTTCGTAACTGGTATTTAAAAACAAAAATTGCCCCAATGTGCATTTATTATTAAGATAATATTTTTTTTGCAAAACATGTGTAAAGATCGGAGTGACAAAAAGAAGATAATGCCGATGATGGCCAAAATTTAAAGCAAGAAACAGATTGTAGAAGAAGTACTCCTTGTAGCTTTGCCGACCTGATTAAAAAGCAATCAATAGATCTTAATTACTTTTTCCATAATGTCATAATGAAATCTTTAATGACAGAAACTCCAAATAGTCAGGCGCAGGTATAACTAAAATAACAATAAATTCCCCAGCGTTGTATTCATTCTGAGTTGTTCTTAATTAAAATATTAAATGAAAATTTTAACATTCATTTTCAATTTTCAGGGATTAGTGTACGATGGGAAACATTAAGTATATTACAGAGTGATAAATAAAACTGAGCAACGTTTATATTTGTATGCACGAGTGTGTGTGTGTGTGTGTATGTGTGTGTGCAAGCAAGGAATGAATGCTCATTGTCAACAATTTAAATTCTAAAAATACAACACTTTGCCGGTTAACAAGTATGAAAGGCAAACACAAGCACACACATAAATTCTTTAAAATTCACTTACGTGTAGAACTGCAGTACGATCCCAGTAGAAGCTCATTGAACATGGCTGGAACGAGACTCACACAAATGCATTCATATTTCTAACAATATAAAATTTATATTAGTGCATGTAGAGATGGGTATCTGTATTTATTGGTACGTATTTGCATGAATTTACAATGTATGAAAGTATTTAAAAGCAGTATTACAAGTGCACACAGGGACAGACACGCATACTGGCACACATGTGAAATATAAATAGCAGTGTGTTGCAGGATTGTGCATATTGATTAACTAATATTGCTTAACAGAGAGCAAGGGAGTATGTGTGTGTATGTGTGTCTATTTTTCAGTGTGTTTACCGAAAAAAATGTAAATGTTTCCATTTGTGTTACTGATTTTGCTTTTGCCTGCATGAATGTAAAGCAGAATGTTCTAAGGACATCTTTTAGATCCTTTTAAATGCTGCTTTGGCACAGTTTAGCTTATTCGAGCGCAAACTGATTGTTGCACAGTCGGAACATTCATTGTTGAATGTGCATGAGTTACTTGTGAGCCAAACAATAGGGATGTTGCAATAAATGTCATTATTGATGGCGAATAGGATAATAATTAAATTTCCCCGAACTTATTGCATTTATTAAAATATTGTACGTGTTTATAAAACAACCATAACATAAACATACATCGTAAACATTCTCCGATAACGCTGTTGATCCACAAGAAGACGTTTGTTTTTGTTGACGTATTTAGAAATGTCTGTCGCTTTTTGTTTCTTCAATTTCTTAACTTTAATAATTAATAAGAAATATTCCTTAATTCCTGACTAACATTTATAAATTTTTTTGAAAAAGAAACAGGAGAGAACTCGCACGCCTTACTAATAATTACAGTGTCCATGTAGAGAGGATCATTCTTCTTTAACAAAAAAAATATTTTACTTAGAATTAATTAATTAATTCTATTTTTAAACTTGTATGCAGTGATAATGATGGCTGATATTGTAAGCTTGTAGTCAGCGACTTTACATTTTTAATTTACCATTACTGAGGTGTCCCATTGCCGTTTATAAAGTTGGGAAACAGCTGGAGCTACTAAGGCGGACTGTTCTATTTTTGAGAGCTAATTGTAAAATTTCTAAAGCAAAATAAAGGAAGAGGTTCATCAATTTTTAAGAGCCAAATATTTTATAGCAAAACTAAAATAAGATGTATTAAATGTTTTTGCTATCATTTACAAACAGCTGATTACCACTAATACAACCCTGATAATTAAAAAGCTTTTCCTATCAAGTACCAAGTAGTAACACCAAGTTCCATAAATGGTCCCACTTGAAAAACCCAAGAAACACAATTTTACCCCTTAATCTACTCGTAAGGGGGTTTTCCAGCATGATTATCGCACATTTAAAGTTCATGACTATAAGCAGTGCCAGAGCGGAAAATGCAAGCTACGAAATGGCAGCCATCACTGACAATAAATGGCGTCGACTAATCAGGTAATCATTAGGGAATTCTCTAGGTTTTTGTTTTTATTTTAGCATTTGTTTGGAAATATTTTGGAAGTAGTGCAAATAAACTTGGTAAATTTAGTTGCATATCAAATCGATACCCCGCTGTTGCCACTTCACTTGTAAATGCCAACGAATTTGCTGCATGCATATTTTAAGCAAACGTAAACATTGTCTAACAAGCCGTAGAACTGAAATTCTATCACATTCAACACTTAATAACTTTCTATGGCACATGTTTGTGTGTGTGTGTTCGTGCGTGTGTGTGCTTGTGGAAGGGTTTGTGAAAATAGGTATACTTCATTGACTGCAGTTTGACGCAGTAAATTTTATCACCTAAACTTCAATGCATACTAATAATGTTTTTCTTTGGTTTACTTTCAGCCAGCTTGACAATGTGAGCACGAGTTTTATCCATTTTTTCTACTCGATATCAATAACATCGACATCGACATCGACATCGACACCGAAAGCGACAGCGACAGCGACAACGACAACACTATCAATGTCAAACCGTCATTAATGGAGGAATTCACATTATGCTGTTGCTGTATGGAATGGAGGAAGAATACTAAACCAAAAGAATTCTATTTAAAGTTTTCTCTTTTTTAGCAGGCAAACTTGTTGGCTCTGAATGCCAATACTTTCGCCAATAATAATCCAACTGCTCACCAAGTTTGTCTCTGCAGGGCAAGACCATGTAGAATAGGTGTCTGCCTGAATTGAGTCAATAAGCCGTTTTTTTGTGGGGCGGCATCATTATCATTATTCGGTGAATGTTAATGACATAAAATGAAACTTTTTGATGATGTTGCTGATGTTTTTGGTTTATTTTCCCCCTTTCAGCTCACTGAAAATCCCCCGGTGTATCGTAAAGAACTGTGAGCGTGTGTCGGTGCGTTGTTATATTTTTATCTATTTTTTATTCAGCTTTACTTAATGAATATACCCTGTCGATGTTATCTGTAGGATACGTGTTAATTTACATCGAAAAGCTATTGGCTTTTTGCGCACATATTTAGTAATGAATAACTAAAGTATTTTGCAGTGGCCAGGAATAGAGGAGCAAGAACATTCACACACACGCACATGCATACATTCATACGAGTACTCTTCACATCGAGTGTAATCAATGGCTGGTGGCTCATTAACATTTTTTCTTCTCAACCACCTTTGCAACATAATTAAGTCCTTTTTTCCTATTTTGCTAAATTTGTGCTGCTTTTTTAACTCCTTCCCGCAGCTGGAAAACCCCTTCTGTCAGTGAGTACAATGTGTGAGGCTGTTTGTACTGGGATTAACTGAACATGTTCATGAAAAACGGAAATGAAAACGAAGTTGCATAAGCTTTTCTAACTGCAGGCTCATCCACTTAATAACCGCCGCTTAGGCTCTGCAGTATTCAACCACACCGTTTTGGTTTATGTTACGCAATCAATAGTTATGGAATGGCCCATCCTCTGGCCACTCGTTGCAAGGCAAGAACAAATTGTTTTGCGAACTTGTGTAGGAAATGGTTATTGTCTTCATCAAATAAAATAAAAATTTAAAAAAAATTTATAAATCAAAAAGTAATTATAAAATAAACAGAGCAGTTTCCATTCGAAGTCAATCTTAGAAAATGAAATTTCCCTTAAGGAGTTTATGAACCTAAATTTGCGCAACTCTTTATTTCTCATTAAGAATTGCAGATCGATGTACACTTGTGGCTACAATTTGTTTATTTGAATTTAAATCTCAATTTTAGAAATTTTTTCGCATCTTTTAATTGATTTTAAACTTCAGAAGTTTTGTTAGCAAGTTTATTTTCAATTTGGGAATCTCTCACCCCACTAATTTCAAACTGTATTTAAATCGGTATTCAGTTGACTTCTGTGCTTTTTGAAGGGCTTTGGCGGATCCGTCAGTTTACGGATTCATTTTTAATATTTTTGCTTCAAAACCTTCAAAAATGAAAAATAATTTTTAAAAGAAAAGTTCTCCTGAGAGCAAGTCTGGAAAGTAAATCGGTTATATAAGCAAATATAATTTATTTAATTTATGTTGGGTTTTAAAATAATAATTCTGTTGGTCTAGAATTTTTCATTGCATTTATTTATCTGAAAGTTTTCGAATTTATTTCCTTTAGCTTGCAGCGGAAAATATTTTTACTGTCGGTAAATATTTTATATACGGTCATTGATTATTTTTATATGATTTATTGCGTATGAATATGCTCATATGGGGATTTCCTTATATTTTCCATCTACAAACAGTTATTTAGTGCAACTTTAAATTTCATTTATTTTTATACTAGCGATGTCCGATACAGCTGAGTTTGACAGCTCTGCGGTTGTGAAGAGACTTTCAGAGAAGTATGGAAAAGGACAGCGAGCGGTTAACATATTTTAGACAAGAGTCTGCATATATCAAGTTTTCATATGAGAGCGAATTTTTCTAATTCTTTGCAATCGCGTACATGAATTTGATGTATTAACAGCTGGGTAGCCCGCTTCTTTTATAGATATCCCAACACTGGACAAAACACACTTGAAATCTCTTGAATAATGTAAACAATTAACCGGTTTCTAAATGTCTCTAATTCCGTCTTTTTAAATGTTAATTCCAATGGCATGCCACCGGAAACAGAACTGAATAATACAAACTTCACCTGCACTCGTTCCATTTAACTATCTATGAATTTTTTCCCATTAAATTTGCAACAGCCGGCAGCATTCAGCATTTACTTCAAGTGGAAAATTCAACAAAGTATTTTAAATAAATACACATGAGAAAGATATAAAAATAAGAAATTATTTATAAATTTAACATGCAAGAGGTGCTCTTATGTGACAATAACCAAACTTTACTGTCCAACTTGCACCAGCAGTCATTTAAATATACAAATAAACATCTCTTTGATGAAACATTTCCTGCACTTGTGCGAGTACTTGTGTAACAATTCCAATTCATTTTATAGTCTGAGATTAAAGACTACAATTTGTCTAATCCTAAGAAAATTATTTAATTTGAAATTGTAAAAGGAATTTACGGCGGGTTTACAAACTATTTCAACAACATGTTTACCGTAATTCTTGATGTGCCCGAGAGCTGTCAAATATTTATTTAATTTATTTAAATTTTATCTCTGTTTATCTGGCAGACATTTTTGTTGCAAATGAAAGCTTTTTGAAAGCAATTACACAACATCTTTTTAATCAGATTTTTTGCTAAGATGTTTATTGTCACAAATTCTGTTCAACGCGAACATAATCACTCATTTTCGTAAGTATTATTCATAACTTGTGCAGCAGGTGCAGTCAGCTGATTAAACAAATGCAACCATGCATATTGGCATTAAGCGAATATATGTAAGATGGGTAAATTTTAAAGGCCGACCTTAAAGGTGAACCACGCGGAAAGGTCAAGGTTTTAAGAGCGTTTCATTTGACAGTTCACAAGTTCAGACTAGTTCAATTTGAACAATGGAAAACGCACAATGCAGCAACGCGTTAAAGTTATTAAGGCTTGTTATGAAAATGGGCGTTTGTATCAAAATGCATATCGAAGAAAATCATTTTCGCCTCACTGGATTCCTTAGAATCCACTGCAGAATTGCCACATTTGGTCGAAAGATAATCTAGGAGTGATTGTTGAAAAACCAATGCATCTGCAACGAGTGACTGGTTAGTCTGGCTTATGGGTTGGCGGTATCATGGACTCGTATTTATTCCAAAATGAGGCCGGGCAGGCAGTTACTCTGAATTGTGTTCGCTATACTGGGATGATAACGAACTTTTTATGCCCCGAGTTGTGGCATGGATGCGGACGATCTTGCCATCTTGACATCTTGGCGGCGATGTCAATTGGCCACCGAGATCACGTGATATGACTTGTTTCTTTGAAGTTTTTTGATGTTAAAGGTGTACGTCGATAAGCCAGCAATAATTCAAGAGCTTAAGGATGAGTTAATTCGCCACATTACCAGCATGTTACTTCAATTATGCCTCAGCGTCATCGTGCCGCCGATATTTTGTTCAATACATAATTGAACCATACCATATTATCCTAATAAAGAGAAATGACAGTAATTCACAGGATCTATGACAAAGTATAGTAAAACAATTTTTTTACTCGTATGAAAAACAATTTTTGTGTTTGGCTGTTCATGTAGTTCATCATCAGTAAGCTGTTCTTGAACTGGGTGAGTTACTACGTAGCCAGTCAAAACTTTAGTTATATTTCTATGCATAGTCGGTAATAAGCATAGAAAACAGCTGCAACGCTGAAAATTATATTTCTCACATGACAGATTGTAATTTGTAGACTGCTGGCTCGAATGGGTTTAAAACTTTAAACTTGAATAGATTCCTTTATACAAATTGTCTTCCTTTATTTCCTTTGGGGCTCATCTCGTACGATTGACAACAATACAACGAAACACGAAATGATGTAGCGTGCATAAATGACATAGCATGCATAGTTCTCATTGCAAGTTCTGGTTGAAAATCTTTTTTCATTCTGGAAGATTAGCCATGCTAGGAAATATTTTAGACAAGAAAATTATCGATATGTCCGGTTGTCTGATTATGTGACTGAAGACCGTCTGCATTAATGCTGAACAACTTGAAATTGTTTATCAATTTTTATTAATTATTCGTAATTTTATTTATTTTATTTTTATTTTATTTTAATATTTTATTTTATTTTATTTTTATTTAAATTCTTAATTCCTTCTTTATTTTACATCGTTCTTATTGAATGAAAAATAAATAAGAATAATTATTTATTTTTCCTAACACCTCTTTAGTGTCTTTTGGCTCATGATTTTAACTTGTTCTATTATAAGTTGTCTTATACGAATTGTTTTATGTCTCCTACGATACACTTTAATATTTTCAAGGTATATCGCAGATCAATGAATAGTTTGTGTTATCTTTTCTAATAAAAACTAAAATATTTATATAAATTTCTTACTTAATATTTCACGATTTTCTATTATTTAATATAAATATAAGAGTTGAAAAAAATAAAACTTGTACACCCTGCTAATGAACCACACTATTGTCCTTTTCAAATCGTAATTTCAGTGCAACAGCGTTTATAAAAGACTTAAACCTGAAAAGCTCCTGCCAAGAGCTGGATGTCCTTAGAAGATCGTTGCTATGACTGTACTAAAATCATACATAACTTTGTATGGGCTTCAACTCAGCGTGCTGAAGAATTACAGAAATATCTGCAGGAGTCTTCTTTTGAGATTAAACTTACAAATCAAAATTATTAGAAATTCGTTCATCAATATCGTTTTGTTTTTATCCTTTTCATGAGCTTTGTTTTCTAAATTCAACTGCTTCCCTGCTGCCATTTATTAATCAAACAATATTGAAAATACTTTTTGCACAGACTGTATATTAGCACTCTGTTGTTTGTTTGTGTGGTTCCTTTCAAAGCGATCCTACAAGTTCCTTTTCTATACTGACTCTTACTGTCGTTTATGACGTTGTTATAAAGGATTGCTACGCATAACGTTATCCTTTTAGAATATTACAGGCAATGCTGCCATCAAGTGTTGTTAATCCAATGCTTTTTTCTGATACACTAAAATATAATGCATACTTCTAGGCTCACATAAATAGTGAAACAACAATACAAAACAATGTTGCCAGCATTGTAAAATGAATACACTATCGCAAGTAGTGTTTTCATCGGTTTTTTAAAAAAGAATACAAATAATAGAATCACACTGTAAAAATGATTTGCTGCCAGTTGTCATAAATGAATAATTAATGCAAATTTGTTATTATTTTTAAAATTGTGTTTGATTAGTGTTGCTTGACGGAAAGTAATTGAAAATATGTGGCTTAGCTCTGGGGAATGAGCAAAACATAATTAAATAGTTCACTATAAATAAATTTTAAGAGTAACGGGCATTGACTTAATGTGGTAGATTTGGCTTTCCGGGCTTATTGTTTAAAACCTTGAGTGAAAAAAAAAACAAAAGAAAAGCTCGTTCGAAAGAAAAAGGTGAATCCCTGGGAAATTTTAAAATTTTAATTATTAAAAGGTAAAATAAAAAAAAACCATTATAAATTCTTAATTTATACAAAGGTACAAGACATGACCATTTATATAAAAAAAAACCATAATTATATACCAAATTTTTATAACAAATTTGCATTAATTATTCATTTATGACAACTGGCAGCAAATCATTTTTATAGTGTGATTCTATTATTTGTATTCTTTTTTAAAAAATCGATGAAAACACTACTAGCGATAGTGTATTCATTTTACAATGCTGGCAACATTGTTTTGTATTGTTGTTTCACTATTTATGTGAGCCTAGAAGTATGCATTATATTTTAGTGTATCAGAAAAAAGCATTGGATTAACAACACTTGATCAGGCTGACTTTCTCCAATAAATTTTGCAGTACAAAACCGCTTCTTTAGAGTGTCCTGGCGCGATTGTTAGACAAAAGTATTTGAAAAATTAGTATTATTATCAACTTTATCTTGTAAACAAAATATTGAAAAGAAATTGAATTTATGAGTGCCTTGTATATGATAAGCAATAAGGCGGTTCATTTTGCACTCACTTTTCTAGTTGCTATGATTCAAATTGTAAAATTTAGAAAATTGGAAGGCTACACAATCCAACAAGACGCTGAAATGTTTCGAATAATTTCGTGATGATGAAGGATTGTTGTATTAAAGTAGTAGAGAAATTTGGGATTTTGAGTCATGCTAATAATACGGCTTTTAAGGTCGATAGTGAATATGTAACCATTACATAATTTCTAACACTTTACTAGATAGACAATAAAGAATCTTGTTAAGTTGATTATGGAATTTCATATGCACACAGACTGAAGAATTTTTATAATTTTTAAGTCGTCTTAAGTGGACTTTCGGAAATGATTAGTTCTGTAATTAGATTATGTCAATTATTACAGTAAAAATGTTGGAACAAGCCTTGTTAAAATTATATCAAATTAATCTGTGCAAAAAAAAAATAATTTTTATGAACAATATACTTTGTATTGTGTACAGTGTATATCAAAAATTGTTCTAAAATCAGCTGTTTATGAGGTTAATTTTAAAAATGTGTGCTGTTTTTATATGAAGAACATAAAACTAAATTCGTAAAATAGATATTCTATATATGTGGTATGCCCTTGTATTCAAATAATTTAAAGTACAGGTGTGCTACAGTGTACGTGAATACCTGCCTATGTGGCACTGAGTAAACTAAAGCGTTTACTAAGCCCCTGTGCAAGCACAGGTGGCAATTTTTGATTAAAAGATTCACTTTTAACCAAGCGCCTTGCTATGACGTTCGGCACTGTCCAAGCCTTAACCATAGGCACTTAGCAAGAATAACTCCCCCACCAACTTCGGGGTAAACCAAGCTGACTATTTAATTCCTGGAAGTATAACAGTCAAAGAATTACAGAGAGGCCGCTCCCAGAAGGGGAGAACTATCTCACTGCCTGCAAGCGTCTTTTGAATGACAACAGCACCTAGATAACTAATTGCTTGACCGGATCGTATCGAGCATTAGCATCAATGCGATACCAGTCACGCAAGAGAAATCTCCTAACCAACTTGTGGTATCAACCACAAGCCATCACGTGAGCTCCAAAGGAGATCTCGCCATAAACCGACCACAACTTCATTCAACGCGGTTAGTTTGGAACGAACTTGGTCTATGGATAAAGTCTCTAAAGCTTTACAAATTTATCCACGACCCTAATCTTTTAACTCAGTGGAGTGAGAACCAAGTCCGTCATTGATAACTGTTCGGTTCAGCATGTGTGCAAAGCAAAAATCATCCATTAACCTCCGTGAAAGAAATCCATTGTGGGGCTGACGGTACCCGTGGTGCCAGTATAAAGCAACTGATGGTGCTTTCGGAGAAAACTCTCAAGAGAGAACTCTCCTATAATATTTAACCCCGAATTGATTATGTTGTTCTAGACCTAATCGTAGACCAACAAGCATAGCTTGCGTTTACCTTTTAATTACTTATAAGCACGTCCGTTGCCATGCTATTTCATGGATTGCTTAGTGACAGACAAGTTTTACCGGTGTCTGCCAAAGGTCAATGTCTAAAAACGCAGAATACCGTATCCCAAAGTGCATATCACCAACGTGTAGTTTCCACCAAGGTGCATATGTACAGTACTTCCCCCGGGGGAATTGAAAGTACAGAGCGAACCCATGAGAAAAACCACTCTAAAGATTATTTGACAAATGGGATTTACTTAATTAGAGAACGTTACATCCCTACGCCATTGAGGTGTGAATTATTTTACATAAAATTTCCTTGTATCGCATAACACCATTAAACGAATTTGCTTCGAAAGAAATAAGACATTCAGAAATACGATTTACACGTATTTAAAAAAGATCAAACCAAGCCAAGGAATCCTAATCCATTCATTACATACAAATTAAATTCATAGGAAGTACTTGAGACCTTTTTCAAAGTTCACTTAATCTGTCAAGTATTTGTAATTGTATAAAAATTTATGTTTGTACATGTAAAATTACTTGTTTGCTTGTATTTGTTTACCACTACAGCCAATATGTTTGCCCATCAGTACATGCATTAAATTATAACTAAATATGTTTGTAGAAGCATATAATGCAAGCACATGTGAACGTAATATAACCATTAACAAAAGTAATTAAGGCGTTCCCAATTGTTGGGAGAACAAAAATTATTTCAATTTCGAAAATATTTATTTATGGAAAAAAGTTCTTCAATTTTGTTAAACTTATGCAGTATTTTGAAAAATATTTTATGTTAAAGTGAAATTCTTTAGCAACGAGCCAGAAGTATGAAGTATAGAACTAATTCTGGAACATATATAGTGAATGAGGCCAGGCATAATTAGAGGTGGCTACAATTGCGTTATATATTTTCCATTGCTGACATTTTTCTCTACTTGTAATCTTTTTTTTATTCTAATTATCTCCAGCTCAAGGTTATCTTTTATATAGTTTCATTTCCCGATATTTCGCTACTTTTTTGTGTAGCATCATACGGTGAGAGGAGTGATTGATTTTCTAAATTTTTAATTTCAGATTCTAAATACTTTCGCTAGGCCGATGAAAAGCTAGTTCTTATTAAAAAATATTTTTTTCAAAATTGGTAGAGAAAATGCTTGTCCAATCGAGAATGGAGCAGCTGTAAGCAACAGTGTTGAAGAAGATCCAAAGACATTTGTTCGTCACAGTTATTGTTCAACATTTTGCATCGTGATCCTCTCTTTAAAGGCACACAACGTCCAGCAGACCCACGAATTGATGCGGCTGTCTAGGCTGTCGGCAATTCGTTTCGTGGGTCAGCG
The DNA here is from genome assembly GCA_963402855.1 of Ormia ochracea. Lineage (NCBI taxonomy): Eukaryota > Metazoa > Arthropoda > Insecta > Diptera > Tachinidae > Ormia > Ormia ochracea. The sequence goes on from OY727108.1 coordinate 31,854,889, forward strand.
AAAAGCCTAAATTGCCTGAGAATTTTTTATAAAAAAATTATCTTCATCGGCAAAGGCTCAATCGCTACGGCAACAAGCAGAATTGTAGCATTTTTGGTGAAGAGGATCCAAGAGTTCTCTTAGATTAGCAATTACAATCCACAAAAGGTTATGACCCAGAGGAAACACCGGATCATATAAAACAAAAATGTAAGTGCGATTATTGCCAAAGATAATCTCTAAAGGGAGCTGATCCGAAGAATTTGGTTGAGATAAATTTGACGAGAGATAATGAATCTTTTGAAAGAAGAGATCGCATTATTTCTCGTAAAGGGCGGGTAAATTGGCCATCAACTTTAGAATTTTCTTGTGGAATTTTTAGCAATAATTCCGGTTCGAGAGCTTAAAACCGACATCATCGAGCAGATCTTAACCATTCGCTAGAATTTATTTAAAAATGTTATTAATAATTTTGATAGAAGACTGAGAGTCTATAAAAGCAGAAGGACGATCACTTGAGAGATATAAATTTTCATTTCTAAGAGAAACAGAGTTGAAATAGGAGTATTTTTAATATGCTGCTTTGAGAAAAACCACTCAATTTTGGACACTCAAAACGTTTTAAGCAATGTGATCTTTTTCCTCATTGCTTTTGTAACCAGATCATTGGCATCTTCCACAAGTAAAAACTTTGCCCACTAATTGAGTAGATTCTGTAGAGAAATATCGTGAATCGGAAACTCTTTTTACTTCAAAAGCATTTGAAAAAATTGCAATACTTCTTTCCGTGTAACTGAAAGCTATACTCAGATTTAAAGAAGAATTGCAAAAACCTGCAGTTGTGTCATCTTATTCTGCTTAAAGAATCTTTAAAAGGTAATTAAATAATCGTTTTACGGGTAACAGGCTGACTCCGGTGGAGGATGATGATTTATTTTACTAATTTCTTAAAGACTCTGTAATGATTATTTCATAACAAGGAATGTAATTACATAGCTTTATGAGAGTTTAATCCGTTCGAGCATTTTGAAGGAATTAGAAAAATGTATAGAATCGCTTGATAAGAATAATAAAATTTTTCAAAAGTATTTGTTTTCTCCTATTCCCTTCGGATAAAATTCATCATTTTACTATGAAATTATTTATCATCAAGGCTGATTGCAATCTAAAAGGTAATGGAAGGATTTGCTTGCTTTCAGCTTTTAATAGAAACTCGGCTCTACTCATTTATATTTCAAAAATATAATATTTGATCAGTGCTAGTGGATATAAATAGGAGTAAATAGTGGGTCACAAAATTAATACACAGAGAAGCTTGCAACAGGGAAAGAAGCCCACTTTCTTCTCAATGCAGATGAGAGTGCAAGGCCCCCTTTTTTGTGGGAAAAAGTGATACTTTTAGAATCGTATTCTTTTTATAATAAAACTGTGAGGGCTGGTTTTTTTCCAGCTGCAGGAGACTGGAAAACATAGGTTTATATTCTCAGCTATCAGGGTATTGTTATACATCCACCACCAATTATTCATCCACCAATATATTCTTTCTTGGAAAAAAACAGAAACTAGTCATATAGTCAGAAATAATTCATTGAGAAAGGGGAATGCAGTGCGGAATAGAATGCGTATGCCGTTAGTTTATACCATAAACATAAAAACACGGCTGCGTATAAGCCCCTCGATGGTATAATGGTTAGTATACCCGCCTGTTACGCAGGTGTCAGGCGTTAAATTCCCCGGGGAGCCAGAAGCCAAAGGCCTCAGTAGCCAGTGCTTCTATACATATTGCAATTATATTCATATAATTGTAATATTTGGTAAATAAATAAAATAAATAACGGCTGCGTAAAAAGCCTAGTAAAAGTATTTCCATCTCCATCTCCATTTCCATTTCCGTTTCAATTTAATTTTCCTTCGGCCGGCGCCACCTTAAGGCCATACTTATTTGTTATTGGCTTGTAATTGTGTTTGATATCTGTAAGTTATTAGTTGTATTTGTGGTTGTTGCTTTGCTGGTTACTTGTATGGGCATGTTTTTGTGTATTACAGTGTCCCGCATTGTGTGTGTGTGTATGCGTGTGGGTTTTAAGGTTTCCTGTGCATTCATTGAGTTCTACTAGGCATCGACTAATAATCATGTTAAGCAAATGTTTGCCAAATATGCGGTAACATTATTTAAATGATGCACACAAACACACAGGTAAAAACTTGCATGGACGCAGCCACGAGCAACCGAAAACTTTTATTTGTTTATATGGATGGCGCTGTAAATGCAAAATTATTTAATTTTTGTAGTTGTAAAAATTTGAAAAATAATTTTTTTCCTTTTTAGGAGGGAGTATTTTTCTTCCCTTGTCATGTCCTACTGTTTTTGGTTTAAAATAATTTTATTGGAAAACTTGCTACACACACTCACATACATGCAGCACGTAAGGACAGTCTACTATCTCTTCCTCTCACATACGAGTGCACACAGCAGCATACACATGATTCCAATACAATAAAAGAAATTCATTTTCCCCAACAAGTTTCATGTGTTTGCATACGCGGTGGAAAAAGGGGTTTGGAATTTCTATCGGAGGGGGCCCGTTTTGAATTTGTCATCTGTTCCTTGTCTGCACTATAATTCGTTTGTATTAATGGCTTTTGCCTTAATATACGAATATTGTTTTAATGTGAATCCACATGCAGCATATAAAGATGTATACAACATTCCAAACATTCTCATGAAAATGGGCATTTGCCAGAGGTGTATTAACAATTTATGCACACACACACACACTCACACACACACATAACGAAATGTAAACACATGCGTATGCTTGCAGTTGCTTAGTGAGCGGGGTGCTTAGTCAAGCGTGTAATTGCCTGCGAACTGGCGAAATAATTTGCAATTTAATGTTGCAACTAATGGCAAAACAGCTTTAGGTAATTCTACCTTTTCCCCAACGTTTTCGATCTAAATTGCCTTTATTGTTGCTGTAGCAAATGAATTTGTTGCTCCGACTTGTTGTTGTGCTATAAATTATTGCTGCTGTTACAGTCTAAAGTGCTTTTCACAATTAAACCATTTATGCGTGTACTCGCTTGGAGTTTCAATTTTTTCTTCTACTTTCCCTTTTAATTCAACTAAAGCCCAATAAATTAAGCACAGACTTTATTATAATCGTGTTCTTTCGATAAGTTCCAAAACATGCGTGCGGGTTAAGCAACATTTTACTCATTTTTACAATTTTCCTATGTGGCGTAATTGCAAACTTTCAGCCGCTTCTAAACGTTCAGTTCATGTACGGATTCCAAATATTATTTGAACTCAAACATGCACAGAGACATCTTTAACTTCACTGTTCCTCTAATTTTATTATATATTCATGCCATTTGCGAATATTAGCAAGAAGGCTGAGAAACAGGTGCTCTTTTATACAGCAAATGTGCTTAATTAACTGTAAGTGCATTGAGAACACCAGGAAATCTAGTCGTGCATTTACATGGCAACTCACTCAAACAAACACACACACACACACATACATACGAGTGCATAAATAAATAGTGGAAAGCCCTGCTGGCAGAGGGATTACTTTTTAACTCTAATACTTTTCGCAAAAGGGCTTGAACAATTCTGGCACATTTTATCAAAAAGGTACTCTTTTGAAACCATGCTCCTCTTTAAAAGGACCTTCAACCTGGAGGAAAATTATATTGACTCTCCTGAATTCATTTTAAAATAGAGGACTTTTCTGAACTTTATATATTTTTAAAAACGACAACCTCTACAAGAAAATGTTCATTTTCATTTTAATTGTATTAAAAACAGCTCGCTATTTATAGAGAACATTAAGTAGATTCGTAAAGTACTATATAAACTTTGGGTGTTGTTGTTCAGGTTTGAAAAAATTTCTCAAAGCCTGATGTAATTGCGTTTTAGTAATTGTCAATCGATTGTTGAGAATACCCGTATTTGATATATTACTACAAGGGATGGGATAATTTTTAAAAAGCTTTTGATTGTAGGCCCACTGTAGAGTATGGTTTCAGCAAAACCAGTTACTATTTTCAAAATAGTACTTCTGAATAAAGAATGACTGCACAATACTTCATTCCTGCTGAATAATACATTTTTGAAAAAGAAAATAGATCACATTTATTCTCTGTTAAAGGCACATGCTTGTGACCATGTCCTGAAAAACATTCATTCTCCTTCAATGTACGCTTTCAGGAAAATTCTCCTGTGAAGCTCCTTCGAAAAAAAACAAAAGAAAAAAATTGCAAAGTATTATTTTTTAAATGGGAAGATTCATAATTTCGAAAAATTACTTCCTACCAAAAAGTCCTTTTAAAGCGCTTTTTCAAGGACTGTTATATATATATATATATATATATAAAATATAAATATAAATATATATTTTAAAGTAAAATCTTTTTTGAAGGCAAGAATGGCAGGGAATATAACTTTTACTTTTTAGTAAAAAATTATAAGGAGTAGTTTTAATAAAAAAAAATTCAAATGCAGATCATTTTTTATATACCATTTTTTTCTTTCTTTTGCTGTGGCCGTCTAATGAGACTTCTTGCTGGTCTTACATACATACATATTTGTACGTCCTGAAGTTTTTTGTGAAAAGTGGAAACTCAAGTTGTACTCGTTTATTTCTAGCAAATTAGATTAGTTGTTTGCAAATTGTTTCAGTGTATGTGACCATAAATTATCAATTACATTCACTCGCACATGCACATTTCACTTAATGCACGAACGAATACACGCAAATGCGAGCCTTGCGACGACCATTTACTGCAGGATTTGAGTTCCAGATTTATGAGCTTTGCTCTATTAGCTCATATTAAGGCCAGCAGTAAAAAATTGTATACTCTTTAACCGGTTTTTTTTATTAAGAAAAAGCTTTAAATTTTTTAAAATAAAAAATTATGAAAACGCAAAATTCCTTTTCGTCCTTAAATTTCTAATATTTTTAATTAAACTGTCCAAATGCGCAACAAAATTTTTCAACGTTTGATTGACGTGCGACTTTCACACATTAGCCGAGATAAAAATTTTTCCATGTTGTTAATTTTTTTTCACTGCCGCTCACTCGGCACTTCATTAAACAAAAAGTTCATTAATATAGAAATGTTTATAAAATTTTATGATCACAACAGTTAAAAGTTCTCGTTGTCAACGAAATTTATCATAATGAAGCATGCTGAAACAAAATCAGGCATGTCTGCTCGTTGGTGTGCAGGCACAAATACCAGCACATGAATATTGCGACCAAATCATGGATGAATATCTGCTTCAACAACAAAATGCAACATCCAAAAAACAAAAAAAAAGCAAAAAAAGAGAAATTTATGCAGAGATGGAACTTTTTAATATAAATTAAGAATCTTCTGCGGCATTCAAGCTCGAGTAAATAGAAAGTAAGTAAATCGAATTGATTTTACAGGCATTTTTACAAAACGGCTTCCTAAAAAACAAAAACGATAAAAACTCCACTAATTAGGCAAAGAATATTCAATATGGCGATCCCACTAACACAACCAAGCAAAAGGCTGAATCCAATACATATGCCACATTGCTAGATGAAAGTGGAAAGGAAAATTTGTGTTTTTTTTTGTGTGATTAAATTACTCAATCAAGCAACCAAACTTTTGTACGTGATTTTAATTATTTTTGAACACCACTAAAAACGAATCTAAATATAATTATTAAATATATTACTAAATATTTATTAGTAATATATTAGTAATATATATTAATAATTACTAAATATATTTATAATTTTTTCACAATTATTTGATTACCGATTATTCCTAATAAAAGTAAATTTAAGCCCCTAAACGGCACTCCTGGAACATCATAATGGTATTAAATTCAGTATTGAATGTAATTTAGAAAACGACTGAGATGATACAAGCTTGAGCTTTTCTCTATTACATATACAAATAGAAATGAAAGGTGGATGAATATTTGGATTAAAGCAATAACAATTTAAAGCCTTAATTATGATTAGGCCAGCTTGCGTTAATCTTATCTCCAAGAAATTGTTTAGTGTAATGCGAGCCGATGATTTGTAGTTCATCAGATATCTGTATATGTGAATTTCTAGTGAACGAATTGCTTGATCATGAAAAGTGTAAACTGTCAACATTTTTCTAAAAGAAAAATTATGCCAAGAGAAAAGTATCTTTTATTTGAATCTCGGTGATATGGTGAGAGTGGAACACAATTACGAAACAGTGTTGGATGGAACGCCAATCACCTCCAATCACAGAACCTTTTCCCATATAAAACTAAAAAAAATGATTTCAATTTGTGAATAAAATCTTCAGCTTGAGCGGGTTTTTAATCCACGTGGAGATCTCAATTTGGTGAACTAGCAATGCAGTTTTGAGAAGCAAAAGTGGAAACGTTTTAGTGGTGGACAACATGTTGGTTAATAGTTAATAAAAGTAAGATGGCCCGACCAGCAAATTGTACTTCTATACTCGATTTTAGAATAAAACCATACAGTGGACTTATAATAATGAGGCCTTCTTCAGAAAGAGCCACATCTGTAGCCCGAGAAAATAAACAAACATTTAGTAAAATTTATATAAAAAGTATGCAAATATCCGACATCCATGTGGTCGGGTTCCTTTTCCCAATATTAAACGCACTCTATGATTCAAAAAAAAACATCCAATTTGTTATATTAAACTTGGATTTAAAATCGGCATTAATGTTTGTACGAATGAAAAAAAATTAACTTTCTCCACCTGATGGTACGCGTAAGAATGTTCAATTGAATTATTTTTTGAGGAATTCTTAAAGCTTATTTATACGATTAATTTACAACACTGGCAAACAAATTGGAAAATATAAATAAAATGAATGCCAATATCAAATGAAAATAAAATTTAAAAATTAATAAAATTAGATAGTATTACATATTTTTAAATTTCGTGCAATAGAAAAACAAAAAAAAATTTTGTTAAAATCTGAATAATTTTTTTTACAGTGAACAGCCTCAATAGTCATCCTTCAGGCAACCAAACTCTTGGATCACATTTGCATTGATAATTTTGGTGAAAATATTTCATCTATTACCTTTGCAAATTAAATCGAAACTATTTTCCAATTACACTCAATTACACTTCATTCTCCTACGGAGACAGCATCCGTATAAAACACAGCCTACTAAACCGGAAGCCGCGAGTTCGATTCCTGCTTAGACCCTAAGTGTTTTCCTGTGGACAAGCCGAAAACTTTGCAGTTTAAGTCAATTAACATTAAAAAAAATTAACAACCGTGATCTCAACCGACCACATTCCATCCTTGTTAAGCGATTAAAAATCATCTTAAGTATATACGAGTATCAGCACGAGGCGAAACCCATATATTAATATTCACTTTCAATCCGCGGTCCTCCATCACCATTTTATGAATATTTCCAATCGTTTCAACAGTTGAGCGGTCAACGCGTTTTCCCGAACGTGATTCATCTGAAGTGCTCGTTCAACCTTTCTTACATTCCACCTTTAACTGTGGAATCCAGCTCTTCTTTAATTTAAAATGGTGTTTGGCTTTTTAAATAGAAAAATTTTATGACATCCCGCTTCTCTGATTTTTCCATTTTGACGCAACCAATCTAAGCGTCGTGTTGAAGTCCCTATTAAATATTATATATACCAATATAATCGGTTAGAAAATGTTGGCAAAGGCTACTCAAATGTGGTATTGTGGAATTACAAACGAAATTTATCTAGCAAAGGTTGTCCGCGATATATGTTAAAATTGGGAAAGTAAATTACAATATCTAACACAAATCTTTTTTATTATATATTATCATTTTACTTTACTGCAAGAAGTGATTAACGAAAGAGGAAAGAGCGTGCTGAGTTGCCTGCAAGATGTTGAAGACGTATAGGGGAAACGGCTGTCGCCTACTTATTCACAATAGTAAAAAAAATCTCAGAGAAGTCCTTTTACATAACGGTAATAAATCTGTTTCTATTCCAATTGCTCACTATACGTCTACGAAAGAGGAATATAAAGTCACATATGTTCTTTTACAAAAATAGTAAATTGAACATGAACATGATTGCCTCCTCTATGTTGATCTGTAGATGGATAATTTTTTTTTGGGCTACGAGACTTGTTTTGCATAGTCGAGCCAGAGCAAATCATTATGTAAAATGAAATTGGCCTACGGAAATTAATCTTACTGTTACAGAATGAAATGTGATAAATATGTAAGCCTTTGGTTCCTCGAGAAAAAGGACGAGGAAATGGCCCGGGTGTCAAGTTTATTATCAGAAATTTGCCAGATTAACTACTGAGAAACGAAAAAAAGAAATTTTTGATAGACTTTAAATACGTCAATTAATTAGAGGCTCCACTAAATTTGAGACCTCCATGACTGACTTAGAATGATTTGCTTGGGTATCTTTTGTGGCAGCCGTTTAACAATTCACTGGAAATCACCAAGCTAAAAACTATGTAGAATTAGTGGACCAAATACTACCCATAGTCAACATATTTTAGGAGATCTTAGCGAAGAACAAGAAGAAATCTTCCTCCAAAATATAAAAACTATGGAAAATAGATTTCAACGCATATTACTCACTATATATTAATAAAGTCGCGTGTTCGATTTCTGCATAGGCCCTGAATGTTTTACTGCTGGCAAGCCGAAAGCTCCTTCAGACACCGAAATGTGCACCAAATTGAAAGCAGAGAATTAAAGAATTTACTTTTATTTCTTAAATTTCAATTAATTTCACATCATTTAATAAATATTTAATGCTCGGCAAGTTTTTTTTTTTGTACAAAACAGTTGCTGGGGAGGGGAATTCAAGTATCAATTCTCTTCGGTCAGACTGTTCACAAACAATTCTACGTGGACTTCATTAATAGAAAACTCTATTAAAACTAAATTTGAGTTTTATTAATTAAATGATTCCATTAAAACAAACAATTTGGTTACATTGGCACTGTTGACGCAAGTCACGTCAAAAAACAGCCATCTCCATTTTATCTTAATTCACAATAATGAAAAAGGCTTTAAAATTCCTCTGCTGCCATTTCAAAGGCAAACATACATAAATATATCAATAGTCGAAGCGAGAAATAGAATTAATATTAAAACTTTTTGCAAGCAAGTCATAGTCATTTCCCCGACGCTTTCCCGTCTATTTAGGGAAGGACGGGACCTGACAACTATTCACTTACTCGCTTTCCAATTCATACAATTCCTTTAATGCCCTTCTGTTTTAAGATCAATAATGGTCTTTCGTGGCTTTAATTAAGTTTTATGGTGACATTAAAAATAACGTACCAACCTCTCCAGCGTGCATTGTTTGCCAGCAGCCACAGAGAGCCAAACCCGAAACCGAAAATAAAAACAAAACAAAACAAAGCAAAAACAAAAACAAAAACAAAAACAAAAACAAAAAAATTACATCCGAACGATGAACAAAGTAAAAAATGGGAAATTAAAAATAAAACTTTTCTTCTCACACAGTTTATCGAAAGTTAGATTAGCGAAATTCTGCTTTTAAATTCGCGTTACTCGTTAGTGGACTGGCTGCTATAACACTTAAATTTTATAAATAATTTAACAAAACAGGCCACAACAAAAGGAAACGGCAACTTGCAGAACACCAGGAGCATATAAAACAAAAAGTAAACCCCATTAAGCGCACAATGGAGGAGACATTTTATACGCTCGATACAGAGTATTAAAGCCGCACCAGAAATGCGCCCAATTGACTACTTAAATACTTAAACTAAAAACAAAATGCAAAACAAATAAAAAACATAAAACAACTTTCAATCTGTTGGAAAGGTATCCTCGATTATGCTCCTCCATACAACTACAACAAAAATACAAACATTTTTTTCTAATTTAAAACTTTTGCAGACACTATTGATATGAAGTTTATTATTTTTATCACCAGCAGCAGCGTATCGTCATGATAAAAATTATTTGAGGCGAAAAACGAATAAAAAATTACAATAAAAAGCAAAATAAATAAACACAACACTCGCATTTTAAGCAGTTGGTTGCTTTTATTGCTTCCCTTTACACGTTCAGCAGAGTAAATCTCTAACACAATTCGTCGTGGTCTATCATTAGTGTGCGCGCTATAGCCAATAGTATGCGACAAGTTGACAAGAATAGCTCATGTTGCGAGTGGAGACGTGGCGAGTTTTGCTACCAGCAATAAAGCTCTGTACTAAGGGCACGGCTCCTACTCCAACCGAGAACGGTGTAATAGAGTACAAAACTGAAAAGAGAGAGAGAGAGACAGAGTGAGAACTTCCACTCGGCAAACTCGCGGCTAGTTCAGTAAACTCGTAAAAGCAAAGGAGTGTTGCGGCAGCTCTTCTACTTTTACCTTTACGAGTACATCTATATTGTTATGAGAAACCTTCCAGGAAGAGAGTTTGTGATCAGATGCACATTATTAGCAATGTTAATTGTTTCCTGATACTTGCTCCCGTAACCAGTGGCTATGCCGCCACCAACATTCGTTCACATGATCGAATCAATGACGAAGCAATTATCACCAGAGTGGGATTGGAAATGTTCGCATGGGAACTGCAATAAATTGTACATTTAATGAATTTTAGAAAAATTGTATAAAAACTTAAATAAATCCTTGTTGAAGAAGGATAATTCTCGAATAAATTGTTTCATTAGGCGAATGGGTAATGAACAGCCTACTAAGACGGCGGCCGCGTGTTTGGTTCCTGGCTACGCCCTGTGTGGTTTCCTGCGGGCATGCTGAAAGCTTTCCAGGTTGAATTGATTAAGAAAAATTAAAACTTTATTACATACTTTTCATTTTTCTTCTAAAAGTTATTTAAATAAGTTTGCCTATCTAGAGATCCAGTTTGTTGGTAAAACAGAATCGCAAGAAACACTAATGCAAATCGGATGCAAATAACAACTGGCCATAACCCGACTGCTTACACTTCAAGTATTACATGGGCAATCGAAAAAAATTAATTTTCATTGATTTCTTGATTTGTCGAGGCGCTGCGTTTTATGATAACAACTGCAAAAGAACTGCTAAGCCCAACAGCTGATTTGAACAGGGTTTTCATTTATTTCAGGCTTTAACTGGAATTCGAATTTCAGTTACGATTTGTTGGTGCCGATAATCTAAACACACGAATATACTCCAAATGAAAACTACTCGTATAACAATTGGGAATTGCCATTAAATGAGTTTCTTTTTAATCAAATTATGACCAAGAAGCGATTATTGCCATTTCTTGGTATTGAAGGGAATGAATTATTTTCCATTCTCTAATATTCTTTAATCGATTCATATCTAACGAGCGAACGTCAAACTCTGTCGCATTGATTGGTTACACGTGTAGATTTCAAATAAGTGGCATTACAGTGTTACAATAATGACAGGTATAATTATAATTGTAACTGCTCGTACAACAATCCTAAACTGAATTCAACTGTCAAAAATTGTTTGCTTGAGCAAATAAATTAAGTCGAGCAAATGGGCTTCTTTGTTACTGCGATATCAAAAATAAGTTGGGAGAATGTCTAAATTAATCGTGTTACTAAATGATTAATTTATTTAATAGATATTTCAAATGTACGAGTAATTGTAATAAAATCATTTTAGCTTGCATTAATAATTTACCCATATTTAAATTGGTGCCGCTGTTATCGTTTAAAGAGACAGTCCTTGAAGGGCAAAACATATTGCAAATACTCGTATAAGAAAATGAATATATATTTTCGAATTATTTAGACGCGGCAAATGATCCGAAAAAAAATGTTTGCAGAATATCCGTTTTGTTTATTAAACAAAAACATTCCAATTGGGAATGCATTCAATAGCGCAGGGATTTTGTTATCGTCCAATATATAGGGATATTCAATTGGGATGTGGTAGATACATTACACATATCTTTTTTCAGGGTTAGTACTACTTTTATCGTAAAAAGCGTAAACATTTATTACAAAAATAATGAGAGTGCTATCGAAGCACACAGAACTAGAAATGGCCTTTTCGGATGAAGCGTACTTGTGACTGAATGGGTTTGGTAATGAGGCGAAAACAATCCACATAAAGTATACGAGACACCATTGCATCCAATAAAATTGACTGTCGGGTGTGCAGTTCATGCTTTTGCAAAAACGAATCAGGAAACAACTTCACCGTTAATGGAGTTCGATATAGGTGGAGGCTGACCGATTATTTTTTTCCAAAAATCGATTGGAATGGTTTTAATTGGCTTTTCTTTCAACAAGATGGTGCAACCTTACATACAGCTCGCGATACAGTGGATCTATTACTTAGGGTATATAAATATCAATTAATTTCAAGTTTTGGACCATTGGGTTACTTTTTATGGATTTTATGCGAACAGTGCACAAACAATTCAGGCATTGGAATTCAATATTAAACTTGTCATATTAAACGGTGAAGTGGAGAAAAAGTATGAAAAAAAGTATTTCAAAATTTGAAAGCTCCTATGCAGTAGGTTAAGTGCATCCATGGGCCATTAATTGTGTTAGTGCCTGCAAATAAAGTGAAGTATGAAAATATAATTCAGATAACAAATATTGGAGACTTGACTATGTGGTTGTACAGCGAATGTACTCGTGTATAATCTATTCGGATACAGAATTTCATGCGAAGAAAATTAAGAAAACTTTGGTTTAAATGAAGATGCTTCGAAATACTCATGCGATTTTGACGATTTTAATTTTCTTATTTTCAAAGATGGAGCTAAAAGTATTTTAATAATAAAAATCGGTTTAATTTATTATTTGCAAAGAATTTACAATTTGCTACCAGCAACAGGCGTGAACATAAACGAAGTCGTACTAAAGTATTGTATTTATTCGTGTTGCTCCTGCAAAGCAATGGCTCATGTGCTTGTGCGCATTGCCGCTGGTAGGGTGCATGCTTTTTCTTCTTTTGGCATTAACACAGATAATACTCACTTTGTGAAATACTTAAAAATGTTTAGCATTGCAATTTAATATGCTAACAAAGTCTTGAGGATGTTTGTTTTCCTAATAAATCCAATAACAAAAGGTCAAGCAGATAAAAATTGTTAACCAAAATGTTAATTCTTGTATCACATGTAGCAGTTTGAAGGAACGCAATAAAAAAGTTTAATCGGAGAATAAGAAAACTTTTTTAATGGCCCCTGTAATTAAGTGTAAATAATTTCCATAAAAAGTTATTTAAATATAAAACAAATCATGTTCCGGCTTAAGTAGCTTGAACGGCCTGCAGTGGGGTCGGGCGCAAAGCGAATTACCATAAATTCTGGTTTATTTCTTTACTTAATCAATTGCTCGGCTCAATTAGTCCTTTTTAATGATTTATCCTATCCAGCTTCTCTCAAATAGGAAATTAATTAACTTACAATTATTGCAAAAGTAGTAGTAGAAATGCTAAGGAATTGTAGTTAAAGTGAGCGCAATGACCGTCTTCCAGGAGAAGGCAAAAAAGCTAAAGTCATGATACAAGCAGAGTACTTTAAGCTTCTGCAGAACTTTAATGTTGGAAATAACGCAAGGAATGGAAATGGTAATTAAAAGACTGCGCTTTCCTAATATGAATTTCCTTTAAATGAAATATCCTTCTATTTATGTATTACTACGATTACTGCGTCATTGCTTTTTCTTTGCTAGAAGCACAATTTTCTAACACCATATCTCAGGAGAAGCAGCCTTGTTATGCAAGCCATTACGACGGAATGAAGCGAACTGGCAGTTCTAGTAAGAACTCTAGAAAGCAGAGTGCCAGCAAATCGGACTCTATAAAGTTCTTACTTGATGAAATACTGCTACGGAGAAGCAAAGGATCGTGTAAGTTCTCATCTATTTATGTATATGTCATCAGTGTAAACTGTTTGCTGATAAATGTTGGGAAGTGGCCAGAGATCAGTGTTCCAGCTTCCAACAACCATTTTGTATTTGTTCTACTTCTTAACCAGTTCAGCCATTGACACATTTTTCAAGCATTAAATAAAAAATTTAATATATGTATGTATGTGTGTGTGTGTGCTTATGCAACTGTTATTATACTGCCACCACATTGTGGCCCATTCGCTCCACTCAGCTGTCATTAGCGTTTGTGTTACTGTTGCTTTGCATAATTCAATAAAATTGTGCTCTGTGGCAGTAAAGTGTTAATAAGACTCAACAATTGCAACTTGCCGCAGAGGAATGGATGGCTCTGTCAATACTCGTAACCATTTTTATTTCCATCGTTTCTTTTCCATATAAACTACGTTTCTCTCTCTCTCTCTCACAATCACTCTCGTGCTCCCTCTTCCTCTCTCGCATCCACTTGTTTAGTAAAATGCGCCTTTCATATACTTTGCAATAAATGTGGCAAAGGGAAAATGCCAGAAGACGCTTAAAATGCCATGAAAAATTACTTTTGGTCTCCTTGCAAGTATCCATAACCAATAATGGATTTCCTTCCAAAAAGAACAAATTTCCTCAACTTTAATTCTTCAATGACTCAATGGCTTTCTATCATTCTGGTTTTTTAGTTGTCGCATTGCTGTTGTAATATTTCTTGGCAGCGTCAAGGATACTGAACGCCGAACTGATCCAAATTGTAGAGAATTGAAAATACGGAATTCATTATTTTACCATTGACACTTGTGTTTAACCTATTTATGCTGATTTTACGACAAGCCATAAATAAGCGAGTAGCAATTGGGATTTGGTAGTGAATGCGCAAATATGTACAGGTACAAATACGTACGGGTAGAAATTTTTACGTTTCCGGTTTAAAATAAATGAGGACACACACAGCCACTTGCACACACATGCCTTTGGCCCATAAAAGTGCTGAAAGTGGGCATGTGTGTGTTTATAGGTGTGTAAGTAAGTATGTAATTTTTAATACATTTTATTTATTTTTATTATCTTGTTTTCTACTATTATTATTTTTTAAGAGCCGCACAAATGGCTGGTTTGGTTTGCAGCAAGGCTGGCGACGTGCACAGTGGCCACAAATGCTTGCGAGTACTTACGAAACATTGTATTCAAAAGGAACAATACTGATATAGAATACGTGCCGCAACAAAATATTTACACAATTTTTCTCTTTAACATTTTAAAGGCAAACAAATGCGATAATACATGTAACTGGTCGGAACTGAGGTGCCATCTAGTAGCAATTAACTCCAAGTTAGTGGCGGATAAAGCGATATCTAGTAGCTTTGCGATGAATCAAAATTACTCTGGGCACCTCCAGTTGCGTAGAATCTAATGTCAAATACATTCTTGGGAATTAAGAATATTCTGCTTAAATAATTTTTTTATAATTTTGTTATTATTTGTAAATGACGAATCTAAATCAGCTGTTTTTATGAGGCGAGGAAAAGAGCTAAAATTGTACTGAAGAGTAAACGCAAAAATGGTAGTGCCATTTTTTATAAAGGCGATGGTTGCTGTGTAGCATTACCAGGACCTATTCACTGTATCGCTCATTAAGTATTATTTAATATTCGCAGTGTAAAAAATACTTTGCTAGAAAGTGACTCCATTTGGCCAAATGGAATAAAATATCCCTTTTATTCTTTGTTAAAAGGGTTTAGGCGGATGCTGCATGGTCATTTACATGCCACTGTTTATTGACTTACCAATTGTAATAATCATTCTGGTTTGGGGCCATGCCTTTAATATGCCAATGGCTTTATAGTTCTGTTGGCTGAACTAGTTAATAGGTAAATAACTTTCTAACAAACAAGTAACATCGTTTTCTTCCAATTCGGACGGCATGCATTGTGTAAACGGCGTAAAACATCTGAGAGCAGGTCTTTCAGAATTTGTAATGATAAATTGCACAAAATTCAATTTCTTTTACTACCATTTCGAGTGAAAAGCTTACCGCTTAATACTAAGATCTGCTAGAGCTGTTAAACGAAATTATCACGCTCTAAGCCAGAGCTTCTCGAAAACGGCGATTTCCATCAAATATGAGATCTGCTTTTAAACGCTGCAGTACAATTGAAAAGTAAGTTGACCAAATGACCGATATGGCATTTTCTAGAACAGGCTATTCAGAATACCCAAATAAAATAATTTTTTTTTTTGCTCACCGCCTGAAAAAAAGTTTCAGATTAAAACTTTTACTTTTACCAATTCATACTGAACACCAAGTTATTTTATGGTTTGCACTCCTCTAGTTTGTCGAAGGTTTTCAAATAAACTAGACGAAAAAGTCTCATCTTATAGGCTTCCTACAAAGATTCAAAACGTGAGCACAAGTAGATAAAAAATGTATTATATTTCTGTTTGGAATACTTTAACGATTAATATTCACTGGTCCAATTACGCCGAATAAATTTCATAAAGGTTTTGCGCATAATATTAATTTTAAAAAAAGAGGGAAGGGACATTAATATTGCCAAATTAAGGAAAATCCGATCAAATATCGCTTGTATCGTTTTAAAATAAGTCTTTTGCCTGCGCTCATATTTACGAGCGTAGCAAAGTACGCCTAAATTGGACTACTTTGATGGGTAATTTTTCGTAACAACGACTTTTCGAAATTAACTTCGGACAATTCAGCATTTGAATTGTACAAAACAGCAAAAAAAGGAAGAGGTCTCCCCGTGGTGGTGATAAGTGGCTTTGCAAGACATTTAAATTTGTTACTGGGATTTGATATTTTTTCGAAGGTTTCAAAACCTGAAGGGAGTAGGACCATTGCATTTCAAATGTTTATTTGCTCTAATAAGGTTGATAACTTAAGTCTCGGTTACCTATTTTAAAGTTCATATTTGTCAGAAGTTCAAGCTTGTAATAACTAAAAGAGTCCGCAGCAAGTTTCTGCAACTGTGGATTTATCTTCTCCTGAGTGGGCTTTGGACGTTTCAGCACTACTTTCGCTGGCATCTGCAAATACTACTTATTTACTGTGCTTCACGGTGCTTCGTGGTGTTCCACGGTGCAATGAAAGTTTACTGGAATGCTTTTTTTTGGTTTTGGCTGATGGTAGTTTCATAATGACATGCCTTCTGATGAGTATTGTAATGCAGAGAAGAGATGTTGTTAAAATTCCTGATAGTTGCGCAGAGGACTATGGTATTATAGGTGGAGTTGGTGTTGCTACTGGTTAATGATCATTCCTGCAATTATTTCACTTCTCTAGCACTATACTAGTCGTTAAAAAAAACCCAGATGACTGAAGTCTGATTAAAACGGAGAACTGTTCATTGTCTATAATATTTATTTTAATTATTTGCGATACTGCCAGTTACCAAAAAAAATTCCATTAAATTGTTCAACTGGGGGGTAAACAGATGCAAAAATTCAAGTGTGTGTTTAGTGGCGAACTAAAATTTGATATTTGGAAACAAAGTCGTACCAACTTTTAATGCCACATTTTTAATTTTATTGCCAATTGGAGTATTTTGAAATTATAAAATTACGAGTACAGCGGAGTGGCAATACTCAGCCAAAAGCCATTGAAATGGAAGTGGAAATAAAAAGGAATGCTTTTTCAATACCGATACTTTCTACATAAAAGCCATTCACTTGAATAAAAATTAAGTTTAATCATTAATCTGGTAATTTGCATAAGCGAATGGTGCACTACGTGTGAAACATGATTTAAAGCGGCTTAAAAAATACTTTATATTTTTTACTGGGGCTACTTGTATCGACGGAAGCCTTTTCGTTTGCCCCTTTCATAAAAGTAAATCAGATTTAGTATTATTAAAAAGATTTTGTTTGCAAGTATTTGATTTTAATATTATATAGTGAGTTAAAGGATTAACGTATATTTGGCCTTAATTAAACAGATTTTATTGCAACCTTCTGGCCAGTAGACTGAGGCGTGCGCTACCAGCCAACGGTACTCTGGAAATAACTTTACGTATGTTTTAGGGCGAGTTATGTTTTACGCTCCAGTCGCTTATTCTTTATCCCTCCATCACATTGAAGTTTCTGATATTAAACATTTATATTCAAATTATGACAAACTTATAACGAATCACCGCCTAACTTGTCGACTTTTAAACTCCACTATGGCACTCTTGCGAAACCTTGTTATTATTTAATTGATAACATTAATCATACCAGCCTGTGCGCTGACAGGGCCACTTTGCCTTTGTATGTTATAATTAACTTGTATTTACGTAGGAGTGTGTGTTGTTCGAGCTTCCACCGCCGTTATAGCTTAATAAGGTGGCACATGTGAGTACACATGTATCAATTGCTTTGGCTTATACGAGGTGTTTCCAGTGCAGTAAGCTCACAGGAAAGTTGTATATTTGGAAAGGTCATGTCCTTACTAGTAGAGTAGCGTGCTGCCCAATTGCTTATTGCTTTACATACTACTATCGAATACTATTGGCTTATATTTCGTAGGCAATCACATGATTTTGTGCATAAATAATTCGTTATCGAAATTGGAAAAGGATTTCGCATGTGTAGCACGTATTTTAGACTACCAAAAGTATTTCCTGAAAACATTTGTAGGAAAAAAGATGACGAAGGTTCACTTAGCTAAAACCAGGCAACACAACAGAAACAGTAAATGCAAAGTGTAGTCAGAAGTCGGTAGTGGAACGCTGGGTGCACTATTGGAATACGTTCAACTACTTTGCGGTGCAAACCTGATAAGGTTTAAGACACAATTTCATCGCATGACATCAGCGGACCAAACGCAATTAATTCAAGGGGGCTTCTCGATAAAATATATATAACTCAAAGAAGTCGGCTGCATCCAACCATCTTCATAAAGTAGGTTTTGTAAGACCATTTCATTAATTAATAGATTAATTAATAATAAGAATAACGTTCGTCGTCGTGTACGGATAATTATTCTTCTTATCGCGTAAAAGAAAACCAAAAAAAAAAAAAAAAAAAATCAAATACACAAGGACTACATATTTCTTGAAATTAACAATTCAAGAAAACGGTAAAAAAAAAAAAAAATGTGAAACATAAACACTGTTATTGTGCATTGCATTTAAGTGAGGACAGAGACAAATAAAAATTTTTGATTTCACAAATAAAAGAATCGACCACAAACCAGTCTACATAAATGATCAAATAGTTCCGTACGAGAATTCAGCGAAACATCTTGGCATGACCCTTGATGCAAAACTGAGGTGAAAACCACACGTCAAGAAAAAACAAGAAGAACTCAAATTAAAATACGGGAAAATGTACTGGCTATTGGGTAGACATTCTCCCCTGTCAATATACAACAAGTTACTCTTGTATCAGCAAGTCCTCAAACCAATCTGGACTTATGGTATTCAGCTCTGGAGCTGCACCAGTCAAAGCAATAGAATGATTACTCAACGATTTTAAAATAAAGTAACTCGTGCCATAGTTAATATCCGTGGTACATCAGAAATGACAATATACATAAGGATTTGGATGTGGAGATTGTCGACAACGTTATCAAAAATTTGCACAAAGTCATGAACAAAGACTTCAACACCATATCAACACTGAGGCTCATCAGCTCCTCGGCAATGTTGACATAATCAGACGATTAAAACGAGTGAAACCTTTTGAACTTGTGTAAAATAGTGAGCTAACTACAGACAAAACATCAAACTCAGTCACATGAACGTATATGGATTGTGACCAAAATATTTAACTTTACGAGAAATAAAAAGTGTATATCATGGGATAAGTACTTTGTAATTTTAACCGTATCAATTTAAGTTAAAGTCAAATAGCTTATTAGTGTTAAGATACTAGATTGCTATAAAATAAATGCAGCAATAGGTGTTATTTTGAAAAAAAAAAGAAAAAAATTTCATTAATTCGTTCATCTATCTGGTCGAATACTTATTTCACGTTCAAAAATAATTAATTTCTTTGTAAGTGAATTTCATCGCACCATCCCTGAACATATTCCCCATAAGCATTTGACCTTCAAATGAAGAAACCAAATACAAACTGCCCGGAAGTATTTAAGGAACATCGCAATAGATCCTTTTATCAGAAAAAGAGAAAAACTGGTACACGGAATCAGGATACAAACTGGAAAATAAACGTATAACTGCCCTGCTTTGACAGATGTTACGACACAGCTGCAATTACTTTTAGGAATTCATCGCACTAAAAGCTACAAATTTACTCATCGACTATTGACTGAACCATAACAATTCTGCTAGAGATAAATTTAAGCGATAAAGGCATGTTGGGCTAGCAAGCAGCTCTGTAATAAACCACTGATCTGGAGATTGTTTTATGCAATTTGGCCCGTTTTTCTTAAGCATTATTAGGTGTAGATGCCAGATATCCTTAATAATGCAAAATTGTCTAACCCAGCCGTGCTATTCAGTCACCTTTCGCTTCTAAGCATATTGCCATATTATCGCTTTTCTAATTTAAACAAATGCAAAGCAAACAGTGAAGGTGTGAAAAGAAATCATATTTAGATTTGCAATCTCCTGTGGCTCTTCGTTGATAAATTCCTCAGCAGTCATTTATAAAGTTTACGCACACACACACACAGGTAAACTTGCACTCACGTGCGTGCGTGTGTAGCAGAACTAAGTAAACATGCAGATATTGAATAGAATCTATTTGTGTATGGTGTAGTTGTATTTAATTGCATCCACGTTCTAAGACGTTTCAGCATAGAAGATGAATGGAAAGTGAAAAATATTTGAAAAAAGTGCATGCAAACATGATGCACTTTATCATCTAGATTGCTTCGATGGAAACTAATTTCCTTAGAGAACAATCCATCTTGGCAAGAAGAAAAGGTATAAAAGTCTTTACTTAACTTTTCTTAAATATTTTCCTGTCTTTTCTTTTTTTGAACTTTCTGCATTGAGGCGAATGTTTGTTTTAGATAAAAGAATAAAACGACTGAAACTAAAACTCGAGTAGATTAAAAAAGCGAGAGGGAGCGCAAAAGCACCAAAAGACAAAAATCTGAAATGGCCGTTGGTAGAAGGGTCGGATTGGTTGCCAGTTGGCTTTGTTGGGGAGCGTAGTGTTTGTTCACTTGGCTTTTAGTTTATTTGATATTGCTCGCTATTTGGTGTGCTAATGTGTTTGCTTGCGAGTGTATCTAAATGTAAGTGCTTAAGGAGGCAACTGCATGTGTGTGTGTGTGTGTGTGTGTGTGTGAGCGGGGATGTGTAAGCGTATGTGCGTTGCTTTTGGGTAAACACAATAAATGCTTCATGCAGTATTCAGGAAGTAATCAAGACTCTAATCGTTGTTTACCATCATAATTTGCATAAGACACTTCTTTAATGTTACTGTCTCTGCATGAGTGTATGTGCGGATATGTGCTGCATTATAATATTTTGTATTGCAAGCCCGTGAGTGTATGTGTTTGCTTGTGTGTGTGTGACTTAGTATCTAAGAGAATTAAGATTTCGAATACAGTTTATAAAATGGTGTGCTTTAAGTCTATTAATGGTTTTATATGAACCTCCGCTGTTGTCTCTTTTATATTTTATATTACATTTTTGCTTATTTTATTGTCCCCAAAAGCAAATATGCGCTCATACCCATACGCACACACAAACACTTGCCACTTGCCACTTTCCACTTGCCACTTTCTTTTCTTTTCGTTTTTTTTTGTTTTTGTTTTATGTTATGTATAGATTTGTTTGTTTGCCTAAATAAGTGTAAGTGTTTTTTTTTTTTGGAATATATGTATGTGTGTATGTGCGGAGATGCATGAATGAACATGCATGTATTGCGGAAAATATGAAAGCCGAAAGGAAAGATAATACGAAATAAACTTGGCAAATACACATATTTTATATAACATGTCATCTATGGGAGTGTGAGTGTGACTGTGTGTGCCGAAATGTATTTAAAATCTTCTTTTGTTTCTTATTCAACGTCATTTGGTATTTTAGGAAAATTTGCTCAACGTGCATGTGTAAGTAAAATCCCTTGAGGTTTTCCTTTTGAACCAACATTATTCAGCTTCGCCTCTTTCGTAAATCTTGAAAACATGGCTTTAGATTATGGAACATGTATATGACACAATGAAGAAAACAAAGTATTCTTTATGGTTTTCTTTAAATTCTTTTGTAGTTGTTGCCATAATGCTGCACTAAATATCACTTGTTTATTGGCCTGGCATCTGTAATAATTCAACAGCTGTATTCTGCACAAACGACGAACAGTTTAGTCGCCCAAAAGTGCAAACTAAACTAAGCGGGAATGGCAAGAAATAATAAACAAGAGAGCGAAAAAAGTCAACTAAACAAACTGCCAGAAGATGTGGCCCTTTTGTTTTACACTCTCCACTTTGCACCTCATGAAATTTTGATGAATTTTCTTTCAAAGTTTTTGGTTTAGCTTGTGTGGTTGCGTGTAACCCCAACAGAAACCCATACAAAATATTGCCGTAATAAGCAGCCACCATGAAAAGTGTTTTACGAGGGATTGCAACCAAACCAGCCCTGTATGGGAATGTATGTAAGTACTCGTATGGGGCCGTGTGTAGCCGTGTGCATACTTTTTTAAGGACAACTGATATCTATTCTTAGTCTTTTGTGGTTTCCTTGTTATGAATTGCGGTGCAAAAAGCGAATTTTTTATTCACTTACAAGGAAATGCAAAATGTCTTGTATGCTTGTATAGTGAGTATGACTTTTTAGGCGTGACTGTATTTGTAAGTGTGCGTTTGTATGTAATACAGGTATTATTTAAACTAAATTGCTTAGAACAGTGGATGCATGTTGAACATATCCCGAGCTCTTTGTGCAACATGTAATTATTATTGATGCATCGAAGGCTAGTGAATGGTGTTGATCTACAAACACGCTTTCGCATTCACGTCATTCGTTATCAGCAAAGTTCGAAAATGGTTCGATAATATAAAACAGACAATGGGAAGACTTTGTTACCACTCTTTAAAGGGGTTTTCTATGTAGAAAAAATATTTAAAATGTACTTGCAGGCAGCGTACAGTGCAGACATAAAGTGGACATTGCAAGGAAATTTCACATGTTTTCCCAGCAAAATAGTAGTCTTGAATCCTTGCAGATTTTCATCAACATAAAGAATGACTAAATTGGATATATGAAATGTAATTAATAAATTTTTTATGATAAACGTATGAACTCTTGCGACATGAGGAAATAATTAAGATTAGAGAGCTATTCGCTAAAGTTAAAGAAATATTAACGATTCCATTTGTTTAATATTAAAACAACAAGAAAATGTTGCTGAAACTTATACGTCTACAGCAGCGCTCAGAGCATGACTTTTATTTATTCAATCCACTGTGGCAGAATTACTGTGAAAGGATACTGGTATGAAGTTTTCTGTAGCAGCAATTTGTATTCTTTCACGGTGAAATACCACTGCTGAAGATCCGAAAACGCTATTGTACATCAACGATGACCATCTCTGGCTTACACCCGTTTTTGCTTTACGCTTTTAAACGTATACTCCGTAGGCCAGCGACAAATGACGATTCTTGGTGTCTCTACTTTAAATTTTTTCAGATTTAAAATTAAGTTTTTCTAAAGGGCGTCCGAACATGAGCTCAGCAGAGTTACAACTGATTTTACTTTTACAATACAGCATGAATAAAAGCTTTTATACAAATTCTTACTGGATTGGCTTTTTGCTTGTTTGATAAGAAAAGTTTAATACATAAATTTTTAACCCAAAAAGATTGACGTACATTAATTGAACATGTTTGGTGTATTTGTACAATATTTACTCTACCAGTTTCAGTTATTATTTGGCCTTCGTCTCTTAAGGACTCAAAAAATTGGCTATTGGTGTAGGAATCTAAGATATACTTTAGCTTTTGCTGTTGACGCACTCAATAGTACGGATTCAAAACTTTCACCTTCACTTTATATAATATTTTATTTAGGTGAAAAATGAGGCAAAAGAATAATTTAATTTTCTTTCATCAAGAATAGTCTTAAGCAAGGAAAAGTTGTGATGGTATTACAATGTAATAAACAGCAACTGATACCGGAAAAAAAATTGTTTATAAACTTTCAATTGATTAAAAAAACTTTTATCACGTCTGTTAAATTCTTTATAGTCATCTGTCTCTTAAAATCGCTCCGAAAGAGGTGTATCAGTACAAATCCTTTGCCTAATTAATTCTGACACAAAAGTTGTTATTACTAAGAAGAAAAATTACATCACGGAAATTTCATTGCAGATAACAGATATAACCACAAAAAGAAGTACGCAGCTGTCAAATCAGATGACGTAGAGCCCAACCAACATCACCATTTCTTGAAATAACTCGTTGAGAAAGAGGAGCAGCGTTAATTTTATACCAACCTCTCACCCTCTCGTTGAAACCACAAGTTGTTCAAGTCCAAAACATGTAGTGTGGCGCTAAAAAGTTTTCCATTATATCACAATATCCCTTTCCACTGGCAGTTATCGTAACACCCCTTTCGGTTTCAAAAAAGAAAGGTGCAATGACTTCTCCGAAATCAATTTACGACTACTCTGTCACTTTTATTTTATGCAAAGGTGACAGATGAATAATTTTAGTGTGTTCCGCTCCCAGGAACCGACTCTTCTATCTATGGAAATGAAAATGTTCCCTGTCACTTATGCTATTGGCATATTTCAGTCGGTGTAAATGATCTCTTTGATGGAACCTCTTAAGTCAACTGAATTCTGAATGACAAAGTGGGTCTTTCAAGACCAAACTCCGGTGGACGGTTGATGACTAGTTTTGAAATCCTTCCTTTTCACGTTGTTTCTTAAAAAAAATTCCACTGACTTTCTCATCGTCACAGTACTCGATAATTAATTTTGATAAAATGTTTTAGCGATTAAAACACGTTGGTTTACTGAATATTTTTCCATAATAAATTTGCCAAGTTTTTACTTCATGACTGCCAAATATGAACTGTCAACACTAATGACGGCAAAGGAAAGTGGTGCCTCGGCAGACACCATATCAATGAATTGCAGTTGTAAACAAAACTCTATTGCAATCGAGACACTGTGCAGTGTACCTTAAAGAGATACTAAATTCGCATTCAAACAAATTGAAATAGACTGCCTGGATGTCAGTGCATCTATCAGTCAGTGCTCGTATGTGTGCCCCACCAGCAGAATTATTTATGCCACAAAATTGTGCAATTTGGCTTGAAGCAAATTGGATATCTAAGATTGTTTTTTAAAGATAAAACGTTGTCATTTAAATTATGAAAAGCATGAAAGCCAATTTATTTATAATATATCCCAGGAAGAGAGATTTTCTATTTATTAAAGACATTGTATTGTGCGCTTCAAAAGTCCTAATTTTTTAATTAGGCTGCAGCTTTATAGTATTGAAGTACGTATTACAGCATTGGTGGCATTACATTTTAAAAAAGTAAAACTTAATCCATATTGAGCAAAAGCTCTTGAAAATATGTTCTCAGTATCAATTTTCTTTAGTCTTAATTCAATTTTTTCTTTTTGTTGGCCAATAATTCACTCTCCATTCAAATTTAGTTACATTCCTTACGGTTGAAGCAAGTAAAGCAGTAAATAAATAAAAGCAAAAAAGGATACTAAAAATAACTTAAAATCATATAAAAGAGGTTTATGCTGAGTTTCACTTTAGTTCAGTTGAGTTTAATATAATCCTCGTTATACACTCCAGACTCAAGTGACCTTTATTTTTCTTCAATATCCTTTTGTTGTTAATGTTCAGTTTTTTACCTTCATTCAGTTTAAGTTGGCTTGTAGTACTTTTAGAGATTCTACTTCAACTTGCAGCACATATACAATCATAATAACAACAACAACAACACCAACAACGACGACTGGAATCGGTTTATTCAGGCGAATGTTAACACTTGCTCAGGTGGAAAAATTGCAGTGTCATATTACCGTTTTCCCTCTTGTAGCTAAAATTGGAAAAAGAAGGAAAAAAGACGAAGGAAATTTAGACAAACACACAGCAACTGTACTCTAATAGCAAGTATAACAGTGTAATGCTGCGCCCCATTATCAGCCCACAATCCATATAAACATACTCGCATACAACTGCCAAGAAATCGTCAATCATTGAGAAAAGTAGATAAAACCACTGAAGCACAAAATACGCATACAATAGCCAACGTTAAGGACAT
Source organism: Ormia ochracea (assembly GCA_963402855.1). NCBI lineage: Eukaryota > Metazoa > Arthropoda > Insecta > Diptera > Tachinidae > Ormia > Ormia ochracea. The sequence goes on from OY727108.1 coordinate 31,880,918, forward strand.
TCTCCGCATAGTGTGTTGCTGTCCTAAAAAATCTTAGAAGAAGCAGGATAGTTGTAACAAATATGAATTGGGTAAAGTGTGAAGAAGGAAGATGTACAAAAAAATGTTATAATTTTGTTACTTTACGAATTTCACGCGAAAACAAAAGGAAATAGAAACGGAAAGAAAAGGAACTGCGCCAAAGTGTGGTGGGTGCGAGTATGTGTGCACAGCAAATGTCATTCATTTTGCCATAAATGATATTTAAAGATTTCGTCTCTGCCTTCTCCACTTGATAAATGCTATTCGGAACAACGCGAGCAGGCAAATAGATTCACAATCAGTCTGGCAGTCGCACAGAAGAGTCGACCAAAAAGCCCAACTAAACCACAATCAATATTTCCATTTATTTCACATTTCTCCGAGGCCACTACTTGCCACCACGTAGTAATTTTTATACAAATGTTGCTATTCGCTGGCACAACAAAACATTTTTCAAACTCAAATTCAGTTTGAAGTTCATTTCCAATTTCATATTGGCCTCACGTGCAACAACTGTAAAATTTTTGGCAGTTGTTACAATGAAGCACAAGAAGGAATATCGATACAAGCTGTCAATTGTGTATAAATGTTAGTACTCTATTACGAGCATGTATCTGCTTATAAGTAAAAGTTTTACGTGTATCAGCACAGTGCTTCGCCCGCACTTAATAGAGAGGCATAATGTGGAAGTACGAAAGAAATTACCTTTTATGTTCAAGTTGCTTGATTTGTCTTCAACTCCACATTTACCTGAAATTTCCTCTCGGCCAGTCTAGGAATACGTTCCTAATACATCCTTTCGGGAGCAACTACCCTCGTAGGAGTAGTGCCAATCTTTTGGTATTCTTTTTGTAAGATTTAATTTATTTCACATTTAAAATTCGGCTGTCACAACAGCGTTTATAATCCGTGTGAGAATTTAGTTTGAATTTTATTGTCTCAATTCCTAGAATAAGTTCAGAGCCGGTAAACGTGGTTCAGTCTAAACGCCACAATCGCAAAAGCACATTTCAAATTCGTTTTTTATTTTTTATAAAAATAGTTATCAAGAAGTCACTTTTAGACTCTCAGCTATCGCTGTAGAAAAGACGTATGCCTCTCGAACTGCACACCTACGGAATTTCTCCGACACAAATTTAACATTTTTATTCCCAAACTAGGCGGCACCTCGCAATAAGCAATTTTTTAAACAGATGCGCAACATTTGGAAGACAAAAGGTCCTTTATTACTACAGATGATATTCGAAACTGCAAATGTTTAATGATATAACGAGCGTATGGTTGACCGAAGCAGTGAATGCGGCGTCTGAAAATTCATACAGTCGACAATTAGCAACGCTGGTAGTAAATATCTGAAGGTATCGTTGGCTGAACTACAAACGTTTAACGTCAAAGCCGCAATCTCCATGATTCTCAAGATTTTTTCCCAAGTGCTGTGCCACATCATATATTGATTATTATTTCAATCTTAAAATGGTGAACAGAAAAAAATTTACATCGATCTGAGCAAATGCATCCTCGTTGAAATGATGTATAAAATGCTACCAAATAAGACCTCAACAGGAATTAGTTCGACACCAGAACCTCTACAAGAAGGCTTCTCATAATTTCGGAATTCACTATAAAACGAATGGGGTAGAAGGGCTACCCGGCAATGACCTTAAGAAGAACTTCACTTAAGAATACTTATGAGTTTTTGAGTATATACAGCTAATGTTTTCAAACAAAACATATCAAAGTGATATGTGATATGTGAGACGTGAAAGCGCTACAACTAGTATAATATATATCACGTATGGATTGGTAACAAGTTTTTACTACGTGAGGTAGCTAGAGGTACATGCAAGCTCTAAGAAGAAATAAATGGACGGAATTATATTGTGTTACCAGTGAATTTTGCGTTTGTGTCAAAGCACTGTGACGACGTTTCAATTTCTCCGTGTTCGCTTGATTGTTGTGGCAGTTCTATTGCTTTTGTATTTTTCTTATTTTCGGGGAGCTTTTGTTACTGCTGAAACAGTCGTTTGACGGAGAAAAAAAATCCACAATCTGATACACCGAACACGATTTTCATAATGGCAACGTTTAGTGCAAATTGCTCCAGCAACCACAGAACAAAAACATTTCAGCAAACAAATAAAAATGAAAAATCATACGTCCAATGAACATTAGCAACAACAACAATGGCATTTATCGTACGTACAAACTGCACAGCATAAAGTATTATCGCTCAAAATTATGTAACTTGACTCTCAATTAGGAAATTGGAAAAATTGTATGCGATTGTGGATTACATCTGATGAGCTAATGGAAGGGAGAGCTCGCTTTTCGATGGGTTTTAAGATGCTTTCGTTTCATTTACTGCCGCAAGGGGATTATTATCGTCGTAAATAGGAAATGTGTTTAATTTTACAATAAACAGGCGAGAACACTCATAAACACAACAATTTTCTCATGTTCGAATAAGTATCAAGTTTAACAGATTTTTTTCGGAAATTCTTCCTCATGTTAAAGCTGGAAATAGCTTAAAAGTATAGTGCTGCTGTATAAACCAAAATAATAATAATATTTTTTTTTTTGAAGACTCCAAGGGAGCCGCCAAACAGAGATTTAAAGCTCTCAAAACTTAAGGAATTACTTAGCAAAGAGGACTACGTCTCTTCTAAGAGGCAAATAATAACAAATTAGAAGCATTGCCAATAGCCTCGACTAGAATCGGTGTTAAAAGTCTGTACTTTCGTTGGCAGTATGTGACTGCTATCGGGTCCGGTAAATTTTAGGATTAGACACCCAGCTTTCGACAGCAGCAATACTTTTCATACAATTTATAACCTCTCATGCCTAAGGATTCTCTTAACCCATTTCCGTATAATCCTAAATTGTAATCCTAAGTGCGGATCTTTGATTTGTTATTCGGTACAATGAAATGTTTTGGAGTGAAATTTTGTCCTGCTTGTAAAATAGTCTTTCCGCAGAGCTCCTTCCCGCCATATTCGTGGTATATTATTGTGTTGCGTCATGGAAAGAGTTCGGCGTGATTTAATACAAATTATGTATGAGCAAGTGAAAGTCCATTTCTGATGTTGTACATCTCTTCGGTGCCGTGAACTCGCAACGGAAGATACTCTTGTACTTCGGAGGTTTCCTCCTTGTTGTTAGTTGACTTTTTTTTGTGTATAAAACTGCGAAGAAAAAATCTCTTCTTTATTTATTTTAAAAAGAAATCGAAAAAGTGAAGTGAAAATAGCGAAATTTTTTGGTTAAACATTTGCAAAAAGTACGAAAATAATAAATTATTTTTTTTCATGCATCCGAAGAGCTAAGTGTTGCCAAATACCCTTGACGGACATTAACGGGTTAAGCACGAATAAAAATTTATTGTCTGCCAAGTAATCAGCTGAAAATAAATTCTTTGATTTTTGAACAAGGACGTTATTTGACGTTTTCTGTCAAGATATTATTACACTCAGAAAAATATTGCAGTAACATATTTTATTTTATTTACCGCAGAAGCCTTGAAAATGTAAGTAACGATTGTCTGTATTTTCGAATATTGTAAACTTTCTAAAAAAGCTTCGTTACATGGAAACGAAAACTTAGTGGACCGATGATTAATATCATTTCCATTTATTTAAATTATTTATTAAATTCTTAAATTTAATGTAAGAAAGTTTTTTCTCGGCGTATAGCTCCCCCTGCTGCCCACAAAGCGTGTATTATATAAAGAAACTTTTGAACATACTTACATAAGAGTACGAAAGTGCAAAGTCACAAAAATTGTGGCGAAATGCCAAAAAATATATATATATATCAAGCACTTCCAACGGAGATCGTATAATTTGTGTCCTGGCAAGGATTTGCTTAAACTTTAATCAGCGTTTGTACTGTGACTTCCCGGCATCAATTGCAAACATATTGACATCGACTACAAAACAAGTTTCGTTGTCATTCGAATGGGAGACTATCAAATAATTACTTTTGACATTCTAAAATTTTCAAAGAAACAAAAATTTACAAAAATTTTTTATTTCAGTTATTTAGTTGCTCCTTTAATTTGTCTTTGTATTAAATTTTATTTCATTTGAATGCAATTAAAAGTGATTCGTATTAAATGTCATTTTTGAATTACGAGTTATTCAATCAATAATGATACTCGTATTAATTAACATGTCAGTTGCCATTAAAATAATTAGTTGAGAGGGACAAAGCGGGAATAGTGGCAATTATTCTTGTAAGCACTTTAATTTATTACTGTACTATCAATGTTGTACGCACTACCGTTAACACAGAACAAAAAATTTGTATCATTTAATGTTTCTTGTAAACAAAACTACAGGGTTCCCCCTGGGAAGGTATGCTACTTTGTTTGGTTATAATTTTTGCTTACATGAAAGATAATGGCTCTTACATTGATGAATACTTTATTTAATGTCGGCAAATGTGTGTGTAATACAATATCAGATAAATTCCCCCTCTCTTAGACTCACAAATGCATTCTCTCACATTTCACGCGGTACTTATTTAATTTTATCACGAATATTTTGTTTCGGATATCAGATATATCCACAAAAAGAAATCGACAGCTGTCAAAGCAGATGACAGTGAGGTGAATTGGCATCAACATGTTTTGAAATAACTTGTTGTGGAAACAGGTATCGCTGTAATTGCATTGTAATCCTGCTGGCACCGTCTAGTTGAAGCCACAAGTTATTCAAGTTCAAAGCATGTACATAGCTGTAGTGTTAAAAAGTTTTCAATAATTCCACGACATCACTACGCCATTTTCTATTTCAAAAAAGTAAGGTCAATAATTCCTCTTGAACCAATTTCCCACTACACTGGGACTTTTCATGGGTACAAAAGTTGCTGATGAATAATTTGAGGGCTTGTCATTACCCAGAACCGACTATTCCGATTATTCACATATCCATTCAAATGAATGTTTCTCGTCACTCAAATGCGTCTTTCTTGGAAGCAGCTCTTCGGCCAACTCACTCTTAAATGGAAAAAATTGTAAAAATTGTGCCCAAAGTTGTTCTTTGAAGACCATGCTCCTGTGGACGGAGCCGCATTGAAATTCGTGGGTTGTTTTGAACACATTCTTGACCAACAATAATGCTTTCAGCCGATCTTGCAGTACATTATGGCCATGCTGCAATCCCTTTTTCTTCGGACTCATTTCCTACATGATAAATTTTGTGTCTTCTTTTTACGTTGTTTCTTCCAAAAATTTCTCGCAACTTTCTCATCGTCACACTAATCCAGGATTAATTTTGATAAATTGTTTTAGCGATTAAAACACGTTGGTTTCACGAATATTTTTCCATAATAAATTTGCCAAGTTTCTACTTCACGGCAGCCAAATATGAACTGACACTATTAGTGCTCACAGAAATGGCGGTAAAACAAAGTAGTATACCTTCCCGACGGATACCCTGTTTACGAATGTGACTTAAAACGCTGCTCCTTAAATACTCCCACTCATGCTCGAACCAAACTGTTCACCGCACATAAAAAAATATAATTGTAATAATACTCGCAATGGCAGTGAAACGAAAGGAATCATTGGAAGAATCAATTCAATAGAGATTTCGTAGCGAAAGTCAATAATGTAATTTAATTTTTTTCTTTTTCTTATAAGAAAGAAATTACCTCCGAAACAGAATTTCATTCTCGTGTGCATAGAAAAACTTATCATTTCAGTTCGTGTAGCGAATATGAAATCAATCGCACAAATCAAACGCCTGATACATTCAACGAAAATCCGCATGAATTTAATGAAATTCCAGTAGAAAAGTAGCAGATACGAACAATGAATCGGCTGGTCGTGCTCCGTCTTAATGTTTCAAGTCAAGGCGAGAATGTTAATGGTTGTGGATTTTCCTAAAAAAAAGGATGGGGAAAAATTATATTCATTCACGAAGGTCTTAACAAGTTTACGTGGGTGCCTTTTTTATTATTAGAACACGATATTGATAATAAAATGATTTAATATTATGGCCAACTGGATTGAAATATCCTGTTGTACATATAAAATGGACATTAAGCAGTGAGCTAAAGAGGGGGAAGGAGAGGAAAAAAGCGAAAGAGATAATGTTACTGTTGAATTAAAGTACTATTTTGCTCGGTTTGCACTATTATTCAGAGAATTTTCAATACAAAATAAATTCAGAATAATCCTGCACATTGTAGGATTAAAAATCTCAATTAGTTAATTCGTTTCATTATTTTTGAAATGGTTGTTACGCTACAATACTAACTTCAGGTATCTGTTTTTATTTTCTTTTCGTCAATATAGAAATTAATGAAAAAAAAAAAAATTTATAATCAAATTAAAGAAATACCTTGGAAGGCCCATTTAAAAAAAGGCACACAAAACTTACAGCTGACATCTGAAATTAAGCTTGTAGCGTATCCTAGACAGTCGGTATGACTGGTGTAACAAAGCATAACGCAACAACCATTATTGCCAACACTATAAAGTTGCGCTCATTTGCAACATCAGAAATGCACTTGAAAAGGCCAACACCATTTATGTGACATGCATTTGTCGTAATGTTTTGATGTACTTGCAAGTCCAATATAAATATTTGTCTACTCTGTTTACAGCACACTTTGTACACATTTCGAATTAGTTTACGAATCGCATGCAATCATATTTAATTCTTCCTGTAATTATATAAGAATAATAATTGCCATTCAATCAGCCTCCATAGGCGTATGAAAATGCGCATCCTACTAAATCCGAGGTCGTTTCCTGCCGATAGCCCGACTGTTTTCCTGCGGACAAGCCGAAAGCTTTGGAAATTAAGTTGGTATCCTGCTAATTTTGCATATAACTAATGTTAAGATTAATGAGTCTAATTGAAGTTATTTGAGTCGACTCTATGAACTCACTCAAGGTTGGCAATGTCAGCTTATAAGTAAATCGGATTTCTATTATGACAAAGAATACTATCCAAACAGATCAGCCATCATCAAAAATTAGTTGCAATGTGAACGAAATTTATTTTCCTTGAAATCTTCTGGGGTTTTTAAGGAAAGGACATTACGTTAATCATATTCAAAAACATTAAATTATTGGAATTAAATACTCACCGTTAACAGCGTTGCCAGCCTTGTGGATTTGCGTCAAAAAAAAAGGTTTTATCTTGTATTCGCATTCGATACATTTAGAGAGCATTTATTTTCTATGAAAACAAAATATTAAAATTCCTTCCTTTTATATATTTTTAAAATCGAATATGTATGAGAATTTTGACGTATTTCTCTTTGAAAATCGAGTTTCTATTTGATTGATATATCAATGTTATATGAATACATAACATCGAATTTCCCTTACGAATGCATGCATGTATACAACAGTACGTCCTTCTAAGGCAAACTGCAAAAAAAAAAAAGAATTTTCAAAAGTTCATCAACAATAATTCTGCCAAGTGCCTCAACATCTGATGTGTTGATGATGAAACTCAGTTCAGCACACACGCCCGTCCTCACTTCTTCAACAGCAGTATTCAAAATAATAAAGACGCTTCATTGGAATTGAAAAATATATAAATAGGCTGTCATGAAACTTGAATTTATTTTCACAAAAATGAAGACTAACACTCACTGTACAGGAAGTAAAAAACCATTTTCGTTTGAATAAACACAATAACGTAAAAAATTTAATGGAAATAATAAATTAATAAAAAAATAATAAGGATGCTCTCTTCGCCATATTAATTTAGTTTCACAGCAAATTTTTTAAAAAAATTTAAAAAAAAAATTGATAATAATAAAAATATGAAGAATGTGGAAGAATGTATTCGAACATATAAATAAAGAAAATGAAAATTGTAATAAATAAAAACATAAGAATTTAAAGAAAAAAATGTGATTATTGATTTGAAATGTTTTTCTTATTAATTGAAGTAAATTAATGCAACTAGAGTTCAACTCATGAATGGGATCATTTCCGTTTAACAATTTTTTCAAATTACTGTTTTTCTTTATTTTTGGTTAAGATCTTTTCCCTTTAATTGACTTCAGTATGCTGCTTGGAAAATAGCAGGCCTTTTAGCCAGTTACAGATTTCTATTAAATGAATTTTTTTTTAATTTTTAAAATCTGTGTTAATAAAAATTAAAATTGATAATTAAATGTTTAGCTTGAAATATAAATTTTCTCTTCGATACGTATCGTGTCAGATTTTTTTAAGTTTTTTTAAAATGTCACTCGTCACTCGTGTAGCAACGAGCTACACGAGTTCACCCTCTCAAATATCACTGAGTACTATTGTCGCCTTGCAGCCGGTAACATAATCATTTTGAAAGCTGCAATGAATAAAATCTACTTTTTGACGAAAATGTGTTCACGACGTAGCTGCTACTAAATACTAAAAACGTTCAAGTCATTAATTATGTTGCTTATCTTGTACTAAGCTCGGCCCGTCTTATCGAGGAGGCATGTCTTATAAAACCATTTAGGTTCTTTATTGCATTTAATAATTTTCAATTGCAGATTTTAAATTAATTTAAATGTTACTTCCTTTTTGTAGCCTCCTAAAAAAATTCTTCCTGTTTAAATCACAAATTCTACTCGCTAAGCCAAAAAAGAAGGAATATAATAAATTGTTGGACCCTTTATTATATTCGTAAGCACCTTCCTTCCGTCTGGCTTATCTGGAGCAATTGTTAAGAAATGCGAGTAAATAACTTAAATGTCTTCTTTCGTCTTATTAAAACAAGTACGAGTATGTGTCAGAACACAAGTACAACAACAAGGATAACAATTCCTTAGAAAAACAGAACTACACAAGCAAAGGAGTTGTTGTAAAGAAAGTGGTAGAATTAAATTGTACTATAGTATAAAGAAGTTGAGATCAGAAGTGCGGATTATCAGAGTATGACGTCAGGATTATGGAATGGCAAATAGCGGGATTAATATTGTAGTATATTTACGATTTAAAATCTCTACAATTTACTGTGACCGAAAACTTTCAAGGACATAAAAACGTGTCGCTTTGCATTTTAATTGAAGACACACTCAATGAAAAATATTTATAAAATTCGACGAAGAACTCTCATGAAAAATAGAAAAAATTTCATAGTCCATTTGGATTCAATTCCTTCTCTTTTGTTCTTTGATCGAGCAAGTTTGAGCCCGATACTCAAAACGAAATAGAAGAGAAAATAAAAAATAAACGAAATGAGTAGGAATATTGGGCCCAAAGAAACCCAAATTATATAAAACATTTCCACTACAAACCTTATGTGCCCTCGCTTGGTGGAAGGCTCTTGAGGCTTTCTTTAGGACTGGTTTCACTATTCAATACACTCATATGATACACATACATTCATATGATACGTGAGAGACAGAGAAATATGTGAAAGACGACTTCAATACTCCGCCAGCTTCTCACACCAATCATGTCATTCCCAATTTCAACATACGCTAAAGGTCCGTCCCTCCAGCAGCTCCGTTCGGCGATTAACTTGATTTGAAACCATAAGGAAACTCTATTTAAAATTCGAATAAATAAAAGTAAGACTGAGAGTAAAAAGTACTTTTCCACCATTTTAATTAATTTTGAGCAAAAAAAAATTAAGCTCCCATCAAACAGCTGGCAAATTTATTGTCCTTTAGTTCTACAAACTGATAAAATCAGCTGTTTCTAATATTTACGAAGGGCGTAAAAAGTATCTCTCAGTGCACACAAAACAATCCCTACCGCGATTTCCTTAACACATAAAAGTGCGATATTTTATTAAAAAAGTGAAGTTTTGGGTTTCTTTCTTAAAAATATTGTGTTCTAAAAACTGTGATGCATTTTATTTTAAATTTGTTTTCCTTTTAAATTGACTGATTAAAATGGCGTTTAAAAGATAAGATAGTGTGCTATAAAAATGCATCTAAAGACATGAAAAAATCTAGATAGCAGATGTTTTCTCAAGTCGTACGATTTTCCATAAAATTAAAATTTGAATGCGAAGGTTGAATGTGGGAAGATTGTGTTTCAGAAAATATACTTGCATCGACTATCGTACTATATATAACAGTATAAATAATCTGACAACTGGGCATGTCATAAATACATTTCATAAAGTATTTGAAATTGCTAAACTTTTTAAAATAAATGATTAAAATATGGATATTCCAGCATCCATTACACAACTACGCGTAAACGTTGAAATAACTCGTTTAATGGGCAATCAAAACAAGGTTTTCGTCAGCTGTTTGCTAATTTGAATTTTAATTACGGCAACTTTAAAATGTCATTTTAACAGCTCAAGCCTGTCAGTTTAAATATTCACATTTTAAAAGTGTAAATTTCTTATTACTCCTCAATTAGCATTAAAATTCCACTTTAAAACGCCACCTTTAACGATCCTTAGAGATGGTATACAATTGGCTCCAAAAAATATTCTTATTCTTCTCATGATAACGTCAATCAGTGAGGATTGACTTTTTCTGGTCGCTCACTGCCCAAATTAAAATGAAATAAAAACTTCAACAACGTAATAAGAGTAACCATTTTACACAAATCGCCTCCCTCTATTATTCGGGTAGCGCAATCACAATTTGCATTTTGTATTCCTGATTGGAGTTAAATGCTTGTGTTAATACCGCCGATGCTCGCCAAAACTTGTATTGAATTATTGGTTTCTTATTTATGTGAGGTCAAAGCAGAGGAGAATAGATTATAAGTTTTCATCTGCTCTTCGTCTTACTGCAGCAACTTGGCCAAAGCTGGAGCAAATAGAAGGTTCTCCATAATCTAACCGCCTTTACTTGTGTAGGATGCCATAATAAAATAAATTCAAGAGACGATGGGTTGTCACACAGTCAGACATTAAAAGGTAAGGATGTTGTCCTATGTAAATGGCTAAGTTTCTTACAACACGGTGCTGGCTGAAGCCACTGAACACATGCACATGCACACGTAAACATACACAAAACATAGTCACGCACACATACTCGTATACAAAAGCGGATGAATGAACTGAAATTTGCATAAAACTTTCGTAGCCAACATTACAGTTGTATGTTTTGAGTGCACTCAAACAGCAATTACAATAAAACATGTATCACGCAAAATGCGAAGGGGCACGCTCAAACATGTATGTTTCATGCATGTTTTTTTCTATGCAAATTTTTCATGACATTCAAGTCTTATGCGTTTGTTGGCATCTGCTAATAAACTCCTCGTCTTCTCCTTTGTTTTCATGACTTAAATTTATACACGCGAGAATTTCATTTGTACCTACAACAATCTCCTATATCAACCCAAAATTTGCTCGCTTGTATGGAAGGCCGTGAGACTACACAAACAACTTACTAGACTGTGTACCAATTAGTATACGAGTACATATATTTCCAATAGTTTAAGTTTAAGGACTCGCCGACTAAGAAATTAACTTTAAAATTGTTACAACGTTGTTACAGAAATAGCAGCTGTAGATAAGAACAATTATTAACCCCTCTTCAACTCGCTTCCGTTACTAAAAGGGAGAAAAGCGGTTGTATGTAAATTTTTAGAATATGCAGAAGAATTCGACAAGAAAAGCTTGCGAGTACATGTCAGACTCGCATGTTTATAAGATTTTTAGTAAATGGGAGGGGTTTATGTTAACGATAGCATTGGCTAAACGAATAAGTGCGGCGACTGGAAATCACCAAAAATTTGGGATTGATCTTTACCTGCGGCAGTAAATAAAATTCTCAGCCGTACATTCGAGTAGATGCTCCCTCCTTCGCCGATCTTCTGTAGCCAAACCCTATTAAGCTCTCTTCTCTTTCACCCATATTTTGTACCACTATTCTCTTTTCTCTTCTTCCGGAACAGTGCCGGAAGCAGTCGTCCCAATGTTGATGAGTAGACATATATAGGCCTTGGGGGTTAATGCATTTTTTTGTAGAATCGGAAAAAGTATGTCCTCACTTTGAACATTTTGAAAATTACTTAAAAGTTCAGGATATGAGGGGCGGCTGGTTTTTGTACCATGAACTTGCTGCTTTAATATTTCATCTTGAGTCGTAGCACTAGGAAAACTTGGTCCGAAATTCGACTCATTTTTAAGCCAACTCATGTTTTAACAATTCGTCAGGCAGTAGTACACTTCTTCCACAATCGGCTGGATTGTCTTTTGCAAGTATATAGTATACCGCCAATTATGTAGATTTGATTAGACTTCCAACCGTGGTGATCTATTTTTGATCCCCCAAGAATAATAGTACTGTCTGTCCAATAGAATATATTTTCGATATTGAAGTCTAAGCTAACTTTTACTTTACAGCTTTCAATTCTAGCCACGGAAAAGCTTCATTCTTTAGAGGAAGAATGAGTGAGTTTCAAGACGAGCACAGACGACCGCTGCATAGGCTGTTTTGGAAGCATCACTGAAGTCGTGAAGATAAGATTTATAGAAACTCTAAGTGAAATATAGTGGCGATTTCACAGAAGTAAAAATTTATAAACCACTTCCTGAATACAATTTAAATGGATTTTCCGCAATTTAGTATCGTTTAGATTAATCCTAAATAGTTACATTGCAAAGTCGCTGAGAGGAACACTTACCCATATGAGTAGCATTACTATGAAATCGATCTGGTAACACAACTTTTCTTTTTTATAGAGAATATTTTTGGTGTTAAGGGAAAGCTGAGAAACAATTTTATTTATATCGCGAAGGGTAGCCAAGTTTTCTATGGAAACTATCGCCATCGAGCAATTGTTCTTTAAGCTGCCGTGGAATTTATTTGATTATGACGAATGAAAAAATATAAAAACAGAAGCGAGTTGCAACATTCCTGCTGTTGCGCCTAATGTTGCTGACAATTATTATGTTATTCATATTTCTTCACAGGCTGAATAATTGTCGTTTGTTTTCTAAACTCTTCTTCAGTTTCATTTTGTAAACATGCTGGTGCTCCTGTTGTGATTTCCATTCTTTCACTCTGACAATACTTTATATATTCTTTTTTATAGTGTGTTGTTGTTTAAAACCGGCTGCCGCAGGGTAAGAACATTTTTGTCTGCAATTTGTAGAGATTGTTGCACATTTTGCAGTTGTGAATAGTCTTCATGAGAGTCTGTGTTACATTTAAAGTAGACGCATATTTTTTGATTTGCAATGCACCGCAAGGATATGAAGACTTTCTTAATTAGTTCAGCAAACATTTTGATGAGACTGAGATGAACGGCTTAGTCTTCTATCAATAACTTTATAATTATTGAAATTAAAAATAAAATGGAACGAAATGTATGAATAAATAGTTTACGACTGCACAAAAATAAGAAGAGGTTGGGAATGGATTTATGTTTATACCATACATATCTCCTCCTTACAGTGAAAAAAATAGGTCTGGGACGAGGAATGACGGATTTAACGTATAATTTCAGAAGTACAAAAGGACTGGCTGGTAGTCATATCGCTAATCAATTAATAAGGAAGATTTCAATATACATTAAAGAACTCTCCTTCGTCCTTATTAATTCTAAATGCAGCTTTGAAATTAATCGTCCGCTCTGCTAAAAATGAAAAAGAATGTGGATTTGTAAAAAAAATCCGGAACTATTTTAATGCTTCAGAAGAATTTATTGAGCATCCATTAATGCATTTTCCCACTTAAAGGCGTATTATTTTAAATGTTTGCCTGATGCGTTGTAAATTTTGGAGTAGAAATTTATATAAAAATTTGTGAAACTTTTAAAACGAAAGTCTTCCACAATGTTATTAACCCGAATCTTCAGTTTAAATTACGAAATATTGCATTGCATGTTTGAAAATCTGACGGTGACCGGCCTTCCACTAATCGAATAGTATCAAACGTGATTAAAATCAATGAATGTATTAAGATGCGTAAATATTTCTTGGCATTTCGCTAGGGGTGAGATCGTTAGCAGTTATACTATCGGTAGACTACAGTACAGTCCAGTTTTTCTAGTTCACTGTAGAATGGAAGTGTTTAAAACGACTATCGGTTGCAAACAGGTCACAATAGCTGATTTCTTGGTAGCAAACCTGATAAACTTGCTTCAATATTTTCTCAGTATCCGTGCAAACGCGGGCAAGTGCCATACGAAGGAGTAGACAAACCCCCAGAGTCAGAAGTAATTACATATTCGAAACAAAATGTTACTTTGTGTGGGCTTTTTGTGATTTAAATAAAAATAACAAAAGTGGGATAAAAAAAAAGTGCAATTTCTTTGGATTAGCTTTTCAACGATGATTTCAACTCCCCTGTTAAATTGTAATTCACAATCCATTCTATTCCGCAATTTGGTTATCCAACCATGATACGAGTATATCATTATAAATGAATAATGGTTTGTGATAATCTTATAAAGATTTATTAGGATTTTTTAACTCTCAATAAATTTAGACTCCATAAATTCCTGCTCAACAATAACTTAAAGAGTTTCGACAGTCCTTAATAAATATGTCCTGTGTAAAGGGAACACTATTTACGCAATATTCTGCTGTTGTATTGAAAATAGTTGCATAGCGACATATTCCTAAATGCATCACTGCTTTGACCAATCAGCTGATTTTTAGTCGCTTATTTGAGCAAACATAAAAATAAATAACTAAAATGTTAAATATTTTAAAAGCAAAAGAGAAAAGCGCTTTGCTAAAATATTGAAATATATTACTAATATTAAAGGTAATCCAAATATCAGCTTGGTTGCCAACTCATTCATAATCACATTTTTTATTTCAAAAATATATCCTGCGTGGTTGCAAAAATTATATAAAAAATGTTTTCCTTGTTTACGAAAACAAGGACATTAAAAACATTATTTGCTCAGAGGTGTGCGACATACCGTCTGACACTAAAGATCGTACGTATTAGACTTTAAAATGTGAGCTTCATAAAAAGAAAGGGAATTGATTTATCTCTGAAATGGCAGACTACTTTCGTCAAATTCATAGTTGGTGACTTGTATGACAGGAGTCATACAGGAGTCCTTTTTTAATCCAATTTTTATTATTAAATATTTTACTTTAACATTTTTTTCTTTTAACACATTTTTTCCAAGAGTTCTAACACAATTCGAGGCCAATGTCCTCGCCTTACAGTTTAACGCAATACTGATTATAAGTCGGAGTCGTCCTACACATAAAATTTACTTCCTGGAAGATTGCAGAATCAACGGCGTACCGAGTTTGACCAAATATATCCTCTAGTCAACATTTTTACATTAAAACTTTTAACGCGTTGTAACGAGTAATCAATAATCCGTACAAATAATATTGAAAAAGGTTTGATAGCTTAAGCCGAACGGATGTACTCCTGCATCTCACTCAGTGTAATGAGAGAAGGTTTCGCAGCGCTGAGTAGTTGCACGAATACACAAATCATATGCCAGCACAGTTTTGAAACACTTAAAAGGACTTGTTAAGCCATTTCACTGCTCAGATGTTTTATTTGATAAACAGAAAAACGTGATAAAAAATGGTATCATGCCAGCATGTCTTCGCGCCGCCAATGCGAACGAGTAAAAGTAATTTCACAATCTTTCAGGAAATCATTTTTAAACACAACAACTGTAATACAATCAACGTCTCTAACAATTATTCAAGGAGATTGTGCTTTCCTTTGCTTTGCATTCTTCATTCTCCTTGCAGAGGACTTTATACGTTGCTTACACATCCTTTTGTTTTGCGTATTTAGTTTCTTAAAATATTTCGTATTGCACATTTCGTTTTAAATTGTACGGCGCTTTTACATTCATTGATTTTTTTTTTAACTTTTTTCATAATTTCAATCTGGGTGAAGGGCGTTCGCTCATGTTTTTACGTGCTTAAAAGATACGCATTCTCAAATATACAATTATATACGAAGGCTGCTCGCGGAGTGCATGACCAAGAGATGAAAAAATTCATCATTGGCAAATGTAAGGAAACCGTGCATGGATTTCAAAGTTGTATTGCCGGGAGCACTTAACACCGAAAACTAAATTAAATGTTGTGTCTCATTGTTCAGAATCGGAACACTTTCTGTAATTTAAAAGTTAGATTTTTTACAGATATTGTGGTCACACATGTCACTTTGTTAGTATGCCATGCCCCACCCCACAAGAAATGTAACAAAACTTCATGATTGAGAGTAATTTGATTACTTTTAATTTTTGGTTTCCGAAGACGTCTTATAGGAATTATTACAAGGTTGGTCAACTGCGGTTTACTGTGAGTCCGAGTAAGAGAGATTTTGACAATGTGGGGAGAGGGATTAGGAAGACGAGGAAGACTGAATGATTTAGAAGTTCTTGAACAGGTTTCAACAGCAAAGATGCTGCTAAATAATTCGAAGATTGTCCTGGATGAAGTGAGTCAGTTCATTCTGAGCATACTATTGCTAATGCTGAAGGTGCACGAAGTGCTCACAGGAACAATCAAATACAGTGAACGAATTTCTAAGTTTTACAAAATTTATAAGAGTTGGGATACACAGACGATAGACTAATACTCGATATATTTCCCGCAGCAATTGCATTGCAGACATTTTTCTCATTTAAATTTTTACACTCCCTCTTATCTTCTTGGCGTTATGTCTTTTCTGAACAAAGGCTCAGTATGGCCATTCTAGATCCACAAATATTCTGCATACTCAAACTCAAAATATAGGAAGCAAACAGTCACCGACGTGTGACATCATGCAATTACGTGTGTGACAACTGCAATGTGACATCATCCTTGTTCCATTATTTCAAGTTTGTACTGTCAGAATTAGTGCTATTTGACCAACCCTCGCACACTAACTTTGTTTGCTTTAATATTATTTAATGAAGGTACAGTGCAGAAAAAAATTTGTTAACTTTTATATTTTGAGGCCAAATACAATTTTTAATGAAATTTGATCAAAAAGTTTACAATCTGTTAACTTTTTTCTTACACGTATAATACTATAATTGCCCAGCTTTTAGAAAATGGAAATAAAAACCAGAAAGCAAGAAATTCTTTCAGTGCAAGTGCGTGCTGGCATATTATGTAAGAATATGAGTGAGATTTACATGGAAGAGAAAGAAAAAAATAAAAAAAAAGACAACTAAATAAATGCATGCTCGCTCGTTGTCTGTTTGTTAGAAAATTTAATAGAGTGTATCAGAAGTCAGAAGTGCATGTGTGGAGGAGAGCATTTTGCATTTATTGCATCACTAAACCTGCCATCAACCGTACATGTTACCTTACTTGTACCGTAAAATCCCACAAGCCTGTGCCAAGTGCGTGTTACTTCGATGGTTCTCTTTTGGCATTGCATTACTTTACACGGCATTGCACTGCTTCTGCATAAAAGCTTTCTAGTCACAATATTGATGCAGCGCTTATTTCTTTTATTCTACACGTCAATCCCTGCATTGAAGTGGAAGAAAATATTTTAATATTTTTGTGAAGGTTGCTGTTTCTGAAGGCAATACAAAAATCAACGCGTTAATAGTCAGCGTTGCTTTTGGAGTTGTAGAACATAAAGTTGACTGCAGAGTTTGAATTGTGCGTTACTTTGGCAACTGTGAATTGTGTTGTGTTCAGGTTGATTGTGTTCAAAGTTTCATCACGATTACACGAACGACATCTGAACAATATTTTTAAATTATTTAGATTTTTAATAAAATATAATTCTGTTCGGGAATCTCATCATTCGTTATAAACGACATGCCATCTCTTGCTCATTATTTCTATTTTAGCCACCAACATTCTTCCCCAGAGACGCGTTATGGTGTGTAACAAAAGGGACGTTGCTATTCTTAAAGCACCTCTAGAAAAAATATATTTCACATTTTATAAGGAGAAAATCTGAGTCGCTAATCCCACATAAGAGAAACCAGTTCCAGAAAATGCATCATTTACAAGTGAAAAATGTCAATGTCGAGCGATATCGTTCGCTGGCATTTTCAACACAAAATAATTTACTTGAACTTCAAAGAGTTCGCCAGCGCTCGCACAAGCCGAATTCAATTCCTTTGCGTTGTGTTCATCCAAGAGTTGTCGCTCAGTTGTATCTTAATTGCCATAAAAAAGTTTTTAATTTTAAATATCAAATTTTAAAAATTAATTTTTTTACAAAGTATTTAAAAATAATTAAAAAAAACAGATTATGCTTGAAGGAGAAATAAGAGAAACAATTTTAAAGGTTCAGGTGGTGCAGAGCTGAATTTGTCCTGAATTGATGTAGCAATTAGTCTGAAAAAATGAAATGATGAGGGAATACGGCCCACTAGGATTTCAAATAAGCACATGTTTCGAGTAATCGAAACTTGACTGCACCAAAATTATATCGAGTGGTGTTTCCAGCTATTCCCTCTTTTGAGGTCCCAGAATCAAACACTTAAAGATCTTGAAATGTTTCTAAATTTTCTACAAATCAATTGCTTAATGAAAAGTTTGAAAAATTGAATTTCTTTTTCAAACGGAGTTTGATTATAAAAGGAGATGTCACTTTAAATTGCTGGTAAAGGGAAGAGGAGTAGATTTTGCTAGCAGTTCTAGTCTAGTCTAGGTGCTATTGTTACACTAAATATGTTTATATAAGAGAAGTAGTATGTGACCAGTGATCTCCATGTTTAGTTGGCCTACTAGAGTCAGCAGTAATAAAATAACTTAATTATATTTGACATATTTTTTATATTAATTATGGGTGCGGTAGGAATACCGAATGAGCTATTTTTATAAACAATTTCATAATTAATTTCTTGTACAAAAGTGTCAAATTACAGCATCTTGCATGAATGCAATACCGATGGCTTTTGCTTCATTCATATCCACCGCATAGATCACGCTACACTTGTGTTCCAAGGTTCTTCGTTTGTTAAAAAATTTAATACTTTGACCGCATTTACAATATGGATTTCATGCCGCGCATTTTCACTACTCCCTTCTGCATTTACATTTAGCAACACTGTGTGGTGAACCAAGCGTTTTATATCGCTATTAAGCGATTAAAAGGGCTCTTGAGTAGAAATACGTAAAAGGCGTAAACCGCCTAATGAATTTGTGTGAAATTTGGTATACAATAATATGTGGTTAAAATCCATTTAATGAGTTGGCATAAGCGGCAATTAAATATACCTACGGTGCAGCAAATTATCAGTAATTTTGTTGTAAAACTTGTGCACCCAATATGTAAAAAAAAACCGCCTGTAGTTGAAAAAAACATTGCAAAGCAATTTTTATGCGCGCATCCTTTTGTTCCCTGATTATAATTTTTTATTTTATTTTTTTTTTGTTTCAGAAACTTTGCGATTTGAAGTGGTCTTACCAAGGGAAAATGCAAATGCATAATAGGATTTTGGATACTACACTACAAGTACTTCGGAGTGGTGGTCCACAAACTTCTTTCACACAAGCAACAAATAAAACTTTCCACTGGTCGTGCAAGTTTTCAAAGCCGTTCTCTTCTCTAAATTTCTTATCGCCAAAGAAAGCTTTGCATGGAAAGCACGTGGCGTTAATTGCATAATGTAAACATGGCCTTTACGTAATATTCGAAAAATTAATTTTGGCAAGAAGCGCTTTACAACTTAATGAATAAATTTCGTTCCTTCTGTTTAACAAGTTAGCAAAAAGACAAATAACTCAATTTTATAACAATTGTTTGCTTTGCTCCTTCAATGAGAACGCCATTATTCACACCCATTTAAACAATTTAGGTGATAAATATAATTTTTTCGCCTCTGCCAGTCATGACTTTAGAAGATTCCGAGGAATTGTTAAAAGTTGCCGGCATAAATCTTGTTTTATAAAAAGTAAAGCGCAGAATATGGATGTGTTTATCCCTTCATTTTTATTGCTTCTCTTCGCTCCTTTACTCGATTTCTTTGTAAGAATTTAGCACACATGCCCGATTACGAGTATCTGGTGGAAAGTGTGTGTGTGTATGTTTGCTTTGTGATTTAAATAAAAGTTTGCTTCTTTGAAGAATTATCAATGAATGCTCGAAGATACCAAATACCAATTGTTTGAAACTAATCCTGTGCCAAATGAAAACTCGAAAGTTCTGCCAGCCAAGTGCGAAGGATTAGACTGTGATTCAAATACGGAAATCTAACCACGTTTGTAGCCACAAAACTTTTTCGGCTTAAATAATTCACGAGTGAAGAAATAACAAATACCTACTCGTACACATGACACACACACACGCCAATGCATACATATATACATATGTGTACATGAGAAAATATATATGTTTGTACGAGGATGTGCAATAATAAAAGTTGCAAAGGCTTTGTGGAACATGTTTTTGAAGTACAATTTATGAAAAACGTTAAAAATGTTCTCTGCTCCACAAACTAAATCGCATTTCATGAGAGTTTTCGCTCGCATAATGGCAGCAATTGAAGTCGAGCAAATGTGAAATTATTTACTACACGTTGGTAAGCTCGAGTGGGTGTCAATGTGTTTGCTAGTATTTATGGTCCTGGATGAGCCATCTGTTTGTATGTACGGGTATGTGTTGGATGTTTCATTAACTCATATGACATGTGCGCATACCCATACACATGCCCATACACTGCCACATACACTACGGCCATTAGTGTGTATGCATACCCAACTGGCCAGACTCCGAGAATCATGTAGCATTGCAATCAACACTAAGGAAAACTATCGTTATCGACAACAGCTTGCACAGCAGCATCTTTAGTTTAGTCACCAATAATGAATTAAACACACGCGAAAGAGTGTCCTTATCCAAATCAAATGTGGTTGGCTGGCTTTATCGCCATGTGGGCAGTTTAACACATAAGATAAAATAAAATTATTTATTTAAAACATATTTTCAGATTGTTAATTGTATTCCCACATCGGGGGTTTGCTAATACGGCCGCATTTTAATACCACATATATAGTATTATGCCGATTTCAATACAGTGGCAACACCGTTCACATAAAAGGAAATGTTTTTAATATGCCACCACCTTATCGATCGCCTGCAAAATAAGTATTTTCATATAAGCATGTGAATTCTATTAACTTTTATTATTTCCGACAAAGCGGGTACTAAACACTATTCAAAAATTCCAGAATTTAAATAAATGCAAATTTAAATATTTTAATAATATTTACTGCAGCCATTAGTGCAATTAATAAATAGGTAATTAATAAATTGCTTGGCCGAAAAATTTTCCAAATTGTAAGAATTACTATAAAAAATTATTTTAATTTGCAATTTAATAAATTGCAGGATAATATTTTAATAAATTTTTATTATAAATAACGTAAATAATATTTTAATAATAATTGATTGTATTATTAATTTAATTGACAGTGAAAATATCCACTTGAATGGCAGGACCTTGTCCTGAGGATGTACAAATTAAAATTGGTAAAATTAATCCTGCAACTAAATTAAATTAAATAAAAATATAATTAATTGCTTTAATTTAAATATTAATTTTGTGAATCAATGAAAAATAGTTTCTCATTTTATGGTTTTTGATGTTTGAAAAGAGGATTCTTATTTTTGACTTTGAAAACGAATGATTTTAATAAACTTTTAAGTCCAAAGTGGTTGCAGTAAATATCAATTGCAATAGTAAAGTATTAGGGGCAGTTAAATCGATAAAAAATTTTTAATATCAGCTGTAATAGTCAGCTGACTCCTCAAGGGTTCGTGGTGGTAAATGGTTGTGTTTGATATACAAAATCTTATTTACGTGCAAAAGATTTCCAAGCCTCAATAGAGAATAATAAGTGTTGTCCCTTCAATAGTTTGACTTCGGTCCAAAGTATAACTGCTAAGAATCAAATCTGCCCTCTTTTCCGATTTATTGGCATTTTAACGATTTCTTTTCTTAAAATTATCGGCCGATTTTCCGATTTATACATCATGCTTTAATACTTGAAAGTAAAGCAAGGGGAATGCACAACCCCTACAACGAATCGATAGAAAATTGCTTCTGAGAATCGTGTTATTATTTTCAACACAAATTTCAAAATTCTTTAAATTTGATTACTTCTTAATAATCATGAGAAGAGAAATTTTTGAAATTTAAAAACAGTTTTATAAAATTTAGTTTATTTGGAGAGATTTGACAACGAAAAAAATTCAGAACTTAAACATGACTAATTGCGTAGAATGAATTAAATAAATAAACGTAAAATAGTTGTCGACCTTCTACCGATTTTTGCCAAATTAAATTGACTATTATATCGATCTAATATCAAAGTCATCTGGCACTCCTCCTATTGGAGGCGGCACTGGCGATAAAACTAACTTGCTGAAACTGTCGTTTCTTCTTAAATAACGAATAAAGACACTTCAAAACAGACATTTAAGTGCGGAAGCTTATGGAATCCCAGAGTCACATTCGCAGAATTGTCAGAATTAAAAATGCAGCCGACGACTGGCCAGCATGCAGCCACTGGCGGCGCAGTAGCCGATATTGGTGCCCCACAAGTGACAGTTGGGTTCCAGCGATGTCAACCTGAGTTGTAAAGGCTTGTCACAACATTTCTTACAAAATGTCGTTGAAATCCAAACATTGGCCGGCAACCGTTGTGGCTGATGAACTGAAACCAAAGCCAACTGGGTCTGACGCGTTTGGATGTGTACGCTTGTGTTTATATTAATAAAACGACAAAGTTTAGAAAAAAAGTTTGGCAAAAGACAAAAAGCATTACGAATGCATGAGCAAGAAAATAAGTTTTACAATTTAGCTAACTGGGGAAATAAGATTTCACGTGTCTGATGTCATTTTCAACCGTGATTTTTATTTAATTTTTCTTTGCTGCTTTCAGATTTGAACATAAAAATTTGTTAGCAGTATGTTCTGAAATTTTTTATAAGAGAAATTCAGTTCGATGTCGTTTTATTTTTCTTTTTTTGCGAATTTCCATTGGATTCTTGACATATCGTCGATGAAAGTGTCAAGAGGCGAAATCTACTTTTACTTAAATAGAAAACTTGCGATTTCATGAGAGCCTTTTATTCTCGGATAAACGATGACGACTGTGCTTATGATAGAGAAAAATGTAGTTGTAAATACTGTGGTGCCGCGACTAAAAAAAAACTATTTAAGTTATTTTGTAAAATATGAAATCTGGATACGAATTTCTAATATTTTTTCCAAAAAGTTCTCAGGGGGCATATATCTATTACATATTGAAGACACTGCCGGAAATGTAGACCAAGAACCTGTTAGAGGGTTCTGAATGGCTATTAGGCTAAGTGAGCCTGTGGCTAATTTTAATGCCAGAATTCACACCAGTTACCGACCATTTTGGAAATACAGGATGAAGTAAAAGCAACCACCCCACCCCACTAAAAAGCTTTTTCTCTCATAAAAAGTTTTGCCAAAAGTCGTTATTATTAACTTTCACTAGAGATATAGGAAACTCTTAATAGCCAACATAAGAATAAACAAAAAGTTTTATGTTTATTAATACGAATGCGATATAAACGATTAAGAGCAGATTGCGATTATAATTTAAGGCAAGCATGATTGTGATGTCAAAGGAAAGAAGTCACTGAGAAGTTGTTAAGAGGGGGAATACCAAACGGACCCAAAAATCGAAGATAGCTGAGTGTCTGCGTGGATGCACTTATAGCTGTTTGGGGCACGAAGGGGGTTTTGCGAGATTTGAGCGTAAAAGTGAAGTTCGGCGCAAAAAGGGAGATGAAGGACAATAATTAATGCCGTGTAGCCCCAGAGCAGGAATTAAAGTGATTCATGTTGCGATGTATAAATTTCAAACGAAATATTTGTTCTAAATTATATAGAGAAGGTACAAAAAACCTCTTATCTGTAAGGAAAATCTGAAAGTGACTGCATATTCTGACTGTTTTCTTGCAAAAAGCCAAGACTTGAGATTTAGACGAAGTTGGATCATCTTGCCGTTGTATCTGATGGCAACGTGTCACTAAATTATGGCGATCAGTGAAGAAATCAAAAGCTGCTAATGGCATACCCTCTAGTTGCTCACTCGTTATCGGCATTAATACACAAAGCAGCCAACAGCAAGTAGCAATGGGCTCTAAAGTCTCTTTGTAAAGTCACTTTCTATTTCCACTGACGACACACTCAAAAATTAGAAATATGTGCGTCTCCCTTTTTAAATGTCTGTCCCAACACAAACCGTCAACAGTTTTATGCAGAGATATGTATGTTGCTAGCAAAAACCATAAATTGAAATAAGGTCGGTCCTTCATATCCCTCCGACCGCATCCTGCCCATACAAAGGATCTAATAAACAGATGTACGGTACGTACGTACAGGCGTACCCATGAAAGAAAGCTAAATGACATGACTGCTACGCACACACGTTCATTTACAAATATGCACATACGAGTAAGTGAAAAACTAAAAGTAAAGTTTTCCATTTGTTTCTGTTTATGTTCGACGTCATGTGTTGTTTCGAAGTCAGTGCATCTTCTCCGATTCCTAAAACTTTGAACTGCAACGCCAAAGGTAAGCAAAAGTTATTTCCACTCAATTTTGTTCCACTATGATAACCTTTTCGCGTGGCTTGTCGTTTCACTTAATACGACCAGAATTTGGCCATATTAGAGACAAGCTTAAAGGCATTGTGTAGTTTGCACAGTGGCACTGCTTGCACGATATTCTTTTATTCCATTTGTTTTTTTTTTTTTATGAAAAGAAGTCGTTAACATCACGCTGCGGCAGCTTTCAATATCAACTATTCTCACTGCATAAGTTCTTGAAAAACACATGGATAATTTTTTTGAGACTACTTTTTTCTACAATTCATTTATATTTTAATGCACCCTTTTGTGCAGTTTTACACATCGTTTTTGACGTTGGTTTCCAATTTGAAGCAGAACAAACTGAGTGATATTTTTTCGGGTTTTTTATATGCGAAAGAATCAATTAAGTGAAAGGAAAATATATTAAAAAAAAACTATTTATGCAGGCAATGAATTTATTTATTGTGCCGATGAAAATTTTCATTGAAGAGGTGCCTCAATTGTGATGCGTCATTCGGCTGGTTGCGTTATGAAGCAGTCTTCTTGCAATGAACTATTCTGTTCTTCATTTGACAATGAAAGGAGATAGTAGGAATGTAGGAGGTTAGGGTAAGCGATGGCAGTCCTTAGTCCAATTTTAATATCAAGAGATAAATTTTTATTTCTTTTTTTATTTTTTTGTTTTTCGTTAAGGGGAATTCAAAAATATTTATTTCACACCCAAAAAAAAAAAAACAAAAATTAAATTGAATTGAATTCTTTTCCAACTTTTCACATTACTTAAGCCTTCCAATTGCTTTAATTGGAATTTCGAATGGAATTTCTTGTCATTCCAAAGAATTTGGGGTTAAAAGTTCGTCGCTAAGTTGCATTAGCACGCAGTAACCAGATGATACCCCTCATTAATTGGTATCAGCTGGTCAATAAAATGTGGTTTGAATGCATTCTTTTTCGGGTGTTTGTTTCTTGGTTTTTTGAAACAATAAAATGTAGCGAAGAAGACAACTAAAGCAGTGTTTTCTCGGGAAATGATTATTGTAGAGCCGGCGCGATTGATCGTATTTATATATACTTCATGGCGTGATAAACAAGAATTATAGAAGCGTCTGATTATTTCGTCTGACTATTTTGTTTCACTGGCGAATGGATAATGAACAGCCTACTGAAGCGGAGGTCACGGGTTCGATTCCTGCCTACACTATAGGTGGATTCCTGCAGACAAGCCGAACTCCTTCTAGGTTGGCTTGGCTAGAAGAAAAGTCTAACAAAAAAACATTTGCTTTTAGAAGAATGAATGTTAATTATCACAGGCAGGAGGCAGCTGAATTTAAAAACTAAAACTTAATCTGCTTTCCGTTTTAAAAATTCACAAACAAATTAAATTCATTTCAACACTTTTAGTTGTTCGTTTATTAACTTGTTGAATTGAATTTGAGTGCTTTTTAAATTGAATTTTTTATGAAATCTACAGTTTGTGAACGGTGCGTGTAAGAGAGAGCTAAAAAGGAAATAGAAGTGAACATTATTCTCCTTTTTAATATGAACAAGTGCATGCTAAAGAAATGGTGGCGTGTGTGACTGGCTGTCAGCCTGTCTGCTTGTCTGGCCGTCTGTGTGTCCGCATGTCGTTGATTTATTTATTCTCTTCTTCTTTTTTTTTCTTCTGAAAATGGTCAGTCGTCAAGCAGTCAGAAGCTTGTGACAAAATGACGAATGAAGAAGTGAATCATTTAAAAGAAATACTCTACTTTGCCATGGCAAGTGAATTGTTTTTTATTTAGTTGTCGGACATGAAAAATGTTGTCGTTTCAAACTGCTCACTTTAGACACTCATTTTATTCTTCCTCGACTCAAATTCTATTTAAATGTTTTATTGCATACTCTCCATGCTGCCACACCAAGGACATAGAATGTGTGTTTGTTAAGCTTCGCCATGATGTTCCCTTATGAACGTGGTTGACTGGCTAAAAAGCTCAGTTTTACAAAAGCTGTCAGAAATGAAGAGGCAAAAACAGAGACTTACATGGAATAAGTAAGACAAAAACATTTACGAAACAAAACTCCATTAACAGGGTGAAACTGTCGAGTATAATTTCAGTGGAAAGCAGCTACAATTGTAATTGGAACAACAATAGCAAACAATGCAACAAATTTAAAAAATTAAATTAGAAAACACATAAAAGATAAATGATGTTTCAGGCAACTGTTTTTGCGTTTTTTGTTCGAAACCATATTGAGCTGGAGAAAAGAAAATATTTTAACTATTCGTTAAATAAAATAAAACAAAGTAAGCCAAGATACATTGTGGTTGGTGTTATTACAAGGACACTCCAGCCAAAGACAACAAAGTGAACAAAGTGTGGAGCCACTTGCACATATTTCGGCCACTGCTAATCGCTTCCTTGGAACAACTCAGGTGTTGCAGAAGAAAGATGCCACTTTCATCGCAGACAACTTTACGATTTTATAGATATTCAGAAATCCATCACCTCGATTTGATTTTCACTGGGATTTTGAATAATAAAAGACGATCTTCAAATAAATTGCCAAATTGAAAATATTTCATAATTATTAAATTACTTAACCTCACTTTTTGTTTGAAAAGTGAAGGTTCAGGTAGCAACGCATAACTCAAAGTGTAGATGCGAGTAAAAGATGGAGTTTTTTTTAAAAAAAGTGCCAGAGGCACTTGCGCCGGAAATACAAAAATAAAAAAAGGTAAAATAATAAGATTCCGGTAATAGAGCTATACACTAGAGGTACATAAGCACAAACTATTAAACCTATCGCCCTTATTTGTAGGCTTAATGGCGAGAAGCCGAAAAATAGATTGCCCATTATTCTCCATTACACTATTAATTCGATTGAAAGAGCATTTACACGCTTTAATTCTACTGTTCTATTCGCCCATAGGAAAAGGTATACAAATAAATATATGAAATGGAAAGAAATTGTTTCATGCCTTCTCTTCCTGTCTAAACGATGTAGAATTTGTTTTCTTTAATGGAAGACTTTTCCACATTTTAATTAATATCACAAATGATTTGAATACTTGTTTTAATTAACGTAATTTTAAATATTTACATTAATTTCAACACTTCTAGTCCATCGAATATTTTAATTGATCTGGCTTGAGTTTGTGGAAATCTAAATTATATTCCCTGTTATTCAATTTATCGCCTCTTGCATAAACTCAAAGCTATCCACAGTTAGCTTCGAAAGTGAGCTCTTAACACCTTCTCACAGCAATTAAAAATTTATTTGTGATTTGAACAAAAGTTTCATAAACGTTTATTAAATTTTAAATTTATTTCTTTTGATGTTGCGAAAAATTTAACTCACATGGTTGTTTAATTTTTCTTTAATTAATTTTTTATTCAAAATAATTAAGTGTTTCTTTGGTGCGTATGTCTCAATGCAAGTGCGCCCACCATCAGATCACTTGCCCAACACACTTCTGCATTTAGCAAACAAAATTACCGAGTAAACAAATTATAAATAAAAACACACACACACATATATATATATATAGATGAACACATTTACAGAAATAGCAGACAGTTACAAAGTGCATATTGTGTTAGAACGTGGGGGAGGGGGGAGTAGCAGAACAAAGAAATGAAATCTCTTAATTGTTGCTGTTTCTAAGCGTTAAACAATTTGTCTTCTTGTAAATCAGCGGGATTTTTGTGCCCTGCAAACCATTCTGAAGTTTTCAACAAATTGCTTTGGAATGAAATTTGATTTGAAATCTTGCGGAATCATTAAATAAATTACTTAATTTGGAAATTGTTAATTTCACATCATGTTCTTTAATTAATTGAATTTATTTAATTTTTGCGACCGGCCAGCTACGATGTTTTAAAATAAAATTTCAAAGCATATGCAGGACTTTCAAAATAATTTCACATCAGCGCTCCTTGAAACTCGTTAAACTTCCCTCTAAATTGCTTTCTTTCCATTTATAAATTCTGTTTATCATTAACTTGCCTTGTCTTATCTTATTATTCAAGTTTGAGTAAATTCATGCAGAAAATTACAAAAAAAAAGTCATTTGTTAAGAAAAGTATTACTTTTTTGCATCAGAGGACTTAAATACGTTACTGCTCTGCTCGTCACGCCAAAAAGGATAATACGATAACATGGACATTGACGTTAACGTTAACGTAAATAGAGAAATTATTACACTTTTCTCTTAGTCAAGTAATAATTAAATTATAATGAGGAAATTCTTACACTCAACAAAAAAGAATCGTACATAGTCGTACGATTTGTCAAATTTGGGATGTGTGCTGAACAAATGAAATAGTGTGACATAAAAATGTGCGGCCATCGTACTATTTGCAGAAGTTTGTGAAAATTTTCATTCGTGCGATCAGAGTTGCTTTTACTACAAGCAGCTGAGCAAAGAAACAATTATTCCTATACAACTAGAAAACATTTGATTTTGTGTCACATGAAAATTATAGTGTGGCACTAGCAACGTCATTTTGATGAGATTTCTTAAAATAGAAGGGAGTCACTGTCACATTTTCTTGTGAATGAATCGTGCGACTGTGTATGATAGTAAAACAAGGCTTCAAAATGCAATTTTTAAATGTCATAAAAAATAAGCATTTAATTAATCGCAAAATATTGCTTAGTCCGTACTTTTAAAAATTTTTTAGAAATAAGGAAGACGGGGAAAATCTTGTGTGTATTCCCTAAAGAGTGTGTAAGTTCAAAGCATTTGCTTGCGAGAGTACAGCGGCCTTTACAACCTGTTCAGCGATGTAGAAAGAATATTTCCTTGATGAAATAAGAAATCTTGATTTTTAAAATTTAAAAGTTTCCCTCAAAATTTGGTTCATTAATATAGAAACAGTTGCAAGTAGTGCGAGCGAAATGTCAAAATCAGTCGCTACACAATTAAACAGCATGAATACAAGAACTTTCCTTGATTTCCTAATAGATACCAAACAAATTATTAATTTTTTGTGAATTTAAATTTATATATTAATTAGTTTATATTTTTTATGATTTTAATAAATATATTTCAAACTTACAATCTTTTTTTAAATGTTTTATTTTTATGTATTTCGTTACAGAGAAGTATTTCGTTACTTCAGAAAATATACATACATGTTCACATACATATTTATATTTGTATTCAAACAATTTAGTACTATTTTTAACTACTCTGGTGTGCCATATGCAACGCTTCAACTAACTGCATAACTGTATTCAACCGAAAACGAGTGACATCGCTGATCCGGTGAACTGGCGTTTAGACTAAGGGTGCGAACAGAGTGAGCGCAGCCGAGCCGAGCTTGTTGACGCAGTGAAATTCTGCTTAATCCATCTCCTTTGTATTTACGTCATTATAAATAAACAATGCAAATAAGAATGCAAAACGCTTTGAAACGGTTTTATCGCACTCGTCCGCTTTGCTATCAGCTGTTGTCGGCGTTCACTGTGTTATACACAAGATTATTTGTATTGACTGACAAGTTCTGCTGATAACAATTATTCCTTATTTTATTTTCAAAAAATTAGTTCCCAGCAAACAATTGCAATTGAATTTTCAATAATCGAAATTGAAATTGTACTCAATCCATTTTAAATAAAATGGTGGGCAACGCTCCGCTAAACGTGCGTCACATACAAGAATACAAACATTTTAGATGAACCTGAATGGGCTGCCAAGTAATTGCTGAAAAGTTTTTATTATATTTTAATATCAGTTGAGGAGGGTCTTCTGTAACAGGTTCACTCTATATTGATATTTGGAAATTTTTGTTGATCAAAAGACGGTCGTAGAATAAGATGCAACACCGTCCATGAAACACACAGTTCCAAAATGCCCATTGCCATATTATCATATTATATACATATTTGGTTTTGTAGGATCGTAGGAAATAACTGTTGATCACTGACTAACTCACAAGTTTAATAAGTTGAAAGTCGGGCAATTTTTTAAAGTATGAGGATATATAATGTGTAGATAAATAGATATATACTTACATATATATTTGCATATATCTAGGCTTAGACAGTTTGCCGTTACTTCTTGTAGTTATTAGAAAAGTTAGAACTTGGAAATGGATTAAAAATAATTAAAACGCGTTCAGAGATGAGAACAAAGTAGGAAGATGTGTGCATATATATTTATATTTCACCGAATCCTTTTTCTTATGTACGCTTTTGTAAAAATTATTTTCTTGTGACAATTTCAGAATTATTCAGCTGCTACACGGTTCGAATGGCCTTTAATAAGAATGGCTGGTGAATAAAACATCATAACAATATTTCAGTTCTAATTGGTTTTGACTTTTTGTGCTGATGAGTTCGAAATTTCTCTCGGTGTACAAGATTTCTTATAAAATATTCTTTGAAAAAATCGTGTCTATAATCATTTCCATTGATGTATTTACACGACACAAAGAGGAAAGATTAATAAATGTTGTTGGTACTATATGAATAGGTGTCAATGAGATTTAGACCTGTACGTTTTTTAATGATTTTTATTCAACGAAGACTTTCGCATTTTCGAAGCGAAAACAAATTGTTCTGTATGCAATAAGAGAAAACATGCGAATGTCAAAGTATTACCTTTACCAGTTGTTAAATTTAGTAGAATTTAATAATGTTTTTAATTCGGAAAAAAAAATTTAAGAAAATTGCGACCCAGTTAATTTATTGTAAACTTTCCTTACAAATGCATCTTAAAAGAACTTTTTTACAAACATTTCACAAAGTAGTGGGTCCTTTGGTAGGCATTCCAAAACTCTAACAAACGCTAACAGTTGAATGATCGGATTCGCAATTTTTTCCCATTTTAGTTTTAAATAGAAAACGAATTCTATGGATAAATTATCTTCAAGGGAGGGTGTCATTTCTGCATGAACGGGTGTCAACGTGAGGGGGAAACATTGCTGTTGTCGATGGAATGGTTATCCTCTGTGAACAGATCTTGGAATTTAACATTCGGTATTAGCAGCTCTATTTGCGATGCTATGCAGACGTAGTAGTAATCGATAAGTTTTAATACCTGCGAACTAATTCCGCTGAAACTATTCCAAAGACGAAATTTAAAAATTTTATCCCACTCGGTCTACAGATTTGCCCAGCTTGCGGATGAATATCATTATTTGTTTAGGATATTATAGCCACATATATTTAGCGATGTATTCTTAAGTTGTTTATCCGTTAAAATTTTATTTCATTATTCTCAGTTCACAACATGAAACGTTTAGTTTTATCGATTTAAATAATGAATTATTTTTCATATGTGAGGGGAATCCCCAAGTGAAACTGAGTAAAGTTATACGTTTGCTAAAAACTAAATTATGCCTTCCGAATACCTATTCTAATTAGCCTTAATTAAGAATTTAAATGATAAAAATAGAAATGCTTCTTCTACCAAGAATAATTGGCTCTAATTTGAAATAAAATTTGTCTTATTCAATTTTCTGGCAGCAAACTTTTTTGGCCTGCAGATACGAGAGAGAATACATAGAAAGAATGAAAATTTATTGCTTCTTTTATACAAAGTAAAAACAAATGCTCTTCAACGAATATTAAATAAAACATTTTTTTTAAGTTGGATCAACAAAAAACGCCTTCAGCTTGCAATGTGATACATGAAATGTAATCGAAATGCAGTTGACCGTAATAAATGCCAATAATTAAAACTGAAGAGCAACAACTTAAATAAAAATGCAATCAGTTTTATAACCAAAGTTGAGCTTATAATTGAAATTGAAATGGAAACGCAACAATTTGCGCCTACATATCCACATGTGTGTGCGTGTGTGGGTATGTAATCAGCGATTAAACAATTTTGAATTTATATTTATAAATATTTTACAACAACAGCTCAACATAATGGAGCCAATTTATAAAGTATTTTTAACGCAACCGATTGCAGAGCAATACAAAGTGCGCTTCCATTTAAAAAAGTAATTACTTACGTATGTATGTGTGTGTGTGTGTGTGTGTGTGTATGTAAGATTTATTTATTTTGGACAATTTGCTTTTCAAGCATGTCAATTAAAGCAATTTCAAGTTTTTAGTATAATTGGATTTTAATATTTATTGAAAGGCAGAACTATCGCAACTACATCGGCGTGAAATTTACACACTGTTCTTGTCGTGTAACGCAACAACTGAATTGTAATGCTGCTGGCAAATAAACACATATTTAAAGTCTTAATGGTGAAATGACCGCAGATATTGTTCGTGCATCAAATGCAATCGCTGATGATACCTGCAAGCAATTCATTAACGCACGAACACTTGAAAAACAAAAAGACTGTTGCAGCCAGCCATGCATGTGCAGCGAGTTAATGAACGCACCTACGAGCCCAATGACACATCCAGGGATACGAGTATACTAAAGCATACGCACACACCCATACACATACACATGTATTGAATTTTCTACTTGCAGTTCAAGTGTTGTTAACAATTAAGCGACGGAAAGGTGTGCGAACGTGCAGACGCAGTACAGGCTACATCGGCATTGCCTGGAATCAATTAATTAAAAGTGATATCAGGAACTCTTGGAAAATTTGTAAAAATATTTGTACTCTCTGCTTTATAAGAAGAATGCCACGTTTTCTAGAAAATAGCCTTGATTAATTTGTTTTTTAATGTGCAACCACTTAATAGACAGACTGTGTGTTGGGCTGTGTGTGTGTGTGTGTGTGTGGTAGAGAGCTGCAACATCATTAAGTAAAAAAATTGTTTAAAAAACAATCACTGCACATTTGCATAAATCGTGTAATAAAGAATCCTTGAAATTCATTAAAACAAAAGCATAATTATGGCAGGCCGAAGCATGAATGGTTGTATGAAAAAATATTAACATTAAAACATTAAAAAAATTTTTGATAAGAATAATTGATTTAAAATGAACACAACGCTTATGCGATACGGAGGCGAGCGGGATCGTAGTTGTGAAGGCTACCATATAAATAGCAGGAGAAAAATGCCTGGAGAAATTAGTAGTTTAAAATACGATTTACGCATTTAAATTAAATTTTATAATGTAGCGATTAAAATGAAATTAATTCTTATTTTCAAAAAGCACATCCTGAAAAAATTCGTTTGGAAAATGTTTAGAATAGGAATAGGAATAGGAAAGTACTTAAAAAAGTTCTTTTTGGAAACCAGCCGTTTGAATTTAACTAATTTTTCAAAATATTATTTATACGAGGAGTTCCTAAATGCTGACCTCTAAAATATAATCTTCAAGTTTTATTTGAAGACACGAATTTTTACTAAAATTGCAAATAAAGAAATCTTAAAAGGGTCCTTTCTGAATAGTTGGCTTTCAAAATGGAGCAACCTTAAAAAAATGTATTTCAGTGGAGCACGTACTTTTTTTTAAGCAACTTAACCAGCAAAGCTTTTGGCTTGCCCGCATGAAAACAGGCTCTAGGTAGGAAACGCGCACGCGACATCTGGTTTAATAGGCTGTGGGTTAGTCATTCGCCTACGGTGATACCCTGAAAGAGTAGTTCCGAAAAAATCCCGTTTAAAGTATAAATTTCATAAACGCATGTTAAAAGTTTGCTTCAAAAAAAAAAAAACAATTTGACAATGTATCCTCGAAAAATGTCAAAAATATTTTTATAAATACATATTTCGGAAGGTTTCTTCCAACAATTGAGAAGCAGCTTTCCGTTGTTAAGAAGTTTTTCCCCAGGTTCCTTCGTGCTAATATTTTGAAACTGAAATTTTATTATAAAAAATTATTTTACAAAAAGTTGTTAAGTTATAAAAAGTTTGAAACCGTTTAACTTCTGAAATGGTCAAACTTCCCTTTTTAAATCGGTAAAATCCCTGTAAAGTTTTAAATGTCATTTGAGATATTTTCACATTTTAGTATTACGCCACACTTTCATTCCATTTCATGGCACAGAATATCGAATTTTTCAACGATTGTTTGACACTCAATATGAACCTCCCTAATATAAAGACAAATTATATTTATGTGGTAGAATGTAATGAAAACTGTGATAAGTCTGCTTCAGTATTTTATTAACGGACACGAGGATACGAGGACACGATTGTTTATTTTATTAAAGTTCACATCATGCTTTAATTAAATTAGAGTTGCCATAAATTATTAAGGCCTTCTGCCGACCGACGTGCAAACACAAGCCCACACTTACGTAATTAGTAAAAGTATAAGTTTTATAATATAATTTTGCGGCAGTTATAATTATGTGTTGGTGGGCGTTTATTGAAAAGTATAAAATAAATTTGTTTTCTGAAGCAGCCACTGATAGAAGCTTAAATCCGTCAACGCATTTTTGATAACAATTCCTTTTTATTCTATAAAACCTCTGATAGAGAATTTTTCGGGGCGTGGGAGGCGTAGATTTAGATTGGACATATTTTTTTGTATTATTGCGCTCAGGTCTTGCTCATAAGAAAAATGCCAATAACAGCAATGACAGCTTTAACATTGAATGCGAAAAAATTACCGCCTTAAATTTGAAAACCTTAAGGGTTTGCATATAAATGAAAATAAAACTAAACTAAATTAAGTAAACTTGTACAAAGGAGCCTTCTAGTTATCGAAATATCAGTTGTGCTGAACAATATAATTCTCGTATAATATTTGCGCAATGTACATCGTTCTATATTTTTGGATTAATAATAATGGCAATAATTTATTGTTTTTAAATTTATTAAATAAAAATTATTCATTTTTAATAATTAAAATTAGTATAACAATTTATAGACTCTACAGTGGGACTTCAAGCCACATTCTGCTCTCGATTCCACTGTTAGATATAAGTATGTATGTGTTCAAAATCCTTTTTAATGATTTGGAAATCATGTTTTAATTATATTCGCAAAACACTTCTTGCATTGAATTGTCTTATTGAACGTAAATTAATTTCCTCTTTGCAGTTTGCATTCCTATAAACATTTCTGCTGCCAAAATGTAAAGTTGAATGAAAGTTGTTCTTACTTGGAAGCTTTATGCAGGTTGTGCCGTAACGCCAAAGGCCCATTGACCAGATGTGCGAGTGGAGTAAATAGTTTTTTAATGAAAAAATCAAAAAAAACAAACATTTTCAAAATGTTTTATTACCTAAAATATACTTGTTAAATTTTACTGAATTTCAAAACTTTTGAAAGAAAATATTAAATGTAAATTAAGGAACGGCATTTAAGCAAAAATAATTTAATTATAATACTGCTAATGAAGTTACTAAAGTGCTGTTGTAAGCGCAAGTGGTGGAGTGTGTACGAGAATGGATTGAATTATAAAATGTGCAGGTAGACCGAAGTTTTATGGCTGCCAGCGTACATCTTACGAGGATTGCATGTGTGTGTGCGTGTGTGTGTGTGTGTGTGTGTGTGTGTGTGTGTGTATGGAGAAGTATTTACATAAAAAATTGAAATAAATTTTACAATTTCCAAATTGGTTTTTGTAAAATTTCAGAGGTTTCAATCTGCACAGTGGGATAAAAGAATGTGGTGTGCGAGGTTTTGCACTAAAATGAAAAGCTTTTTGTTTCTTAAAACTTCTTGGATCACTGCATGTATTTAAATCAGTTCTACAATTTTTGCTTCATATATAAAATCCGTTCTCCTTGTATCGTATACGAGCTCGATTTGCGAGCAGTGGGGATAATTCCCTAATTTTTACCAATTTAACACTACAAATTCTTGAAGGAAAAATTTTGAAGTTTTGTTTTGGGGTTTTGACGTTTTAACTTTTTGGAAACCCCGCCATCCTTAATTACTGGAAGAGCAATTATTTTCTTAAGAATTATCGAGGGCTTTAATTACATATTCTATTTTAGCCTTTTGGTATGTTAAAAGGTACGCAGCTTCGTTTTTATCTGAATAGTCTTCTCTGAACCATTCTCAAAATAAATGAGAAGTGTCACCACTGAGAAGGGGTTCTTGTAGAAAATAGGCAAATTATCTTGGGGGAAAAATTAATAAAACATAAAAAATTCGAAATTATCTTTTGAAAGATAACACTTTAACGGCGTTCCATTAGCTTTCATACTCTGGAATTTTGTTAACAATGTCGTCAGGAGTTAAGTGGAACTAAAGAGCGCTTTTTTGAATGTTTCATTTGACTCAGTTAAAGAACGTATGTGTCGCATCATCATTAAACTCTTCCCAGTACATGCAACCAGGATCATCTGCCTTACCCATAAGGGGCCCATGCTTCCGGAAATATCCGTGGTGTGAGCAAAATTCGTCAAGAAAAAACTTATTTCTCCAAAATTTATTTTGAGCTCTCCATTAATATGGGGTATGAGTTTCGCTACCCATCTGAGTATTGTTTCTGAATTCCATCTGGTGTGGTATCATCTCAGCTCTGTAGGGGTTCCAGTCTCTTTAAGGCCGGGATTTAACAGGGCTGAGATTATTTCTTCAGTTATAACGTACTCTGCTACTTCTGATAATTCGCTACTCTGAAACCACTCTAAGTGCCTCTCTGATACTATGCGTTAATCCTATTACTGGAAATCGAAACACATCAAACAATAATATTTATATATAAATAGAGGTCTAAAATCTTGAGAGTTTCACATTTTCTGGGTCTTCACTTAAATAATAACCTGGCTGACAGAATTAGAAATAACATAAAGCGTGCTTAGAGACTTCATTCATTTTAATGTCTGCATACATTCGACCGGCATGTGTTTGCTACTCAGTTACCTCTGCCAGAGTCCATCAAGTTTCCCTGAAAACAAAAAAAGAGCAGAATACAAATTCAGGACGGCTTGCGTTCAAGTATGCGAAATAAAAAACGAAAAATACCGGCATCATTTAATTACAGTAAAAATTGTGAAATTTAATTATTCTGTTTTATTATTCATGTGCGAGTTTTCAACAACATTCTCACATCTACGTGTGCACTCGTATATGAAATATGTTGTGGCGAAAATGCACTACGAAAGCTTTTGCTGCATAATATTTTTACGCCTTTTTTTCTTCACTTCAACGGGCCCTGAAGTGGCACTCGTAAATCAATCCCGATAAATAGATCCTGCGAAAAAATGTGAAACACATACACAGTCACACAAAAGTAATTAAAAGCGGTTGTCGTTTTTACTGTATTAACCGCAATAAGAGCGAGCAAGTTTATAAATAATATTAAAAATAAAGTTATAAAAAAAGCGAACTACGAGCATAATAACAAAAGAATACTAATAAAAGTCATAAAGTGATTGACCATTCACTCCGTTTCAGTGCTTCTAGAGAAATGTGATCTGTTTACGTGGAATAAACGCAGCACAACGGAAGAGGGTTCTCAATTTAAGTGATGAAGCAAATTAACAATGACAGAGAGAGAAATATAAAGCTCGTCAGCATTTACTTATTCAACATCATCGAGAGACAAAATATAAATATATAAATTTACAAATATTCTAGTATAATTTAATTTGCTAAAGCTCCTCCAACAACTCGGCTCCCATGCGAGATATTTTTTTTCATCATTTCACAATGTGTAAATAATACACAAATAGAAAATCAATCAAACTTATTTAATTTTTATTTGTGACATGAATATACTAGACAACACATTTTCATATAAAAATTCTAAAAATTCTCGTTTGGTTTCCTCCAGTTCCAATGAGCATTTCACTGTATGCTAAATGCACATCTTCGGGGAACCTTTATCCAAATTCTTTCTTAGAACAATTAGAGATTTGAAGAACTTCTGATTACAATTAATCGAGAAGTCTAGTAAAGCAAAGTTCTTACAAGAAACACAAATTCAAAATGAAATTATTATCTTTTCCATTTCTTGGTTGGTTGATGGCTTGTCAACTCACTATATTGAAGAATTAAAAAAAATTAAGTTTTATAATAATATAAAATATCTTAATCATAAAATATAATAATAACAATAGAATTTCTACAAGAAGGAAACAAAAATCAAAGATGGATTACAAACCATTTTAAGACAAGTCCATTTTGCATTTAAAACTTTAATGGGCCAGCATAACTATGAGATATGTCACACGTACATGATGATAAGCAAATGTTAATATAATTCCATTTATACTTTTTAATTTTTATTTTAATATTTTTAATAGTGTCGATGCCATCACTTAATTAAAATCCTTTAAATTTAGAATGTTACTATACGAGTACAAAAAATTTCATAAACTTAATGAGAATTACTAGGTGTGAGAAGAAAAATTGTGAGTCTGAAGATCAGATTTTCAAATGTGCCGTAATTTTAAGCTCGAGTTCGGGCAGGAGAGTAACATGGTAACAGCAGTTTAGGCAATTTTTTTCAACATTGTAGACCCGGTAGTTTTCTAATGAAACTCCAATACAAGTATACGAAGTCCCCGACAGGTATAGATGATAGAGAATTAAATCCTTTCACGGGTATACTCATAAATGAATATTGAAATATTGAAATATTGAATCTGCCACACTACTGAAAATTATCTTCCAAGTCTTTATATACTCTGATACAGAAATGGTGAAGGACGAAAAATATGTTTCATACCAAAATCATTCACAAATTAAATCCATTGCTTCTCTGCTTAAGCAGCGGCTGCATTTAAAATTGATATCTTTTAACATTTATTTGAATAAATTCGTAAGCGTTTTGCTCAAAGTCGTGTATTGTGTGTAATGGGATTTGAATGGTTTCGCAACTGAAACAACAGCAGATTTTAAGATAAAAGTCACAAATCAGTTTAATATCTGAAATACTAATCTTTGTTCCATGCACTTCCATTCATCTTTCATTTATTATTTATTATTTATGGAGACAGGACTGGAATCGTTTTCGTAATTCAATACCGCCAGTAATTTTCGAAAATTTATTTCTATTGATGTGACATTAAATATGAAGTGACAACATCTTGCTGGATACTACACTCACGCGAACAAACAGGCAGACATGCGACACCTCATGGAAACAGCAAATACTGTCATTTACAGATGCCACATTAAAAACCAAAGAAAAAAAAAAGAAACAAAAATAAGCAAAGAAAAAGTTTTTTCTCTCAGGTAAAATCAGTTGTGTATTTCCCCCACATTTACGAAAATCGAAAACGTGGTACAGGGTTAACCTTTAAAATAAAAAGGTTCCCGTTTTGATAACTTTAACGGAAAATCGGAAAAGTAAACCGAAAGATGTCTTGGAAGATCTAAAACAGATCTGAAACTAAAGTAATTTAAGTTTATTTCAAAAGGTTGAACTGAATACAAAATCTCTACCCTGTATATGTGTTTGTAACTGAGCTTGAGTTCGTGCGCGCGTGTGTGTGTGTGTGTATGTGTACTTGAAAGTGTAAGCACATCTACAATAATATTTTTGTTTTAATACAGACTGGCAAAGGAAAATATTAATCCGTTTCCAATATAAAAGCACATTATTTATGTGGAAATAAAACTCTGCACATATTACTCGTATATCGTCAAGCAAAATGTTAAGCGGCGTCACAAAGAAAATGTCTCATGTGGTGGCATTTGTTGGAACAATCGAATCCAGAGCATTAGTTGGGGCTTATGCGAGTACCGTGAAAGCTGGTCTTACTCGTAACAAATCTACTTTTTATTGCAAAATTGTGTTTACGGCTGAAGGACATTTTTTTCTGAATGGCTTTTGTGATAAGGAAAATATGCACATTTGCTCTGCTCTTCATATATACGAGTATATAATTAAACAGCTGAGTCTTGCTCTCCTTCCTTAATAGAGAATTGCTAGCTTCTCACGCACTTTTTTAACACCCTCTCCATAGTTACCCATAACTGGGGTTTTGTTGTTTGAATGCCGAAAGGTTTCTTGGAGGGTCCGTTATTTTTTCATAGAAGTTTATCGGTTGAATGTATAGATAAATCAACAAGATATTTGGCGTTTAAAGCACAAGTTTAATATCGCAGCTTCTGTCCCAAATTCCAAATGTTTAATTTTTTTTTTTTTGCAGTGAAGGGCTTGGAGTGATGATGAAACTCATTTACAGATTGAAGGCTTCAACTACGTGTAAAATAACAGTAAGTTTAACAAAAATATACTTTAAAACTTTAAAGCTTTAAAAGCTCATTTTGCGGGCTTAAACCGAATATTTTTCTTAACTTTGATAAAATTATACAAAAGGAGTTCTAAGTAGCGTTTTTCATTTGCAGATTGACAACATTTGCTGATAAAACTTTTGATATTGAGGTGCCAGCGTAAAATTTTTCTGCAACTTGTGTTTTGATGTCATTGTGATGCAGTAACATTTTCGATTTCATGTGGCGATATGTATGTGTAGACGACAGTGTGAGCATAACTGATATATTGGATGACTATTTTATTTATTTATTTTTGTTCTTCTCCTTTTTTATTGGTAATTCCAGAAGCTGTCGATTCAATTCTGTACTTTAATGTCACTTGTGTGTAATGCAAATAAATTGCCAGCGGAAAAGCAAAATTTTAATGAAACTGTCAACGCTGTATGTCTGCTATCCGCAATCGAATCGCATTCAACTGCACTGATGGTGATCATTTTACCCTTCTCTCATATCAAAGCTCACACCCTGAACCGGTGCCCGATGTTGCCAACTGTCTG
Source organism: Ormia ochracea (assembly GCA_963402855.1). Lineage (NCBI taxonomy): Eukaryota > Metazoa > Arthropoda > Insecta > Diptera > Tachinidae > Ormia > Ormia ochracea. The sequence continues at coordinate 31,921,894 of OY727108.1, forward strand.
CTGCATTTATACTTTTATATAAACAATAAATAAATGTGATTGCAAACACACACACACATACATGCACATATGCGTAGTAACATGTAGGAACGAGTAAATGCTTACTTTTACTGGAAAAGTAAAAAGGGGGCGACATTTCGAAAATTTAATAAAAAGTGGAACACTTTGGAACAGTAGCTCATCCGTAGCATTCTTACGAATTCCCGTCTCGTAGCGGACAAAACTTACAGTGTGTACAGATTTACTTTATTACGTAGAATGCCAATGCCCATCAACTGTTTATTTTTAATGAATTTTCAAAAATAATTAAATAATTAAAGTGGCGTCTTTTAAAATGTGCCAATGGACTTGACTTAAGTACACACATGAATTTGTGTACTCACAATTTATTATAAATACATTTCTTATGGCGTTTTCTTTTCTACATTAAAAATGTTGCCCTGTGAAAAGGTGCCTTTTTAATATATTTTGAACGCCCTGTGAAAATGCAATTTTTTATATAACGAGAAAAGAACACAAATTAGAAAAAAGTGCAATGCCTTTTTTTTAACGGCTGATAAAAAACATATACGTATATTTTATGAAATGTGTTAACAAAAGTGTTCAGTTGCCAGATTGCTAATTCATCCGCTTGAGAAAACAACAATTTTTTATTTTAATATCTCATATAATTACGCAGCCTTATTGTTGTCTTTTGTTTGTTTTATATGACACAAAATATAAAAATAATTATTTAAATCGAATTTTCTAACTCTTTCAACTCAAAAAACTTTTTTTGAACATTGTCTGGCAACACTTTTACAAAAGAACACGAAACCCTTTCACAGGACAAAATTTTTTTGAGAAAAGAGCACAAAATTTCCCTCTCCGCAGGTAGTGTTGCCTTTTTTTTTAGAAAAGAAAACGCCATTAGTAATTTTATTTCGCATCGAAATTCGTTTTCTATTGGACAATGGGTAAACCTCTGTTCCCAAGGCCTTAAAAGTAAATTGATTTTTGTTAAAGTTTAAATGATTACAGGGAGGTGTTGGTCTTGAAATTTCAGCTTAACTGTTCTATTTCCAACTCCACTTTTCATGAAGAGAATTAATTCTTACGAAATATACTCGTATGTACATATTTTGACGAATCAATGGCTTTAATAGGGAATAAGATTAATCAGTAGAAGGAAGTAGCAACAAAAGATTCAACATGAGGTGCCGGAAAAGGTGCAACAGAAGTTACAACAAGAGATGCAACATAAGAGGCAACAAGAGATGCTATATAAGTTGCAAAGAGAGATGCAATATAAGTTGCAACAAGATATGCAACATAACGCGCACCATAAGTTGCAAGAAGAGATGAACAAATAAAAGTTACACTTTTTCAGATTGTACAAATATTTTCCACATGGAACGAATACGAGACCTAAATCGCTTCTAAAGAACTCCATATGGTAACTGATGGCCTCATGATCCGGTCATTCGAACAATTTCCCTTTTTAGTAACGCAAAAAAAATAAGACGTCTCTTCAATTCATATATCTGCAATCGAATGTGTTTCATTTACTTGTTGGTTTGTTTAAGGTCTGTTGTTAACTTTTTATCCGTTGAATTCCAACAGCCAACAACTCTGCTGCAAGCAGTTGGACACGCACAAACTTGTCCACAAAGGTTGATTATTGCAATGCCGTAAATACCTGCACAGGAGCTTGTAAAGTTGCCGCTTGTGTTTATTTGTTGTTTTTATGAATACGAGTGCACTTGGCTCTGAGTCGCAGCGATGTAATAAAACTTGACAAATTATTTTGCGGTGTTTTACTGCACACACAAGCAAACATGAAAACGTAAATTACACTTTGCTAAAATAAAAGTACCAATACGTGTGATGTCTGTATGCATGTGGATCCGCTTGTATATGTGTGCTTCCATGTGCATAAATGAGAACGAACATTTGCAAATAAATGAATTTAAAAAGTTGATGAAAAATTTAAATTATTTTAAGTGCAAGCATACCCACAACGTTAAAATAAAATATTTTCGTCTAATGCTTTCAATCACACACACACACCTTCTTATTCACAAACCCACTCGTAGTAATGCACCAAAAATGTCGCAGGATTTAAAATGCGTTTGTATACAAAAGTCATATAAGGATATCGTCCTGTATATCGAAACCACTAATTTCTCTTCAGCCCAACTTAACTTCTTCTTCTTTTTCTTTTTTTGTTTTGTATTTCATTCGGCACAGTGAGCACACGCTGGATTTCTTGGGGATGCCTTAAATTCATCTTAAGGAAGAAATGTATGACAATTAAGGAAATGCGAAACTATTTGCAATTATGGTTTGCAAATTACAGCATCATTACATCTCAAGCTGGTACAGAGATAACAACATGTACTCGCGCAAACACACATGATAATGCCATCTTATATGTAGGCATTCGAGAACCCTGTTATACATACCCAGCAAACATTTAAAATGGGTTTTAGAAAAGTGAAACTTTGTGTCATTCGATATGCAACCAGGCAGCCATTCTTGTACTTTTTTCAATTAAATAAGATGTGTCGGCACTTCATTAAATCGTGAGCAATGAAGTTTAAAGCAATAAAAAATTAAATAAAATATTCCCGTTGGTCTTTCTTAAAATGTAATTGCTGGGATTGCTCGAAAAACTGCGACAAATCCGAGTTGGGAATGTACTCATTCTTTAAATCATAAACTCTCCTTAAATTTTATGAAATTAATTTGAACTAGAAGGGTACTTCTGTAGGCGAATAAGTAATGAGTAGTCTGCTAAACCGGACATCACGGGTACGATTTCTGCCTAGATATCAATATATTTTTTTTAACCAAAAGCTTATCAACCCTGACGCAAAAGAATACTATGAACAAAAAGATAAGTCAGTAGTCACTAACCGCTAAAATGTGAGGTAGGCATCTATAAGTTCACTACTGAACCATATTTACATCACAGTATCCGCTATTTAAAAGTGTTACTTTTCATACCGTTTTGGTGGCCTGTATTCCCCTCATCAAGTGAATTATTCGTTGATTCGGTTATAGTGTTAATACGGCGGGAATGATTTGTAAATAAAACGGAATAATATGAATTCGTAAAGTTTTTTGTATACTTTTTGAAGCTTTCAAGAGGTGTAAATAGTTTAAGGAGTTATTAAGTACCTCAATTGCAAATGGCTAAGCTCGTAAGCTTAATCGCTATCTCAATCAGTTGCCAAATAAATTATCATGGATTTGTCCAACGTCTGAATACTTGCACTGTCTAATTATCTATGCTTTATCGTCGCATTAGCTGTGTTTCAACGATGCAAAATTCAACATTGATACATATATCTTTTTACTTCCTCACCAACTGCCATCCTCCCACTGCTTGTCTTAGAAAAAAAATTTTGGGCTCTTGCTGCGTTCCTCCTGATGCATATATCTTTTTACTTCCTCACCAACTGCCATCCTCCCACTGCTTGTCTTAGAAAAAAAATTTTGGTCTCTTGCTGTGTTCCTCCTGAAAACCAATATTACGAACTTTCCCCTAATGCAATCAATTGGAAAGCGCAAGAGGCTGTAGTGGAGCACATCCTTATGCATATTTTCAATCAATCCTGTGTGTTTGCTGGGTGCAACTACGTTTTTGTTGAAAATATGCCCGAACTTGGAGAAATTCGGAGGAAATAAATGCGTAGTGGTGGTGTGTTTCTTCCTTTTTTCCTTTTTTCAACATTCACACAAAAATATCTTCAAGCTTGACTACTACAAGAGTAACCAATTAGTTTCCTTATTTATAGCTCTGCTACAATCGTACAAACGGAGAGAGATGTATACGCGCACACACACCCTCATACAACTGCCTTATATATTCACTTGTAAATAACATTTAAAGTTCTACACTCAAAGAAACCTCAGCACAGATACTGCATTATAAATTAAATATATCGGTTGAGTAAAAAGTAAAAGCACGAAAAAAGAGAAATTAATTAACTCTGTTGAGCTGCTGAAGAGTTTGCAGGTACAGATAGTTAATGGCAACTGCATCGTTAACTCTGTAGGGGTGGAGTGTTCCAAAGGCAATCCCACCCACCTACTCAAGGCATTTCAAGTAGGATAAGAAGTGCGATAAGAAAGTTTGAAAAGCTTTTCGATGTTATTAAGCCAAACAAAAAGCGTTGAGCTGAAGCCTTCCATGAATCACAAATATTATATTCTCTCTGAAGCAGCGCATTCATTACAGTCAGCGGAAATAATTTGCTATTATTTATACGAGTATATTTGGCAAATAGAAATAAAAATTGATTTGCGTAAATCTATAAATAAATTGCGAATTATTTGAAATATTTATTGAATAAATGAAAATTTTTATTTCAAAACGCACAATTGAGTTTATAAATTTTGCTTACAAAATAAATAAATCGTGTGTAACAGCATCGCTAGAAATTCTGATTAATTTTAGTATTAAGCAAATCGTAAATAAAATATTAGTGCGCTTAATAAATATAAATGTTTGGCTTATTGTAAAGTAATTTCTATTCCAGATAATTTATTTCCTAATAAACGTTTTGTTGAATTGAACGTGACGGCATATTTCACATAATGCAGGAAAAATAATTTTTAAAATAAATGCAAACAAAATCTGACATCAACAGGACTTAATGGCTTCTTTACAAGTGAGAGTGTTCCATTAACAATTTTAGTGATCAAATGGAATGTTTTGAATGTTTTTATGCAAATTTAACTTGCGAAGCTTTCGGCTTGTCCGTAGGAGTGCATACAGGCTCTAAGCACGAATCGAATCCACGCCCTCCGGTTTAGAAGGCTGTGTATTCTACACTTCTTTTGTAGAAATTATATACGAGAATTATTACTATTCGAAGGTATACATATATATAAATACCTTTCAAAAATGTTTCCCTGTCTTGTATTTGTTCCTTTCTAGACCTACTAGTGGCTGTCTGATAAAGTTTAAATGACAAAGTCGCGCGTCTTTTAGTGGATCAGACTCGCATAAAAATGTATATCTTATAACCGAAATTTCGACTTGCATACTGGTCAATTGCATTCAATAGACTTCTTATGGAGAAGGAAGTTTTTGCACGTGACATTGATTAATTTTAATTAAATCTCAGTTCTTTGTGGTGATGCCGAAATGTACAGTCGCTTAGCATTGTAGACTAACACTAGACAAAAGAATAAGTAAATTTAGATATATGTACATGTTTATTAAATTTTAAAATTCAGAAGCTCAAAAGCGTTATCAAATCCCTTGTGCTATTCTTTCCGAATAAAGATGTGCGAAAGCTACTTTATTGCAAAAAGTTATACCGAGTTGAGTTCAATCCCACAGACTATAAATTAATTTTTTAAGCCAAGTGGAATATCAAGTGGCATGTTTGAAATTATAATATTATTTTTATTATTTTTAAATTATAATATTTTCCCGCAAAAAATATTTATTTAAAAATATTACATATTACGGCGATTGGCCAACCTGATTTTTTCTAACTTTTTTTATAAGTTTTGCAGTTTTGAGTTGTTATTTGTGGCAGTACTGGGTTAAGAAAAATCGATTCGATTTAAATTAGCCTTTATTTAAAGGTCATCTAAGGTTAATACACTGTTCAGACATTCAGCGAGATTTGATGTGTTCCAATTAACTCAAATAACTGAAATTAAAACACAAAATATTCAATTTATAAATTTCCAATTCATTTTGAGTAGTCCCTTAAAATGGAAGGCCAGACTAACGCAATCCATTGGAAGGTTTGTTCAGTGACAAATGAAAATTATTTGTAATTGACAACACTGAATTGCATGAAAATCAAAATCTCCGAATCAGTATAATATAGTTACTGTTCTTCGTTTTTGCATTTCGAAAAAGCAAATGCTGCTCCACGGACTTGTGTTTGATATTAAGCGACTAATCATTTCAATGTGACTAAAGTCGGAAGGCAAATGCTAAAGAAAAATTAGTAATCAGCTTTGGAATATTTAGCTGTTTCACGTTGTTAAATTCATTGCGCTTATTCTGAATTTTCTCAGTGTATCATGCCATATTTTGTTTTGGTTAAATTATAAACAAGATAAAGAGTTTATGTTGTAATGCGAATACACATCGTTACACATACAACGAAGCACATCTGTCCTTGAATGTTCAAGAATAAACTTACGACATAAGTAATTGTTGCGGGTGTACGAGTACAAACATGTACATACGTCTAATTGGATGAGGTGAGGTAGTAAAGATGTACACCCTGCAGGAAATGTCAGGGAACTGCTTTCGGCTATAGACAATTTCCGTCATGAGGTTGTCATGGCCAATTGAAAGCTGCTCTGATCTCAGAACTATTGACCAGATGGTGACACATCATAATAGAGCATTACTGGCGCGCTTCAAATCTTGTAACTGGATTCCCTCATTTATAATTAGCTTGGCCAGGGGAATGTGTCCAAGTAATAAATTGCCAGTGTCTTAAACCAGAGCTTCCAACACATTAACCATAAAGTCATGGGCTTTTATGGAAACGAGTATGCTGACATACATGAAGAAGGAGTTCTTGTGAAAATATTTGACAAGTACAAGTAGCCCAATTGGTTTGATAAAAATGGGGAATTACAGTAGATTCTGTACAGACAATGAACTTAAAAAAAAAATGAAAAACAAAAAATGCTTCGAAACATCTCTAAAATTGAAATTTGCACTGCAGATTTTGCTTCACTCTTTTCCCCAATTTAATTTTTATATAAAATTTTAAAATTAATCACTTTTTATTGTTTGCGCTGAATATTTTTACTCCTACTTTACTTGCCAATAAATAGCATTTATTTAACTTTTCAATAAAACTCTCCAATGTAGCTCCCAGCCGACAAGGAAGAGTTGCACAGTTGCATAAAAACGTATTAATCCATCGAAGACGAAAAGTACTCGTAAGGTGCAGAGGTATCTTTGGCAGAGCAGTTGGAAGTGGTCATTTAGTTGGTGGTCTTTGGGAAAAGACTACCTACAGGGTACCTGCATACTGTTTGCATTTTTGTGCATCTGCATGTGTGAGTGTTTAAATGTGTTATTTATTGCGGGTATTTCGAAATCTTAAGCCACAAGTATGGCAATTATATGTGTGTGTGTGTGTGTGTGACGTGTTCAGTTTTATGTAATTATTTTGTATATTTTGTGTATGACTGCCTCTTGAGATGAGTGTTTTAGATGCATATTTGTGTGTGTGGGGGCGTGTATACGAAAGCATTTGTGCCTGCAATACTAAAAAACGCTTCACTAAATAAAATCATTAACCACTTCCTTACCTTATTCAGTGCAATAAAATCAATTGCAATATTGTAAAAATTTATTATAAAACCAATACAGATGCACTACTTGGGCCACCCCTGACAAGCAAATTTATTTAAATTTAATTTGTTGAATGCCCACCCCTGCATGTACACAATTGGTGCGGGGATAAAATATTTAATGGTTTTGTAGGCTTTGCAATCTAAAGAAAATTCAGTTTGGAGCTTTCGATATATTAAAAGGGCCCAAATTGAAATTTTCACAATTTTTCAAGTTGGCAGTAACATTAGCGGTATTCAGTATTGGATGTATGTTTTAATCGATTTAACCCATTATTCTGTTTATTCACTTATCCATTCAAATTAAAAACTGCCTTGTGACTTTTTATGATTTTTTCATGAAAATCGGGTTTGTCATGGGTGAGCTGTAACATACTATTGCCATATGAAAGGCGGTGTAAATGGTCTCTGGGAAAAAGAATTGGCACAACTGAATCTTAAAAGGAAAGATATACTAGTCTTGCACAAAATTGTAGGCAAAGTTGTGCTTTGAAGACTATGCTCCTGTGCAGAAAGCCGAATTAATGTTGATGGATAGTTTTGAACACTTTTTTGAATAGCAGTAATGCTTTCATCCGATCTTGCAATACATTGTGGTCCATCCTTGCACCTACTAGCTGCAGTCCCTTTTTCTTCGAAATCGTACGCAACACAATAAACAGTCTTGTTGGCAAAAAATCTTCCCTAATTTTCTCATCGTCGCAGAAATCGATTATTGATTTTGATTTATTGATTTACCGAATATTTTTCGATAATAAATTTACCAAGTTTCAATTTCACGACTACCAAATTTGAACTGTCAAAACTAGTGTCCACCGAAATGGCGGCATTCCCGATGGGCATTCTGTACAATTTTCAAATTTTTCATCTTTCCGACTATCATGAATCGAGACATATTACTTTCCAGATCGTCTCCTAACATAATGCAGGAATTAAAAAGGAATTATAATACCCTCGAATTGCAACTCGTCCTTGTTAAGATTGCTCTTTCTACGTGTAATGTCTCTGTTCTTGCCAAAAATAGAATTAATGAACAAGGGGCAAAGCTCTGTCAGAAGTTGAAAGTTCCCATTTATAGATTTCAAGATTGGCAAGACTGCAAAAATGTTTAATGGACTTTTTGATTTATTTAGCACAATCGAATCGGCATCAGACGAGGCTTTCCAAATTAAATACAAACGGCATAAAAAATCATCGGTTCACGTTTTAAATTAATAATAAAAGCTCAAGTTAAGCCTCACAGCAATTTGGATAAATATTTAAGATAGTGAGACAGATTAATGGCATTTTCGCCAGTTAACCAGTACAAACGAAATGCAATATTATAATAACACTCGTATAAATCGTGCCAACAATGTTGCTTAAATGAAATATTTCTCTCAGAACTTGGCTAGCAATTATAAGTACGAGTACGTTCGACTTATTTATTTTATTTCGTTTTAATTTATTTCCAGCCAGCTTTTAATAAATACTTAAATAAAGCATATAAATCTCTTATTTAGGTTTTGGCTCTCGCTTGAATGTAGCGGAAAGGATAATGAAAAATAAATTAAAAAGAAAGCAGGATAATAGAATTTCTATACATTCAACCCGCTATCGATAAACAATTTATATGTTGTCTGCATTTAGAGCGCCTGCAAACTTTTCCATTTACTCGATAAATAAAAGTTAAGTTTTCATTTTGTTTTTCCTTTTTTGTGTAAGGACGAGAAGCACGAGTACATCATCCATAAACAAGACGAGTAGGCGAGTGTATATGTGATCATATTTTTATAGACTGTATTTAAAATTCTTTCAATGCAAATATTATTAAGGCATTGGAGAAGGAATTCAACGATGAAGTGTTTAAAAGCAAACTTCAATAATAATGAATGCAGCAGCGGTAGCAGGACCACTTTTTACCATTTTCCAAATATTTATAAGCAAAACAGTATGCAAATTTTCGAACAAATTTGAAGCATCAATATGAACTGCGGAAATATTTTCCTATAACGTCAGTATTGACTTGTGGCTTACGTTGCTGATCCTTGCGAAAGCACAAATGTATACGTGTGCACGCAGAGCATCGAAAAAGGGGTCGGTCTAAAAAGTTTTCAAACTGCGATTACTCGATGCGAATTTATTATCTTTTCTTGATTATAAATAATTGGTAGCGAGAGAAAACCGTAAATTGCCACAATTCTCAGAAACAAGTCAAACAATTTCTCCCTGCATATAAATAGGGAGATTTAAAAACAAGATGTATATGTTAAAAAATTTTCGAAAGTCGTTCCGAAAAGGAAAGTGGCAAAGTTTGGTCAGAGAGATATAAATACGTGAACGAATTGATTGATTAAGACTTTTCAATTGGCGCCAGCTATTCTGAATAAGATATAAGGAAGGTGCCCTTTCAAATACACATATTTCCACATCCTTATTGGCAAATTTTTTCTTGGTTTCTCTACAGAAAGTGCTATGGGCTTCCCTTTCATTTACAGATGATAACAAACGCTTGCTCTGTTCGTGTCTTTTTTTCTGAAAAAGCATACGAGAATTTATAAGCTATTTGGTGCTATTTTTAATTTCCTGTAGAGCTTAGTATCGGTATACAGGGTGAAACAAATATAGGAAATTTAGATCAAATTTTTGGCCAATTTAAACAAATAATGCACTGCGACTTTTTGCCAAGTTAATGCAATCAGCGCAAATTAGTTTAGATATTCCAATGAGTGTGACATTTTTTTCATTCAGAAGTTTTGTTTAAGTTTCTTAAATAAAGTTTTTTTTAAAACTTTTCAATAGATATTCATTTGGGAACACGAAGCAAATTTTACTTCCCCTTTAGAGGTGATACAAAATTTAATTTTGTAAAGCCTTAAAGCTCTAAAGTTTTATTTCAATTATTCAGTGATATAAATGATCGAAAGGTTCCGCAGGACATGCGCATTACAGAGTGTAGTCGAACTTTGACCGAAAGGCTTATTTCCCTCGATAAATACTTTGCTTCGCTCTTTCAATGTTTGAAGATTCCAATCAAGTGCCCACAATTACTATTTCCGTCATGCATTTCATGAGCAGACTTATTCCGTGAGTACCATTTGAAATTCAAATAAACTTTTAGAAATTCGTTAGTAATCGAATATCGCAAATTATCAAATAAGGGAAAATCGAATATTTTCAACAGCGGCAACTTTAGTGCCAAAAACATATCGGTTATTAGTTATTGTTGCATGTCATATGTAACCCAGTTGTCCAAATTTTTAGTAACAATGATTGCCATGTTGGTGTTGCACAACCATTTCAGCAACGACGATCTTAATGGAATTGCGTGACTTCTGCTTATTAACTTGATGTCACTTTGAACTTCAAGTACAGATTGAAGTTGTCTGATTTTAATTTTGCCGCACTTCCTAAAATAGTTTTTAAGACCATCACTGAGGCTGCAGGCCCTTCTCATCCAATGCATTCATACGGACATTGGTAGAGAATAATTATAGGGTGTCGAAAAATTAAGGTAAGATTATGTAGTGAAGTCTTGGCAACCCTACTCCACAGCTAGCAATGAAACGTTACACTACAGAACAATTTTAGTGCACATGGGATATTGAAATGCTTGAAGAAAATGAGATCGAACCCTCGATGAGAACTTACTGATTAACTCATCCAACAATACTTTTAATTAAAAAGCGTTTCATATTTTTCTGCATTTAATTCGAAGTATTTATAAAAAGCTTATTTAAAACATATCTGTACATATTTCTCCGTATAAATTGCATGAAACATTCATTATAAAAGCGTTTATATTAATTTGGTAAGAACTTTATAAAATGCTAATACGACTACCAAAATACTTCAGAAATCTTTTTATAATATTTAACATTCCTCCTTTAGGAATGCAAGTGGACTGAGCGGCAAAAAAAGTTGGCGCTTTTCAACAATTCATCCAATTTGATGTTGCACACCTCTTGCCATTCCTTCCATTGTATTCAACCAATCAATTCTGATCTGTCTATACCACACAACTCGGTGGCGTTTTCTTTTCGGTAAAGCTACGATTTATTTAAACTTTAGCTTAAACTTCAAATTAAGAATTTAGTCTATTACATGCAGATATCGTCGCAAAGGATATTTAAACCAGCCTCGTGGAAATATAAATCTTAACGCAAATTAAACGATGTTTGCCAAATCCTTTATTAAATTTATTAGAAAAGGGATACTGCGGGTTTCATAAAAAACCTCCATGCACACATCCGCCACACACACACACACAAATACACCCGAAATTATTTTGAAGACCCTGATGGCTTTTAACAGAAAACGTGAAGTCTTTGCCGCAACAAATTAATTTCTATTTTTTTTAAGTTATTTGCTGGATCCAGCAACACTCTGTTGTTCTTTAATTTAATGTGAGCGCGTAAAGGCAACTTGCTTAAAAATAAATTAAAATTCTTTTGAATTTAATTTACAAATTAATGTGTTAATAATTTGCAAAAGTTATTTAAGGAAAACAAAACTAATTCAAAGTTTTCAATAGAAAAACTTTGGAATTTTATTAGAACAATTTAGAAGAAAACGGAATTACGGTTGCATCCTGTGGAATTCGTATAATTGATTTTTTTTTTTTTAACGTTGGCTGGCTCTTGTTTATTATTGATTGAAAAGTACGCAAGTTTAGTTCTCCGGATGTTTATAATTTCCTTTCCAATATTTTTACATGTTTTATATATGAAGTTGGATGTAAAGAGTACAGACCTACCCGAGTATGATTCATATCGGAGAAATTAAACATCTTCTATGCCAGCAATAAAAGTGATTTTCTGTCCAACGAAAAATGAATTCAAAAGTCGCTTGATTTTTTAATCTCCTGGACTGAAGGCAGCAAAGTGCTAATGAATGTCTGAACATGCATGCAGAGCAACTTAGTTGAGATTAATTCCTACTTAAACAACGGAAAGCTTGCGAAGTTGCATAAATGCACATTAATAGCAACGATGCAGACAAGCTTAACGTTAAACAGTAACAACAATAATAACAATAATGCAGTGGTGGTAGTAATTATAGTACAGGCAAAATTTTGGAAAACATATTAAAAAAATTGACAATATTTGAATGACAATATTTATATAGAATCATTGCAAAATATTTTGTGCAAAAGTTACGTTTCCAATACGTTCCCATTCCGAGTGGTATATAGCATTTTCTTCACACCCCCGCTCTAATAGCAGTTTCAGATTTCTAACAATACGCCGCCGAAGTAAAAATGTCGTTTCACAAAATGTAACTCCATTGCAAAGTATTGAACTAACTTACATGCTACTTAAGACAACCACAAGATTTTACAAATTTGTTACAATTATCTCTGGGGAATCATTTTGTCCCCTTGAAATGAAAACTCTCTCTACACTTTACTTTTAGTTGCTTCGACTTTTAAAATTAAAATAGCTTAAAACTAGTCTCTGCCCCACTTATTTCTGAAAGCATTTATATATACTTGGAATTTTCCCTGCACCATAATTCCTATACATTAATCTTTTATTTATAAAGGTTAAAAAATTCCTTCAATACCTACATCATTTTAAGTCTGTTCACAACAAACAGGTCGCAAAATCGCTCACTTGTATGTGATAATTATTTTTAATGACTATTACTATGGTTTATCATACCATTGTTTATTTATATATCAAAATCTTTCACAGTTTTCTTCGCTTATTTAAATTTACAGAGAGAAATTTGAATACTGCTTACATTGTCTTGCCAGTTTAGAAAAGCTGCTTCTTCAATTACTGTGAAGTAGAATTCGAGAGAACTCATTTAGCAGAGATTTCTTTTCGTGTTTTGCTCTGCTCAGTGTTCAGTTCTCAGTTCAAGATTTTGATTAGTTAGAAGAATAGAGGAGCGTAAGTAAAGGATCTCTTTGTAGGATAAAACATAAGATGTCTAGTTTGGCACAGGAATTTCGAAGAGCTCTCTCTTGTAAGGGAACCCAAAAACTGACTTTAAAAGCTGAATTGCGATAGTATATAGAACACTGTCGGAGTGGGCATGCCAACCGGGATTAAGTGTTCTCTAGAAGGATTATTCACCACCACCGGACACAACTGCAGTCGTGGATTAGAGGTTGGAGGGAACTGGAGTACGGAACCATATTCGTTAAACCCTCTTTTTAGTGTGAAATTGAAGTCCATCAGTGACGTTCTGTATAGAAAATTGTGTTTCGGTCAAAGTAATCTACGGTTCTGCAGACAGATCCTTCCCTTACGCTTCTCTATTCTTGTAATCACGCCGGTTATCATGTTGTTTCATTGACTGGGTAGTGACGTCGGAAGGTCTGAATACCCGACTTCATAGAGAGAAGACATTCAATTGACCAGCACATTTTTTTATTTTCTTTGCATAAAACACTCACGACTTAGCTAGTATTGAAGCTTTTGAACGCCGGGCATAGCTTTCACTTGAGTGGAACTGTACCGGTATGTTGCCAGCTTAATTCCCATAGCAGAATTTATTAATATTTTGGACTTTTAACTGTAGCATTTACAGAAATAGAAATTCCTAATGATTGTGGTGGTATTAGACTGGCCACTACATACCTGCCTTAATATATCCCTTCCACACATCATATTTATACTTGTGAGATCTGATTGCATGTTTACATTTTTTGAATAATTTGAAATATACTTTATGCAAATCAAATTAAAATGGTGATTTTAGCTTCAGGTTTCAATTAATCCCAATTAGATATTTTACGTGATTGGAATTTTCGAATTCAATTCCCAATGTGAGTACGAGTATTCCCTTTTATTTCCTTTTATCCTCATTTGTTTATTTAAAGAAAAGAGTATTTAAAACAGAATTCATACAACTTGTATGAATGCGCCTTAAGAAGTCTTAATATTTTATTAACCATATTAAAAATTCCGTTTTGAAAATGTCAGGATTGTAAATTTAAAATTGTCTTCAGAAAGTCCTCAAGAGACTGCACAACAACTACATGCACACATTTGTGAATTAAAACGTTTTACTGCAAAATATTTGCCTCAACTGAACTAATTTGCGGAAAAAGGGCATACTTAAATTATATTGCAGCAAAAATGGTGAAAATGGATTTTCTCAAGAAAGTTTTCAACAGTTAACGTTTTTCTCGGTTGCGTAGCGCAAAAAGTTGTAAAAATTTATTTTATTGAATAATCCTTTTCTCGGCAATCGTTTATAGAAAAAAATATATTTGTGTACACTCGCTGACATTCTGAAGAGGTTTCTTGTTAAACTCTTTACGCAGCAATTCACTAGACACTCAAACAAACGCCCCACATGCACGCTGAAGTCCATTTGCTATTCGTTATAATACACTGACTATGGAGAACTGAGTTGGTGGGTATCTACTCCTCCCACTCATTTAAAAGGTTGAGGCCCTCATGAGCTCGCTGCAAAATAAATTCTAGCCATAACAAATGAAACGCTTCCTTCTTTCCTACTCAATTCTCCTCCACTTACTTAAACGTTGTTTCCTGCTTTGCTTGCTTCCCAATTTCATTATTATTTTCTCCACCGCCATGGTGTTTAATTTTGAAGAGTATTGGAAGAGTTTTCCGATTTAATTTTAATTAGGTACTATTGAATTTGTATACGAGTATTGTATAATAATCACCCACACAAATGCGTTTTCATTTTTGGGCAAAACTTTTCATTGTTGCCCGCCTGTATTGGTTTGGATGTGTATTATGAAAGCCAATAAGTGAAATAAAAAACAGTAGAAAAATAAGAGAAAAAAACATGAAAGTAAACTTTTTCAATAAGATATTCCAGTTTAATAATCAATGTAGTTGGCTGGGTGTATTCGGGGAATACATTACTATCGCAAGTCAGAAGGAGTATGCTTGTGGTGGGAGGATTGTATACCAGTGTGGGCAAGTGGATTTACACGGAGAAAACTGCGAAATCAAGAGATCCTTTTGATACCTCAATTAGAATACAACTTCATTTCAATTTCCTAGAAGTTCAGAGCGATTTTCGTGTTCAACATTACATTGAGTAGGTAGTTGAATGGACTAGGAGTTTGGTGCGATTTGGTTTCTTATCATTCAAGAGCTAAACTTGGTATCGAGTTGATGTCAAGTATATATGGATTCCAGATTAAAATGCCTTCTTCAAGATAATAAAGGGAAATAGAAAGGCTATAAAGCAACTTGATTCGATTGCTGGCTTTGGACAATCTGGGTGAAATAATTTGGATCTTACTTAAAACGTAGAGAAGGAAACGCTACTTGGACTTAACAGCAAACTTTTTTTCGTACTTAAAACCGCGAAGATAACGTGACTTTTTCGAGACTCCTCGCGTCTCTCAACAAAATAGCTGTAAAAAATTAGAACTCAGTAGTCACATTATGGATTCTTGCGGGAAGGGCTTTTGAAACCAAACAACTATATATTAAAGCTTCGATTCGGCCTATTCTTGAATATGAATCAGGTCTAATCGACACTTATGGTTCTGTCTTCGCGATTTAAGATAGATCTCTTACAGCATATTATCGCACTCATCGTCTGGCTCGTAATGAGTTACATTCTGTGAAAAACTGTAAGCTCTGATTGCATTTAACTTTCCTGTTTCCTCTTTTCTGAAATATATTTCGTTCGTTTTACAAGAATAGAGAGTCCTATCTCAATTACGCCGGCTTTGATCTACTCCTTGGACTCTACGAAAAGTGCAATTCGTTTTACTTAATTTCGTTTTTGAACAATTAATTGCTTTAAGATGTCCTTGGAAAGGATATGTATTTTCCTATAACTTCATTTGTGTATTAAAATATCAGTTAAATTCAGTGCTATTTTTGAGCACTTCAACATTAAACTGAATTGTATTCATGGAAAATTCACGTCCGCGCATTTAAGTATTTCTGCTGTTTGACACACACAATCCTTCAAACTTAATATTCCTCATTTTAGTTTTCTGCAAATAATATTTTTTTAATCATGTTGTTGACTTCATGCTGCACGTTTCTTTCAAATATTTATTCGAAATTTGGGGAAGTAGTATTTAAAGAAAGGTCAAACTGTCGTTTCCTTTTCTCTATGTGTACTTACACGCACTCGCACGCATTGTTTAAATACAATATTGGTCATGTTGTTTGCTGTGCCGTGCGGGATACTCTGCTGCTTATTTATTTATAACAGGCTGGGTTGCTGACTGACTTCCTGCCTGAGTGTGTGCTGCTACGTTGCTTGTTATTTAAAAATAGCAGAAATAACGAACTTGAAATGGGTTGGAGAGGCTGCCCACTAATTAGTAACAATAATCACAAATTACTTATTCATAACTTTGAATTTCATAATTAATAAATAATTCTCATAACACTTGTTCAAACTCACATTTACATACATTTGCCGTAATACGTTGAAGTGTAAGTAAATAGTAATTATTTTTTATTTGTTGCGTTTATGGTTAATTAAGAATAGAATATCTGATTGGGAATGAATGTTTATTGGGCGCAGTAACAAAGATTTGGATTAAGAGAATTTAAATAGAGATGAAAGTTTTAAGGACGATTTTTCTTGTAGACGGAGATGCTTTTGATGTTATTGTAACAAAGTTTTTGCACTGTTGCATAACTGGTGATAAAAATATAAGGCGACAAGGGCGAGGCAGGCCTCTAGAGAATGCGTGAGGAACACAATGTTTTCTTTTATTTATTTCTTCAATTTCTTTAATTTCTTCAATTTGTTTAATTATTTATTTATTTATTTCAGCGGTTTTAATTTTTAATTTAGAAATTTTGCCAATTCTTGGAGAAACATTCAGGTCACCTTTAATGAATCTTATCGAAACTAAAGGGGAAACCGAATTCCAGAGGATAAGATAGTCAGCCATAATGCTCAGTATTGGTACACAGTCAGTTAACTAAGCTTTTCTACTCATGGCTGACAATGGGCACACCGCTGAAATGTTTTGATCTGGTTCATATCATTATGAAGAGAATGTTCCAGAGGCAAAGGTAAGCCGTTGATAATTCTTTAGATACTATCCGCAGTATAAAGCCCCGTGAAGTTGGAAGTCTGGCTGTATTTCCACTGAGTAGGAAAACACTTTGTCGTTGTCGTTCGTAAAACTGAGAAAATTTTATTTGATGTATTCCTTAGCAGCTTAAAAGCTTTAACGATTAAACAGGTAAATAATAGTAATATCCAGAAATCTTGAAAGCTTTGTACTCCTTTTAAATGAAAATTTCACCAACTGCTCTAAAGATGAAGCTTGTTTATTAATAATTAATACTATTTATCAAATTATATATCAATTAAAAACACAGCTATGTAATAATCCTCTTCTACAAAAAAACACCCTTTATAGGAATTCTATTGTGATTTCTGTGTCAGAGTTGATTAAAATATTTACGAATGTTTATCTACTTATTACGATTCGAAAATTATTAATTTTTTATTACTGGTACTCTGGGATATCGTTGTTCACAAAGATATAAATAGAAAAACCAATCCTTGCATGAAATGGGTGCCATCTCACAATATAGAAACTATTATATTCCAACACCCCTCAATAACAAGCTTCTGTATAAACTCTCGGTATAAAAAGTTGTTCAGACTAACGAATGGATTTGGCATCCTGCAGGCAGAATTAAAGGAGCAACCAAATGGTTGCAGTCGCCACATCCATGCTAATCTTTAAATACCAAATAATGCGGAATGGATTAGCGGGATGTTTGTAAAGAAACATGGTAAAAACATTAGCATCCCTGAGGTATACTGCCATTGATAATTCCGCTTACTGGAGGCCTAAAAACAATTATCTGTGGCAAAGAGCTCAGGCCACAATGCACAAAGGGCCAACGTGCCTAACATCGAGAGTAATATGCCCCAAACACGGCTCACTGAGTACCCTAACCGAGTATCTCACAAGGACCAGATACTCATCACTCATCTTCATTATGAGTTCTTAGTTTTCTCTCCGCATCTTTTTCCCCTCATACCTTTGCTTAAGGTATAACAACGCTAGCATAATTTTGGACCCGACTGGTGGGAATATCTCTTGCTCTGTCAACGTTAATTAAACTTAAAATAAATGGCTTGGAATTTTTGGAGGTGAGAAATTTTTAAGAAACAGCAAGAAACGTTCTAGATGACAGCAATTCTTCTGCATTTAAAAGACTGGATTTGAAATTACATTTTAAAGAACCGCAAAGAAGAAGAAAAGCTGAAAAAAATCTACTCCCTCCAGGACATGTAACTGCAGAAAAGGATATTGAATAGAAATTAATACGACAGGTAATGAAGTAAAAACACAAGAACATTTTCATAACTTTAATCCTTATTTGAATTGAAGAGACTGCTTACTGTTCAGGCAAGCAGAAAATTAAAGAAATGTAAGCATTGTGCAATAAGAGAATGAAAACTGCTTTAAGTGCAGCATACAAGTTTGGACACATGAACTGTATTCCTTTCACTTTGGAAACAAAATTGTTGTTTCTTCTCCCTTAACAAGCTCCAACACCCCGAAAGTAATCACTCGTATGAAAATTATTTACATGTAGAATTTGTATTCAAAGCATATGTATCATATTTCATATTTGTCCATAAATTAGACCACAAGTAAAAAAAATTTAAATAAAAATACAACAAGAAATAAAACCTCACAATTTGCACAAAATAAAAAAGGGGTTTTCTTTCATTTCAGTTTGCTCGATAATGGCTGCAGTTCATGTTCGCAAGAGTATGTGAAAATGTATTTATTTGAAATATTCATACAATAGAAAATGAACATGGGAATATCGGCTGTGGGCTCTCACAAATATAACCAAACTAGACCAACATAAATGTATTTAAATGCACATTTACGAAATGAAGGGTTTCTTTTGCCCACATTGCTGGCAAGTGCTCTGCTACCACACTTCATTTCAAAATGTAGTGAGAATTCGCATTAGTCACGCTGCCTCACAATAATAATGGGGGGCCTTAAAGGTAAGCTTTAGTTTCAGTTCATAAATTAGTAAAAGCTGGCTCTAAAACTTTCATGGATCATTTGCTTAGCATTAGAAGGACTTCTAAAGCTGTTTAAAGGATACAAAACGAAGCCTTATAGCCAGCGGTAATATCAACTCTAATTTATGAACTTTATTTATTGACTAAGTTTTTTTATTGCATTACAAAACTGTTCTACAGTCTGGCAGAGTTACAACACATGTTGAAGAGGAAGTAGGAAAAGGAAATTTTATATTTTATATTGGAGCCAAATTTCCTGTTTTCTAGTTCCGCTAACAAATTCTTATCGCTGTAATAAATTCTAAAATTTATATTGAATATCAGTCTCCTAACATTGCTGAATGGTTTCTAGTCTGTTGGAGATGCCTTGCCGTTTAAAGAAAATCTATTTACTTGTATTTTTCTTTTTTCGGATTTCGCACAAACTTCATCGAAATGCTAAAAGTGCAGACTAAGTTCACTTGTGTTGTATTCCCTTTTCTACTTTATTAATACAATTTCCCCTTTGCAACTTTATTAGTTTTAGTTTAAAAATTTTTAATTAAAATTTCAACTATTTCGTAATTAATTCCAACAGAGCAACTTTGTTGTTCATGCTTCTAAATTCATAATTCATAATTTCTAATTTGTAAGGACATTTTCTGGGAAAAGGTAGAAGTTAAATATTTTTCTGATCATTTGCCGTGCTGGTATGGCGCAAAGGAACATGTAATTAGAAATAAAAATAAAAAACGAATCAATTGCAACGACGTAAAATGCACTTGATGAAATTGCAGAAAATCCCTTCTAAAGAACTGCGTCTTGTATGAATTAAAAACATTTATACATAATTTGAAAATAAGACATCAGTTATATAATTTTTTCACTTCACTTCAAAGCCAGAGAAGGATGTGGATGAAGAGCTTGTATAAGTCGGAAAGTAACTGCTCACTATATTAGACAACACCGCAGTTGCATTAAAAGAGATATGTAATTCTAGGAGGGCGTGTCCTCTGGCATAACTCTAAGAGTGCCTTGAGCAAAGTTCCAGCAATTAATTGGAATGAATAGCAAAACCCCATACAATGTATTTTTTATTTGACATTTGCGCCAAAACCCGTCACATATTTGGAGTCTAGAAGAACTCCACATGTAATTCTTAGCAGCATAGAAACGCAACAACGTTACTTAATTTTAATCCTCCCAGCAGCACGTCCTTCAATTCCTTGACGAGAGGTTATTTTTGAAAGAGTGTCGAATTGAATATTGGCGTCCTTACATAGTCGCATTCAAGTGTCCAATTTGTTACCTCTAACTCTTTATGTTTGTATGCATGTATGTATGTATGTATATTTGTTTGTCTGTATCAGCCACCATATTTAGCGTTAGGTACAGTAAATATCTTACATGCCATCCAATAGTGAGTAGCAGGACTTGGATTCTTGCTCCTAGAACCAGCGCACCTTGTCGAAGGCCACCACCACTGTTCCTATTAATTATTTTCGTTATAATGCATCACATACATATGCCTCAGCATACGACAGGATAAAGTGTTACTTCACTGATGTCCCCGACAAGGATTTTGGATTCGAGAAAATTTATAATACCTTTTTTATTAAATTGGCCATTTTTTATAGATTGTAGCCTGAAGTCTGTAGCCTGGTGTAGCGAATATGCTAAACGCTGAATATTAAGACAATTTTTTTTGCGCATCAATTATTATCAGGAAATGGGAATTGCCCTTAGAACAGTCAACATTTTCAAATTAATTCTGCGGCTCCGCGTAATATAAAGCAATAATACTTATGATAAAAAAAATAATTAAATAAATATTAAATAAAAAGACATTTAACTTTTTTTTAATTTTTTTAATCAATTTCTTAGGATATTTTAATACAAAACTCATTCGGTCAGGATCGAACTGGGTATCTGCAGTATGAAGCATTAAGGAAATGTGCCACATGTGTCTTAGAAATACTAGTTTGTTGCAGATAAAGTTAATTAATTATCAGAGATGGACTTTGCCTTGTAAGTCAGGTTTTTTTAGTAAACACAAAAAGCGATTTCGATTAATCACGTTTCAGAAATGCACAAAGAAATGTTTTAATTGGGTTCAAGTAATTTTTAAATTAAGCTTTGGCTAGCTTGCTAATTTTTTGTTATTCTATTCATCGGGCACTCGTAACTTTGAAGAAGGACTATTAATTAATTAATTTTATAAGAAAAATATATAGAAATTGTCAAATTCTTAAACAGATCCAGACTTTATAAGTAATCTAGAAAGGCATCTACAAGAGAAAATGTGAAAATGAATTTAGGGTATGTTGCACAGTGTTCCATATCGTGTGCTATTTAAACATATCAAACCAAATTTTCAATTAGGAAATTATTTTTTTTTTTTGCTTTGGTGATCAAAAACAAATTGTTTTTTCTATTAATTCTGATTTAAAAGGCCACTAAAGTTAGAAACCCTTTCAACAAAATTCTACTGGAAGAAAAAATAGTATTTTTAGAGACACTGTTACACATGCAAGTAGACCAGAGAGTTGCAGACCATGACAAACATGTACGAGTATGCATGCGAACATTTAAAACACTTCCTTGTAAAATACATTTATGAAAACATAAATTATGATCCTACATTTTTCGGATAAAAACCCATTTACATGAAGCAAAAGGAAAAGTAACAAATAGACGAAAAAAGAACCAATTCAAAATGAAACAGACACAAGAAGCAACCCATTAATTTCAAACTCGTTTTCAATGAATAAAAAGAAGGACGTGTAAAAATAAATTCCTCAACAAAAAAATGTATTTTGCAAAACTTAAACAAAAAGCGGTATTTAAAGGCATTGAATTACCTTCAAAGACTTTATGAAAAAGTTTTTGATAGTTTGGAAAATAGAGAACTTTTGCTATTCAAGCTAGTCTTTGTGGGATTTGCTTGCGAGTTTGACGACTGAATTTCTGTTGCTGGAGAGTTAACAAATTTCAAACATGAAGTGTAAAGTCAAGTGAAGTGTAAGTCTCTTCATCTCTCGCTCTCTTTCTCTCTGAGATGGAATCTCTATTAAGCACTGTGTTCTTGATTTTGGATTAAGTTTCTCAAAGTTCATTGAATGAAGTATGTTGCAAGGATTAGTTAAGGTTGCTTCTATTTCAATTTATACGTCACACACACTAACAAACTTCTTGGCGAACGGCAGAGCGAAAAGCATTCAACAGTTTGACAATCAGAGTTGCTCCATTTTCCACCAATTAAACCTTTTCTGATTACAAATAACATTTATTAATTAAATATGTACGAAGTATAATGATGAAAGCATTCTCACAAGGATTCCAAAAATAAATTTCTTCTTCTCCTTAGGTGTTCTATGAAATTTACCTCATGCCCAATATTTTCCGAATAAACTAATTTAGAAAAAACTAAAAACTTTTTTAGTTTAAACAGAGATTTTCATTTTTGCCCATACTTTTGTTCGTCAGCGAGTACGTCTAACACTGGTCGAATTTTCTTTTCTCTGGCAAGAAAAGAGATCTTTTCTCAAATGTATGCTATAGGGGAGTCAAATCTTTCACACTGAAATATTCTAACAGCAGTAGACCCGAGAGATACACATAAAAGCAAATAAAAGAAATCATGAGATTTTTCTATGTAGTGGTAACAGGAACGGAAAAGTCAAACCAGGCTTTCAGATATTTATTATACTGAAAGAAGTCAATCGTGAAAACCACGAGTTTTTATTAAAGAATATATTTTACACTGCCTTTAGGGCATCTCCTAAATTTACGTATTATTATTTATCAGAATCGCAACACTGCATGATTTTAAGGCATTTAATCCTTCAGTTTACCGACATTTAATGGATATTCAATCTGCAGCAGTAATTTCGATCGTCACACTGTAAGCCATACTCTTAAAACTAGTCTCTATGAAAAGTTATTATTATATCTCTTGTATAATATCACGTACAACAAGAATTATTTTCTGTAGGCCGCTAAAAAGATATATACAAAGCATTTTATTAATGGGTGTTAAAGTGAATGCACAAGGTACAATATTCTTCCCCTTCGTAAATAGGGGAATCACCGCTTATACATTTTAATTTGTCTTGAAAGTTGCGTTCTTTACGGCAGACTCTCAATTACTTTAATTTTTCTTTTAACTTAAAAATCCGTCTGGAAAATTAATTATATTATTAGAAAAAAGTAATGCGGCATTAAATTGATGGAAAGAATTTATAGAATTCCATGACGAAGTATTTCGCTTAACGTTCAAAACTTATTGTTTTACAATAATTTGATAGAATTTAAAAAAAAAACCTTTTTAAAAAATATTATGAGTAAATATTTAGTACTAATCGTCACATTTCTTTACTCTTTATATAATTTTTTTTTTTTTTGTATATTTTTTAAAATTGTTAACGAAATTTGGTACTTTAGCTAAAATTTAAATAAAAACAAAATTAATTGCAATCTTAAGAAATTTTAATAATTTATATTCGTTGCAAAATATAATTTATTTTTTATGCTAGTATTTTTGTTGAATTTTGAACCGCGTGAGACCAGATTTGCGATTCACTAAGTTTCAACACTTTTGCGAACAGTTAATTTATTTAAATTTATTTATTTCAGATCGGCCAGTCAAAAAAGGGTGCGAAGTGTCATTTTTTTTATAAAATTTTGTCTGACATAAAGTCTGACTTTTTTCGGCCACACTATCCTTTTTTTCATATTTGACAAATAGTATGGCTGGGACTTTAATAATTTTTCCGCTCATGTGTCCACTTTCCCCACCATTATTATTATTAAAATCTTTTTTGCGCCTTTTTATTGCAACCGTGACAGCTGCTACTCATCACTAAGAAAGTTTAGGCATTCCCAGAAATATTTACGAACTCTATGAATGTCAAATATGCCTTGGAACTTGCGCTTTCTTAATTACATTTCTTAAATGGGCATGCAAACGTCTTGACCCTGATTAAAAATCTGGTTGAAAACTGGTTGTATTGTATGGTGCATCGCGCAAATCTCCGGTATTTAATACGCAGAAATTCTCAGAAAGCAACACCATTAAGCCACAGAATAGAAATGATGGCAAACCAAGATTGTGAAACCATTTTGCGACATTTATCATTTGAATGGGAGCCCCAAAAACTAAACAAATGACCAGATAATGCGAAAGACCTTAAAAGCCACAAAAAGCAAACTAAATAAAGAAGAAGAAAAAATAGAAAGAAAATATTGAAAGGGAATAGGAGAGCCCCAACAAACTTCCATCTTAACTTAACACGTTCACTTGCACTTAAAACTCTAAACATGCGTTGCATTCAACTGACACAAAAACAAAAAAAAATAGAAAAAAAATTTGAAAAAAGAAAGTAATAATGAATAAGCTCAATGCACAATCATGCAACATCATGTCATTTACATACACTTTGATATGGACATGCTTAGGCAAACATGAAAAGACACTGTTTGTGTGTTGGAGCCAAACTAGATGGTAATAAAGGAACACAGGGGCAAGAAAATCGAAAAGAAAAAGATGTAAAAAATAAACCCAGAGAAAATGACAGAAATAAATAGAAAATAAATAAAGACGACGACATCGTAGCAGCAGTACAATATCCTTCGGGAAATAACTCAGACCAGGGCTGCGGTGGCTTTGTTGGCACATCACGTACCATGTGACATATGAATGCAACCGCATGTGTGTTGGTCTACATACATGTATAGAATTATAGGTACATGTGCATATGTATGTATGTATATGTGTTGTTTATATATGAGTGATTGTTTGTTCTCCCTCAGCCCAGCAAAAAAAAAAAAGGATTTACAAATGCTGGATTTAGCTGAAGCAACGAATGATGGAGTTTATAAATGATGATTTGAATATTTTTCGACTTCTATTAAAGAGAACAAAAACAACAAAAACACCAACTAGTGGAGAGAAGAGCCGAATAGAGGAAAGTATGAAAAAGCATTTGCAGCGCAAAAGTATTAAAACACATTTGAAATATAGGGAAGCTTTAACATTAAAAGTTTTCAAGTGAAAAATGTGTAACAAAAGAAACTAAAGAAGCTGCAAATGAAATTTGTGAAATCAAACTACAATTCAAATTTTCACACACACCCATAAAAACTTTCTTCAACGCTTTTATCAACACCGCGAGACACTCACACCAAACACACACACACACTTACACAGTCTTACCTCATACCACTAGGAGCGCTTCTGTTTCCGCCACGTTCAATTCTACGTCAGAAATAAAACTTAAAATCAAATTTGGCAAATCCCTTTTGTAAACTTTTAATTTTTTTATTTTCTTTTTGTGTATAAATTTTTAATGCCATTTGTATTTCTAAACTCCTTTCTCTTCTCTTATTTTCCTTCGGATTTTGTCGTAATGGACTTTGTTACAATTTTTTATGTAAAGAGGAAAAGAGGAAACTCCAAAAAATTTACAAAAGTGATTTCCAAGATGCTTTTACGAGTCACTGCGGCAAATACCAACGGACAAGATTATAATTGAATTCAGATATTGAAGTTCGGGAGAGTAGTTGAATAGATGCTTATTAATATTTACATGTATTCCGGTGTCGGTGGGATCTCCCCTTATAAATAAAACTCAAGTCTATACTTTGGCGATAATCCGTGAAGCCGAGTTGCAAACCATCTTTATTGTATCCCACTATAACTTGGACTCTCAAGGATGCATCACTGCGGGGCATTTGAAAACTATAAAGTTCCAACACCAACCTTTTTTCTCTTTAGCCGTATCAATTTGGATAAGGCGAATGGATAATGTACAATCTAATAGGTAGGACGTAACACGTTCGATTTCTGCTTAGACCCTGAATTTTTATTAATATTTTTTTTCAGTAGTATTCCCTGAATCTAAAAGAATTAATTCATTTACAAAAACTTTCGTCCGAAGAGTTTATTCAAATTAATAGTGTCTTCCAAAAGTCATTTAAAATAATTTGGATAAAATCGTTTTAAGACTTTGGTCTCGATTTACTAAAGTCGGCACCAGAACTAACAAGTTTTGCAATAGTACAAGCCAATATTCCACACATCATTTATTACGCAAAGCATATAAGCTCTGAAATAAAAGGACCTTTTTTGAAATCTGTTTGGATATATATAACAATTTGATGTCCAAACACTTCTAACTTTGTTCCTTTTGTACCATAATTTGGAAACATTCATTACCAGAATATAAAATAACTTATTTTTTAGGAAATATTGGAAATATAAAAGCTAGACTTTTGCAGTTAGTCAAATCAGTTTTATGAAAAGCCGGGGTCAAATATACATATTTTTATGAGAAATAAAACTACTCTAATTCTCTCCAGATCAGAGATTTATTTTTCCAATATTTATATGTATGCATGCACTTTGTATGTAAAAATATTTTAGAATTAATATTTTTCGTGGTGATGCTACACAAGGATGTAGCAAAATATAGGATAATACAATTTTCTGTATTTAAATTGAACTGGGGAGATAGACTAGTCCCCTTAAAGGAAAAAAAATTTAAATAATATACTAGAATTTGAGTGTATTCGTATAAAAACTATTATGGCAAGTAATGATAGATAGTTATTCCAGGGAGGTAGTTTTAATGCTACTCATTTCAGCAAAAGTACATCTACAACAATTATTCGAATGTGATTATTCGAATCAAGTTCGTCGTATTAGAATAAAATGAAAAGCAATAGATCTCTATTGTGGATTTGCACTGAATTGTAATATTCAGCATAATATTGAAAATGCATTAAAATTTAATATTTCTGGATATCAACTATTTAGCATTTCATCGCACTCTAGAGCAGATCCTTAAGATCTTACAACCATTTGAGATTTAACAAACTTCTAATTAGAGATAACTGGGAAGTTCATTTAAATCAAAGCGGTAGGAAAAACATAACAATCAATTTGAATGCATCCATTTTCTTATACTCCCCCATTTACAATGAGTGATATTTTTCAGCTCAAATGCAAAATAAAGAAGGAAGAGAGAACAAATGCTGAATTTTATTTGGCAATTGCTGTAATAAAATAAAGCGTAATTTATTAAAATATATATTTTGTTTTATTGCTTGAGAATTTAAGCTATAAGCCAAGACCGTATGGAATAAATGGAATATTTGGGGAATTTTTCTAATATGGTTTTAGACATAAGTCCACAGAGGCTACGAGATAAATGATTCATTCTATCATTTCAGTGCTTGTAAGCTTTGCGCAATAAATGGTGGGTGGAATATTGGCTGGTACTATTGCAAAACTTGCTAATTTATCGGCGCAAGTTACTGACATCACACATCCTAATAGAAAGTAATCCAAAAGCGTTAAAACGTAAAAAGGTGGCGCAGCTAACAGAACCAATTACGGAAATAAAGTTATTACCAATTTGATTTTACAAAGCGAATATACTCCCAAGTAAAACAGTTGAAGTTAAGCTGACTAATTTTTGCAAACCAGATTTAGTTAGCTTGGCTCAATACCAACCGCTACTCAACATAATGGAGACTGCTTACGTACTTCGAAACCAATAAGGAAAGACTGTTGGTGCTGCCACCGTGTCAATTTTAATATTGTAATGATTTTTAATCGTTTTTATTTCTTATTGATTTAAACAATTAACCAGAAGTCAGTTCAGCGAACAAATTTCCTGTTTTCAAGCAAATTTGCTTAATTTGAAAGCGTTCTTTAGGAGCTAAACGACTTATGACCTGCCAGAACTTAGTGAGGCGCCACAAATGTCACTTTACTGTCCAACTATTGTCATCGACATCGATAGTTCTCATGCATGTAAAAACTAAAGCTGAATAAAAAAGTGCATACAGTAGAAATTTATTCACCAAGAATAATCGTTTAAGCCAACAATCTACTCAACAAACTTGGCCAACTTCAATACAACAGTGTTACACCACCAGCTTCAGTTTTGAAATAAATCGACTACTAAAATTATTAGAGTACTTTAAAATAGCAACTAATTATATTATTTAAAATACAATATAATTACAAATTTATACAATCTATATAATTTTAATAAATCGTATGCTAACTTCGCAACCCATACTATTAACACGAGTCGCTACATTAAAGGAATATAATCTGAAGGAAATTTTATAGAAATATTAAGCAGCTGCACGTTAGTGTGCAATTTTTTGATAGACTTTGTTGCAAATAAATTAGAGGCAATTGCTCTCTACACTGCAACATTTAAGAACCACATCAGAAGGTCATGGAATACGGTCATTCGTTATCAATTCCAGTATTAGTTTTAAGTTGTGTTCAAACAGCTATTCACTTTGGTGATGCTAATGTTGCCACTAATTTAATCTTATCGAGCTTTGAAAACGGAAGTCGTAGCAGCTGTTTAAATAACTGCAAAATAATTTTTTGCTGGCATTAAATACAGTCAGAGAAGAAACTCCTTAGTTTGCTTTTCTGTGGGATTTTTCTTGTATGAATACCGTTGCAGTGAAATGGACCAATAAATCACAATAAATTCCAAATTACTGCTCTTTCTATATTATATGTACTCGCAAGGACAGGAAGAAACAGTTTGCAAAAAAATTATGTCAGTGTGCATGTGTGGAGCAAGAAGTAAGGAATTAAAAAAGGAATATATTATATTAAATGTCTATATATGTATGAGTCTCTCCTGGACTCCAGGTATAACACCAAGCACACTTTACATGAGCTTTTAAAATAATGTCTGTTGGTCTGTCGTTATACCGACGTCACGTACTCCGTTTAATTTAAGTTTGACTGGCTTCTTACAAGCTTCAAAAAAAAAAAACAAACTTGAAAAAAGTTTTCTTATATATTTGATTACGAATATTCCAAGTGATACTTTTCTTGCTCAATTGCAATGCTGTACACGGTTGGTTTCAGAGCATTAAGTGCTCTCATAGAATGAATTATTTGCTTAAAATAAAATGCAACATGACCAAATAAAATCTTTAAAGAGGTTGACTTCGAAGACTAGCTCTATATGTTCGTGGAATTTGTTAATGGAAAACAACTAAATTTTATCGTTTAAGAAAGAAAAACTTTCAAATATTGTGCCATATTACGTCCCATTTAAATCTTGATAGGCCAAGTTTGATGCGTTCAGCTTTTTCTAAAAATTCCTTGGAGCTTTGGTCACTTTGAGAATTATCTTAAATACTTCAAGTGCATTTTATCTCAAAGATAGTGAAAACATGTAAGAGGATTCATGATCATATAAAGCGAGTTTTATGTTTTCCGAAACGAGTTCAAGTAAAGATATTTTAATACAGACAAACTAGCAATGTGATCCATAATCGCTTTGATTTTTACCCAAGATATGGTGCCAATTTTTGTAAAAATATATTGACTTTGTATTGGATATTATATAAACATCGCCCCAACGATTTCCACATTAAAAAATATTATTTCTTTTTCATTAAAAGCAGTTCAAAGATAGAGTTCCTTTCTGATAGGCATTCTCCCAGCAATAACCACCTTTTTTGTTCCCCAATTTTAAGTTCATATATATGCATATGTTATATAAGTCTGTATAGATATAAAGAGCCGTTAAATATTAAGGGCGATGTTGATTTTGAATAAAAGACAAATTGGCCAGATGTGCCAATACTGATCAGATGTACAAATGTACATATTTTCGGCATAATTGAGGTTGTATGTCGTTAATGCGGCGAATCATCGGATTTTTTAGCTCTTGAATTGTTGCCGGTTTATCGGCGTGCATGATCTTGGCGGAAAATTGACATCACCACCACGTGAGATAATACGGCCATTGAATTTATAGTTAAGTGTGTGGTACGTGGCACCGTCCTGTTGAAACCACATACCGTCCGCATCCATATCTTCCAAAGTTCATTATCATCTCACCATAGCGAACGCCATTTACAGTAACTTCCCGACCAGCCTCATTTTGGAAAAAATACAGCCCGATGATGACGCCTGCTCATAACCCGCACCAAACAGTCACTCTTTGTGGTTGCATTGGTTTCTCGATAATCGCTGTCATATCATCATTTCCCCGAATGCGGTAATTCTGCTTATTAACGAATCCACTGTGGTGAAGATGATTTTCTTGGATATGCATTTTAATATAAACGCTCATTTTCGTAATAAGCCTGAATAATTTTAACGCGTTCTCGATTGTATATTTTTCCATAGCTCAAATTGAGTTAGCCTTCAATTGAGATATGTCAAATCAAATGCAGAAAAAAACTTGACGTTTTGGCGCGGTTAACATTGAACATCGGCCCTTAAAATAAAACCACCCTTTTAATTGGATCTATAGAAGGGCACACAAAAATGAGGTGGAAAAGCGATTTCGATGGAAGGCAATAAAATGAATACTTTCTGGTTAAATTCCCAAATTGTTTCATACTTATGTGAATGCTGTTTATGACGTTTCGACTTTTCGGTAGAATCAAATTTCGCATTCACATGTCCCCGTAAGACCACCCACTGGTCTTCGATCACATATTACCAATGCATTTCATCTATTCACCACAGCAGGCAGCACGATTATACGACAATCATTGAGGCTAAGCAGCATTGTCAGCATGCGGCATGACAATTTATTTTTCATTTATTCTATTTTGATTTTAATTCTTTTTACAAAATTTAATCAATTTAAATACATGGCTGAACGGGATGCAGAATCAGCTTTGCCGTATGGATGCAGAATCAGCTACTTACAGTGTTAATACCACAGTGCAGTGTTCTTTTTAAGAGTGAAGATATTCTAAGCAGACTACATCTAGTTTTAAATATAGTAACGGTAACCCGTAACGTAAGTCCGTTCAAATACAAATGTAGCGATCTGATAGTGTAAGCATTTTTACTGCTTTGGCCGCTATTTTGGAATATGTTTTAGCAAATCAACCAATTTTTGAATCCCTGATGAAGTTGGAAAATACCAGTATAACGGTGACGTTAATTTTTTTGGTTCGTTATGGGGATGTAGATAACTATGTTGACTATATTTCTTTTATTTATTGCCTGATTTGCGATTTTGCATATCTTTGAGAAAATTCAGGGCAGCTGCCTTTGTTAAATGTTTGATTTTAAACAAGACTTAAGATTAATTTACAGTGCAAAAAAAATATCGAGAGACCTACATACAAAACTGAATTAGCTTTCCTTCTTATAAAGGTCCAGATTATACATACTTTATGGGATCGTAAACTAATGCAGTACTTATCATACTTATAATAAACCTATATATATCCCTATATTCTTTTTGATGGACTTTGAAAGGTCTAAAAACACTTGATATTCTGCGTATAAATTCTTGGCCAATTGTCATACATGAGAGCAACAGCTGTTACTGTTCTCCGTTCAGTGCTGCCGGTTACACTAGCTACTTCACTCAATTTATGACACGATTTAAATTATATTGGTACTTTGTTTGAGATATCGGTACAAAGTTTATGATTTACAATTTAAATTGAGAACAATGTTAAGTTACAGAATTTAGCTGTTTTATATCTGAACCGGGTATTCAGTTTCTGACCAAATACCCCGCTATCGTTAGGTGCTAATTATTTATAAGAAAACACATTTTTACGTAAAACGAAAAAAGCAAGTCTTAATACGAAATAGAGAGGAGTGGCAACTGAACTGAACAGTATGGCAATACTGGTTGCGATGTCTGCCCTCAACCTTCTCTCATGACTATTTAAAAATTTAATCTGCCGTATTTACACAGCCACTGTACCTTGACGAGCGGTAGTGTTTGTGGAAGAATAAATGCAAACGGTTTTTACATGAAATGTGTGAGTGTGAGCCTGTATGTATGCTTTGAAATTTAATGATATTTTAATAAAATCATTACAATTCTTTTTTAATTATAATACAAGTAGCTGGCAAATATTGAACAAAGTGGAAATTAAAATTAAACAGAAGAATCTTGACAGCCGTAAGACTTCCTTAGAATGCTGATAGCAAATGTTTGCTTGCATTTTGCTACAAGTCGTATGAGGACATACATTCGGATCCATTGCATAATGCAAGGAAAATGAAATACATAATGAAATAGGACTTTAAGCAAACTGTACATGGCATTGCAAAATGATTTATGTGTATTTAAACTAGATTGATAGATTTGATTAAGCTGCTGCAGAATTAGAAAGAAACACAATGGAGTGAGTGTGCTTTCCCTCCAGTCTCCTTACATGCATTCACTCACTGACAATAAGGTGTTATATTCTAATTTAAACAAAAACAGTTTGTCTGCTCTTGTTGGCCATGGCCACAGGATAAGGACATAAATGCGCAACAAAGCGTGTAATTGTTTTGACCGACAAAACATGTCGAGCGAATATCCATCCGTACAACTTTCGCAAGTACAAAATGACTGACTTTAGCAGAAACATCTGTTTTACCATGCTCTGGTGAAGTACGTTTACAAGTGTGTGCCTCCTTGCCGTTATCCCAGAAGGTACATGGCATGTGCATTATGTATGTGTATTCATGATTTCAACATTTCTTTAAATTACTATTGTAAGCAGCCTTTGATAAAAATTAGCAATTTTATTAGAAATTATTCAATACGTATCTGAAAGTTTGATCAGTTTTCCATTTTGACAAGTTAATGCATTTGAAATTCAATAAATTTCGTAAGTAAATTTAAATAAAAGATATTAAAAAAAGTTTGTGTAAAACATTTGCCCAAACTATAATACAATCGACCCATTGACCAGCAAGTAGTGGCAGTGACCGCCGGTATTGAATTGGAGAGCATTATACGATTTGAATAGGTGGATAAATGCAGGTCATGCTAGAAGTGCAGGAGCAACAAGTTGCACAGGCTATTTACGGCCAAGCATGCCAAGCAGGCCGTAAATAGCCTTGCGGTTGCAATTTGTTAAATTGCCTTCTCTGCTTCGGACATGTTTAAATTTTAAATACAAAAATTAATTACAAACATCGTATGGTATGCGAGATGAAAAAAGATTTAGTTTTACGTCATTAAAGTAATTGACATTATTTTTAAATAATTCACACTATAAACACTTCATATCAAGGCAATCCCAAATGTAAAAGTATGTCAAAGAAATCATATAGAATGTAATAAAATAAGAGAAAAAATAGAATTTTCCAGAATAATATAAGACGAATTCAAGGGAGAATACTCGTATGTTGGAGCTTCAATTTAAAAATATCGGTATCTGAAAAACATATTTTTAATAACAAACCGTTTTAAAACAAATAAATTCAGTATTAAAAAATATTCATATAATACAAAATAGCACAAAAATCAATTAAACATGAAAGTTGCGCAATTAAATTGTAGCGTTAAGGTATACCACTTCGTTTTGCTGCCGTTTTGGTACACAGTTCACATTTGACAATCGTGAAGTAGAAACGTGGCAACTTTAATATGGAAAAATATTCGGTCATAGAGTACTTTGACGATGGGAAAGTGACGGAAAATTTTTGGAAGAAACGACATGCCAACAAGACACACTGGTAGGCGCAAGGATGGACCACAATATACAGTAAGATCGGCTGAAAAGATTGTTCAAAACTATTCATCAATCTCATTTCAGCATCATCCACCGGAGTTTGGTCTTCAAAGAACAACTTTGCAATTCAGGATTCAGTCGACTTAAGAGGTTCCATCAAAGAGATCATTTACCGCGGCTGTCATATGCCAATAGAATGAATGACAGGGAACATTTTCATTTAAATAAACAGAAGAGTCGGTTGCTGGTAAATTATTCATCTGTCACCTTTTCAAAATTAAAAGTGAAAAGTGAGTAGTGGTAAATTAATTCAGGAGAAGTCTTTGCACCTTAATTTTTGGAAACTGAAAAGGGCGTAACGGTAACTGTCAGTGGAAAGCTAAAGCGTGATTTAATTGAAAACTTTGTAGCGCCACACTATACGCTTGTGGATTCATTTACATGTAGTTTCAACAAGACGGTGCCACATCACATTCAAGAAGACCTCTTGCCACAAGAAACTATTTCAAGAAATGGTGATGTTGATTGGTCTCCACGGTCGCCTGATTAGCTGCTTTGTGAGAATATCTGAAAATGAAGGTTTGTGCAAACACACCAGAAATGATTCAATAACTCAAACAAAATATTCGTGATGAAATTAATGAAGTACCGCGTGAAATGCGTCAGAATGTAATGAAAAACATCTGTAGCACTGCTTTCTGGATTGTTACTGGCACGAATGTCCAAACGAAATCCCGATTGTAGCTCACGATCCAGTTGACTTGCCATCAAAAAAGTTGTTTGGCGGTATTTTACATTTTCGAAAACGCAAAAAACAAATATTTTTCGTATGATTTGGCAACATTGTTTTTATGTATTAAAAATTATACTTAAATTTATTGCTGCCAGTAAGAGATTGAAGAGAGTGATTAGAAATTGACGAAAGCCTTTAAAGGATGTCTTCGTAGCCAAATAAATAATGCACAACCTACAAAACATGAAAGCGCGGTATTGATTCCTGTCTAGATAATTTTTTTTTTTTTTTGATTAGTGAATACAAAGTGTGCACCGAAGTCGGCGCTCTTTGTATTTCTTTATTGTTAGCATCTGGTCCTACTTTTTGCGTAACTATTTGAAATATTACACAAACAATTATTTATTTTTAATAACTATTTTTGATATAAATTAATCACAATATTTGAGTTTCCTGTGGCGTCCAACCACACTTCCTGTGAAATGAAAGGTCTTGAATTTTACAATAATTTTATAGATTCTTTCTTTTTAACATTCAAATTTGTAAATTTAATTACTTTTTATTGTCACGTTCAAAATAAAGCTATTCAAATTTAAGACGATGAAAAATAATGACTTTCACAAAAGTGATTTTCAGAACATGCATAATCATAAATAAATCACCTGCAGGCTTATTCTCTATTGCGATGCGAAACTCAATGTGAAGCGAAAATGAGATGCGATGCAAAAATAAATTGGTATTCTATAACGCTTTCGCGATCGCATTCGCATTTTATTTTATATCGTGGCAACGCCGGTCTAAGTAAACCTCAAAGTTAAATTTACAAAAGAAAAAGAAATTTGTGATTGCGGTTACAAAATATCATTAATTTATTTATTATTTCTGTACTTTATTTTATTTAGTTTCTGCTTTAAAAAACTTTTAAAATTAAAGTAAAAATTACATACTTTTAGAAACTATACTTTTAAATAATTTATATATTTACCTCTTTCCATCATGCACAACACAGATGATGAGAAACAGTTCTCTGTCTCTCATCATAAATTCCAGCATTATTTGAAATTGATGGGATTTGCTGGTCTTGTTGTTTGTTTTTCCTGAACAGTTAATAATTTTTAAATTTTAACAAATTTTAAAATTATAATATTTCAGTTACATTTGTGTGCTTTGCGAATGCAGTCTTGCCGTCGAATATATTTTGCGATCTTCATATGTATCTGAAATTTGTTTTCGCAAAACAGAATACCGACTTGCCACATTTTCGCATTTTAAATGCGAATACAAAAGTAGTTTGCGAACATCGCAATACAGAATAGTAAGTGTTCGCATTTGCATGTTTTCGCAACGCATTGACTTTCGTATCGCAATACAGAATATAAGCCTGCTGGTTTTACAAGGTGGCATTCGAAAAGATTTTTGTCTTTTACCAGTTATCACAAAAAATAAAAAAAATTGTCAGAATTAAAGAAAAAAATCGAAATTATGGTTTCCGGAAAATGGGTAAATAATACCCAAATTCCCCATCGAACGTTCCCCCTAGAAATTAAAATTTATAAAAAATTTAGTTAACGTAATGCAATGGCTTGCAACTAATTTACGAAAACTTTGAAACATTTAATATTCTTTTGGGATCACATTTTGCTCCGTTTAGCATTTTCTCGTGTTAACAAGCGGGGCAGTTTGTTTTTATTGCACAAAAATAATTATTTAAATTTTAAATTTAATTTTTTAAAACAATGTTGAGCATCAGTCATCCTGCTCATATTCAGGACTTTGCATAATTTTAAAAATGTAATGCGGTTTAACTATAAAATACAACAAGTTTAATAATTCCTGAGAAGGAAATGTTATGTTTTCTGCCTTCCGGCACTGATATACGAATACTGATATATAAACTTTTAATATGGTAAAGCAAATTGAGTAGCTTGTGAGTGTTTTCTTTCTAATAATAAAGGATGAGCTCAGATTACGTAATTCCTCTTGCAGATAATGGAATTATTGTATTTAATAAAGGAATTTGTAAAAATTAAATGGATTACTTGCTTTTGGTGGTCAGGCTGAATGCTGCTCCTGGATATCTGTTACACATTTCAGAGTTTGTTGTGCACTTACGGCCCATCCTCATTTGAGTCCAATATCATTATCGTGGTAATATTCCTATGGTTAAATTATGCAATGTAAGTAAATCCCTTTTGTAAATCATGAAGAGTAAAAATATTATAATACTGATAATAACAGGGTGTTTTCTTTTGAGTTATACAATCCTAAATTGTAAAAAAAAGATAGTTGTATTTAAATTTAATATGAATGACAAAGTCTAAAAATATCATTTAGGGAATGTGGTTCCCACGGCTGGGGACCCCTACAAATTTTTCGCAGAATTTGCGAACGTATTTACACCACTTGAAGTGACTCTTTAGTGCGGCCTATGGGGTGGTGATGTCATTGATACCCAGGTATCTCTTGTTTATTACAAGATCTTGGTGAATAATTAATTGGACATTCTGCGACATTCCGCTTCGTCCTATTCGAACCACTTCCTAGCAATATTAATGCCAGCTGATTGAAGTACGAGAAAATTTGTAATCATGTGAATGCATTGCTGTTTCGGCCAAGAGAAAAAAAATGTAAATTTATTATCGATCTAATTTTTTGTTTCGGTCCATTCCAAACTGTTGCTCTGCTAAAAGTCTTATCTATAATGAAATACCCATGCAAATTAAGCAAGAAGCAATTATCACGTGCTTAAGGGGTCATCAATTAAGGCAGTGCTGTCATCTCAAAGTTGTAAACCTCTAAAAAAACTTCGGCTTACTTGTAATAAAACAAAATAACAAAATTATTTGTATCTGTATGGAAATGTATGATAGCAAATAGTTCAATATTCGTTTATGCTCATGTAACCACATCTACCGGCATAAGGTGCAGGAAGTTGAAATAATTTCATTTCCAAATTCCACAATGGCAAACAATAAATTAATGTATTTGTATATGCCTCAAAGGCTCTCAGGCCTTAGCCCAGAAAAACGTTGCAAATGAAAGCCTTTGTTTATTACCAAATAATGCTTATATTGTAAAATGGTTTTGCCAAGCAAACTGCATATAAAGGATTACTGAAAAATTTTGAATGGTGTCTTCATTTCAAAAATGCCTTTCGTGTGTTATTGAAGTTATTTTTGGATATTTTTTAAAATTCTCGTTTAACGATGAAACCCAACTTGTGGTTGTTTTCATATTGTTTTACATTCTGCAGTATCGCAAAACAAGTATCGAAACTAAATCCGATTAAAAGTCTTTCAAAAATATATTCATTACAAATATTTACCATGGCACCCACCACATAAACAACTTTAAACCAACCAACGCACAGTTGCATGTGTGGTAACAGCCGGAAGTGTACACACACACATTTTATGCTTCAGATAGTGTAAGTAAAAAAAACATTATTTAATTAGCATAATTCTTCAAAATGCTTTAATTACATTTTACACACACAATTACAATAACACTTCTTTGTGTGAACATTGAGAACAATAATAATAAACACAAACAAACGAAACGAGCACCTTCATGCTCCCAACAGATTTTTAATAGGATGGCTCCAATGTACTTGAAGTTGTAACCCCCTACCGAAATACAAATGTTTGGGTTCATACAGCAAAAAGCCTGCTTCGAATATTGGCAGTAGCCTCCAAAATTGTTCACTCTGCGCTGTCTCCATTCCAAGCAATTTTTCTAGCGATTATGGTTTAGGA
This sequence comes from Ormia ochracea, assembly GCA_963402855.1. Lineage (NCBI taxonomy): Eukaryota > Metazoa > Arthropoda > Insecta > Diptera > Tachinidae > Ormia > Ormia ochracea. The sequence continues at coordinate 31,960,144 of OY727108.1, forward strand.
AGACTTTCACCTCAATTCAAACGCAGTTGATTTTGATGATAGTACGGCGAGAAGAGATAGAGCGAGTGCTGGTAAAGCCGTACAAATGTACGATTTGCGAGAGCGTGCCGAAAATGAAATAAAATGAATAAAAGAATAGATCGGAAAAGATATGAGGGAAGGCGCTATGTTGCATCTTATCCACGGCTTCAAGGCCAAAATATCGCTGATAATAATTTTTTTTCATTCGTTAAAACAGTGAAAAAAGGAACGTTTTTACTCCCCGAAGAAATTAAATTTTTAGACTGTCGTTGTCCTGACATAACATAAAGAAGGAATCTCTCTTCGTAAGTTGTAATAATTTTTGCAAATGGTGCTCACGACATTTGTGAACCAGACAGCTGAAGTAGGCCAACAGGTAAACGTTCCCCCAGAGTGAAACTACAATTGAAGTTGCAGAGTGAGGTTATGCCTGTAGATGTTAATGTTTTTCAAAACGAAGCAACATTAACCAGACAAGGTATTGCGCAATTGGGTACCACCGGACTGCCTCTCTGGCCTCTTTTATTAAAACACTCACACATGTTCCTGCACAAAGTGCAAGCATTTCTTCAAACATTGCCTGCTGCGGCACTGATGCCTAAAAAAATATTGTGCATTGCAATGGTGGATTGTCAGATTGTCAGATTTTGTTTGGAATGCTTTCGGGAAAACGGTTAATGTTATTATCGAATGTTGGACAGCCATAATAAGCGATTCCGAACAGGCGGATTTGGAGGGTCTTGCAATGGAATATTGCTACTACACAATATGGCGGTTTCTAGTGGTATAAATCTGATTTCCAGATTAAAACATTACCGAGATTTTTTTTTTGGTCTACCTAAAATTTCAGATTTACACCAATAAGTATCAGATAACCGCTGTCTTTAATTAGATTAGTCGACAGGAGTGTAATCATTAGTCATAAATCTTTAATCATAAATGCTTGACTGATATCACCTCTTCCACTTAACAGAGGAAATTGTAAAGATTCAATTAAATATTTAATAAAACAGTATTTTGAGCAACTTTTTATTACCCCCGTCCATAATTCACCGGTTCTATTAGCCCTACATACTAAAATTTTAAATAATAATGAATTATAAATTGGCTGGGAAAATGTGATGGCCCTAGTCTGGAAGTTGTTATAATTTCTTAATAATAAATTTTCGAATTTCGTTAATTGAATTTGTTATAACAATTGAATAAAAGAAACTCTGTTTGAGTTGGGGTGGTGTAAGACACAAGACTCAATTGTATTTAACGACATGTTTAAAAATCAGGGCAGGTGGGAAAAGAACCATGTAGTTGTTATTTAAATTACACGGATAGGCCCAAAAATTTATATACAGCAGAATATTAAAAATGCATTAAATTGAAGGGCACCAATGCTAGATATTTAAAGCTGCTGTTGTTTCTCACTGTTCTTCCTTCCTTCTTTATTTTGCATTTGACCTGAGAAATATCAGTCAATGTAAATGGGGAAATGAGAAAAATGAGAAAATGATTGCAATTAAATTGATTGTTGGGTTTCTGTTACCGCTTCGATTCAAGTCAAGTTGCCAGTTATCTTTAATTGTAAGTTGAATAAATCGCAAGTTGTTCTAAGAATCAATTAGCTAAAAGTTCCTTAGAGATTTGTGTCATTGGCATTAACAGAGTTTTGTAGTTGAAGTAGTCAAGCAGGGAGTGGCATTTGCCGGTTTAACGTTCTATCTCTCATGGGATATTTCTACGGTATTCTCTCTTTTGAAGACTTGAAAGCTCGAGACTCTCGCTATTGTTATGTGTTCCCCTACGAAACCACTACGCTCGTTGACTTTGAGGAAATTCAAATTCAAGCAAGTAAATTCCATATATGTGTTGGCGTAGCTTGCCTTGTAGCTTGTGTTGTCGTAGCTGACAGATAAGGCTGCTTTCCCCTCGTTTTTAAGGAATGTATCCCAGGTGAAATGAAGAGGCAACAAATCGACCGTGTAAGCAACACAGAAGCTCCCAGTCAATAATTCATTATTGTTACGCATTTTGTATAATATTTCATTTATGCAATGAAATAATCTCATTAAATTGATGAAATAATTACATTTAGTTAAAAATGGTTCATATCATTTTCCATATTGCTTAACACTATTGCTTATTCAAAATTATCAATAGAGCTAAAATAAAAATTCCGTAATTTTCCGAAAACTACTATCACCTTATCAACTAATTGGAAAAAATTAAATGGAACTTTCACCAGCATAATAGAGTTTAAAACTTGTACAATATCTGAAATTTTATATTGTTTCCGGATTACAGCCTTTTTTTCAGATAGTTGCCTTTTTGAGAGCTGAGGTTTTATCGAGGGTTTTATTTTTAATTTTATAACACTTCCGACACTTGTATTCATTTAAAATTTAGCCTCTAATATTCTAAGGTATGAATTGGACCAGAGATTCAGTTTATGAGAAAATCTCAAACTTATTCCTGTAGGTATTTTTTTCTCCCCCAAAACCCAGTTTTTTCTTTCACACATAAAAAAAAAAGCTCATAACATTTTTATTATGCAGTGCAGCAAAGGGAAAAAGCTAAAACTGTCTTTGTAAAATCCATGTAAGTATATAGTTATTTGAAAGTATTTTGTTGAAAAGCTTTATTAATTAAAGAAGTACTTGTTCTTCGTCCCACTCAAGCCCGGGGAGTTGTAGCAGTCTAGGGCGGTGCAAAATAAGGTGAAAAGAAATCTTTCTTAGTACTGGAATAATTATAACAAAAAAGATTTTCTTCCACAGCGTAACAAAACTCTGATTAGAATTTTTCTTTTACACTATAGGGAGCAAATATATTAAATAATCAGCTGTTAAATTAACATTAGGTGCGTGCACTCAGGGAAAAAATAATATATTGTCAGAATTTAAAACAACACAAAGCACATGCGTGCATGAATTATTAAATTGTCAGTCATTATTTTATTGTTGTTTTTATGTTTTTAACAAATATGGTAGGGAAATATCTTACACCGCCTGAGCGAATAGTCAATGAGAGCCACAAAACCAGGTGACTCACCTTCGACCAGCAAACATAAACTCTACAAGGAAACTAATCAAATTCCAATGGTTTCGATATGAGCTTTTAATTGTTTAAGTCTTGCGCCTAGCTCACGATCAAGTTTTATTTTTTTCAACATAAAATTAATAATTTAAATAATTTTAACTGTACATCACGAGTGTTTTCCAATAACTAAATTATGAATTTGCACCACCTGATAAGAGTATTAGTTCGGCTTAGCAGTGTTCAGTTAGAACAAGTTTATAAATTAGTTAACAAGGCTTTACCCAAAAGCTCACCCTAAAAGATTTAGCCTAAAAGTAAGTATTCATAATAATCCTAATCAAATTTCGTATTCAATTTTACTTCCGCAGGTAGCAGCTTCTTGCTTTCTTATAAATGGTTTTCTACTTACAATATTAAGGATCAGCCTAATGCGTACACAAACACATACATACATACACTTCTATTTTCCTTTGCTAATTTTATCATGTTTTAGTAATTTATGTGCATTAAAAATATTTATGTTGGCCCCACTCTCCCGCAAAAATGAATACTTTCTATTAGTATAAACACAAATAATAAATATGATCAACCAGGTAGTAAGTATGCATTTATATATAAGTAGACTTGCGCCAGCAACAAGGTAGCAGCTCAGACCCCACCACACATACAAGTGTGGGGATATAAAAAACACAGTGATGCACATACATTTTACGATTCAACTCATACTTCCGTTTAGTTCTTCATTCATCCGCTCGCAGCCGTTCAGTTTGTAGCGGTTTAGTTATAACAACCTCGCCGACCTGCTCCAGTAGCCAATGCTCCTGATGCAATAGTTATTGTATGACGTTGTAGAGTTATTGTTATTGCAGTTGCGGTAGTAGTAGTATTAGTCGTAGGTAGCAGTAGCAGTGGCAGTTGCTGTCTGATATTTTGCTGCTTGCCTCATTACAATTGGAGTTGATGCAAAGTTAAGTGGTTGGTATGGAATTCCATACTTCTAAGCACTCTATAAATTAAGCTGCTAATGAAAGGTCCTTGTTTCGTATTCAGATAATTAATTTGTGAGAATAAGAGCAAGCACACAAACCAGCTAAACTCGCATACGTGTGTGTGTGTGTGTAAGTGCACATGTGTGCATTTGTATATCTTATACATGCATAATTGCAAAATAGAAAATTACTGCCGCATGTATAAAAGCATTGTCTGTATTTCTACACGATGATACTGTTTACAATGAATCCTTGTGTAACTATTCCTTTTTTCCCTTTTGCAATAAAACAGGATTCTTTACATTCTTGTTTATACATGTTGTACAAAAACTATTTTATCTTTTATAATACTTTCAGATAAAAATATAAGTGTGTTAATAAAAGAGAGTGTGTGTGCGTGCATCTGTTGGCTGTAGTAGGTCTGTTAGCCGTATGCCTTTCAACACTTAAAAAGGGAATAAACGAACATTGAGTTCCATTCAAGCAGATGCATGCACACATTTCGTATATAATTGCACTTATGGATGCCTGCTTTTGACAGGTATAAAACCCTGCACACAATTCTGTTGTTAGTTTTCTTTTAAAGAACAGAACAGATTGTTTGTCGTATAAGTCTTTAACATAGACATGTGCAATTGTTTGTATTAATTTGGTCAATTTCAAGCATTCATATAACAGAGTACATTGCACAATATTACGCTCTTCACTATCATACATACTTGCGAGAACAATCTGGAAAATGCTACGAGCACAATGGCAGTATTAAACCAAACAGGACCAAAAAAAAAAAAAAAAAAAAGAAGCAGAAAATATTCGAAACCTGTCAGTTGCTGTTCTAAATCTGTGTCTGTGCTTGATAAGGATTATAGTTTAAAAATAAAATAAAACCAAAAAAAAACAAACAAAAAAAATTATAATAATTTTGTGGGGTAGACGAAAGTAGTGAGCAACGTTTCGAGTTGTAGCAATAGGAGGGGGACGAGTACAATCGAAAAATATATGAGGCAATTAATTGTGTGTATGTGAGTGGTGTCACAGCTATTAAATGCTCTTTGTTAAGCAATTTCTATTTTCCATTTTCATTTTATAGTTTTATTATACAAACAGGAGTATTTAACAATAGGAGTTTTATGACAGAGGTAAGTAGTAAGAATGGTTGGCCGATATGTTGGATGGCAATGAAATATTAAAACGAAATCGTAGAAAATTATAATGCTCAAGAAATTTGTATTCAGATCGTTTTAGAGAGAGAAAATGAGTTGAAAATTCCAACACCTGAATGTCCTAAAAAATTCCCAAATGAAATTTTTCTAAAAGCAAGACATTGGAAATGACTGAGTCGGGACGTTTGAACGAGCTGGCCTTAAGAACCAGACTGGCTTTGACTTCACGAGGAGGTCGTTGAGCCCTCAAAAAAGAAAAAAACAATGTACGTTTTGTCAACATATAAGGGAATAATTTAAATAACATTGGATATTGGAGATCAATGTGTAAATTTCTTTATCCTTTTTGAAATGAGAGAGAGAGAGCAAAACGATTTGTTGATCATTGATACTTCGTTTGTTTTTATAAGAATAATTGTTTCCAAAAATTCAATTTAAAAACGTTATCAATAATATGTTTTTTTTTCATGGGGACTCAACGTGGAATACCTGTAAAATCCTAACAGATGTAGAATCATAAAATGCTTTAAAGTTCCTTTAAGGATATTAGAAAAATAAAACAATTTAAGCAGCGCATTTTCTTATATTTTTCCATAAAATCTGTGGAAACCAATCAGTTTATCTCTTATCCTAAAGCTTATTTCTAGAATTCACGCTCTATATATATATATATATATATATATATATATATATATAATTCCTATAGAAATTCACCCTGTGCGGTGTACAAATTCTTAAAACGTTGAATACCAACATAAAAAATGTTCATTTGCTGTAGAGGTTGTCTTAGGTTGCAAGATATATTTCTTTATTCGGATTTCCATTGAGGAATCAATTTTTGAAGCGCGTTTTGTGAAGTTCCTTGACAATACGCTTAAGTCTGCAATGTTTTTATTGAGACACACAACGGCAGGATGCTAAACTTTGTTGCTTTATTTCCTGTTTAAAAATGTGATTTACTTTATTGTTTGGAATGTCGTTGATAATAAAATTATATTTTTACAAATTCCACAAAGATGACTAGAAGACAAAAAGTAATACTTTATTTAAACGTCTCGAATCTTCAAAAGATTTGAAATGGCAATTGACAGGACACACGCTCTAAAGGCTCCTGCTTCTTGCTTTTGAAAATGCTTCAGAAACTGTCTTAAATAATTTGCCTTGTGCTGATAATTGCGAGCTGAAAATAAATAACAACTTTTGCAAAGATCTTTGAAAAAATATATCATGTGCAAATCAAGTTTAAAAGCAACTGCTTCGAGTATTAAAAATCTTTAAAATTGATGTGCACAAATTGACATATACAATCTGCGGTCATTGTGAATGTTCTCTAGAAAGCTTAATGTGAACTTGATTCTGCCACATCTTTCAAGCTTAAAACGCTGAATAAAATTAATTTATATGCTTCAATAACAACCGATTTCTACCTACTCTTCTGATACTGACATTTTTAAACACTCCATTTTCTGTCAAAGCCATTCTCCGGTCTGCAGCGGCAACATCTACTGTATACCATAGACAAAAACTAATAAATATTTAATGGAAAACATTCAAGTAGCCTGTCATATTGAGTCATTATTTCCTCTGTCCATTATAAACAAATTAAAAACAAAAACCACGTGAACTGCCGCTCAATGCCTTTGCATGATTACTGGTGTCGATTGAAGGTCAGCTACGAAAAGAAATATTTTTCATTAAAATATTTTTGATTAAGCACATACACAGGACCTGAACCTGACACATTAATGGCAAACTAATTTCTATACTTTTCGAAACATATTAATTATCAGGAAAACCATATTTACACACCCAAAACACACACCCGCACATACTAGCATACGCCTTCTACTGGGAATACAATCAAATACGAGTACAATTTTGTAGAACACTTTCCTTTACTAAAATGTATTTTAGTAAAATTTTGCTCTCCATATTTAAAGGATATTTTCAGCAAAAACGTCATACTATTAATTGTGGCCGGACACCAGTAACAATTATGGGTTATCGAGAATATTACAGCAAAATAAAAAGATATTTATGGCTTTGTCCCTCTGCGTTTGGAAGGAAGTAACATCATTATCCTCATCTAATCACTATTAATTATAAGTGGGAAAGTGTAAGTATGCAAATATGAGTGCTCGTGTTATGTGCTTGTGCTTGTGCTTGTGTTTGTGTTTGCGTTTGCGTTTGCGTTTACGTTAGTAGAGCTTTCACGGATTTGTGCATTCATTTCGTTTTATGCCTATACAAAGGGAATACAAATTATCTTTGAAACTGGATTCAATAACATTATTTCATTATAGGCCATTGTACTCATACTCTGCTTGCATTATTTAGAAGAAAATATGAGCCACTGACGTTGAAACGATATCTATTCGCTGTTGGCTAATGTGCGCACGAGAAGGAGCACTCCAACCAATCAGGGGGATATGAAATAGTTGTTGAGTTATATAACAGAGGACTGCCACAAACTCTCATTTGATGGAATAGTAGGCTGGTCTCGAAATACATTAATTGGCAAAAAAATATTCAAAAATCGGCAATAAATTATAAAAGATAAATTTAGCATTTCTTAACTTCCTTAAAGCAAAATAAATTACGGTGCACAAGAGGAAGCATTTTAAGCGCTACATGGTTTCCGTTTGTTGCTCGTTGTTAGAGAAAAACTTTTTTTTAACCCATTATGGTAAAAATTTTTAAAACTGTACTTACATATAAAAAAAAAACTTTTCTTCACATATTTTTTTAAAAAAGTTTTAAAATTAACAATTTTAATTTATCCTGTTGTTGAACTTATTAAATATCTTTGCAATTTCTTAACATGGTCACGCAAGAAACATAGCAGTAGCCGATGGCCTCAGAAGCCAGTACTGCTTTGTCATAAAATTATGAAATAAATTTGACAAGATTCGGTTAGATTTTAGTTAATCCAACTTAATTGAAGTAAGTAAACGCGGTTAATAAGGATGTCTTTAAAATCAGTTCAGACTTTTACAGAAAATGTATTCATAAATACTAGGAACTGTTTCTTTAGCCCGAGGAAATGTTTCCTAAACATAATACAGCATGAAATAATTAGAAGAAAATTTTGTTTTAGTTAAAAACGGTTGACTTGATTAGAATGAAATCGTCACATAATTAATTAAGAAAGTTTTTCATTAAATTGATTAAGAGTTTCATAAAAATAATAATCATTCTGCCCCAAATAAATATTGAATAAAACATAAAATGATCTGCATTTAATTTTTTGATTTTAAAAATTGTTTACAAGCTTTTAGTAAATTTATTCCATTTCGTATTTTTATCAAGAATGGAAGAATTAATTAAAGGACTTGAATAAAAGTCAGCTCCGGCCCCATACAACAATATTACAAAAAATGCGTGTGGATTAAGTCAATTTTTCTAAATTTGATTTCAATGTTTGTTAAATTTAACAAATTTTATAAAAATTTAGCTAGCAATTTTTGCATTGTAGAAGAATATATTTTTTTTTAAATGTTAAAGCTTTCAGAATAAATTATGCAAACGACCTGCAATATAGAGTAAATTAAGGACGATTGGTAGCAAGAAGTGTTGGAAGGTAAATTAGGAAATCGTGTAAAAGGTATAAAATAATGAAAAAGCTCTGTGATGGCAAAGCTGTGTTCATGTGTTTATTTACTTGACGAGTAGTGGTAGTTGTTATTGTACTCGTACGTAAATCATACTGCATTCGAGAGTTCTTTTATCTAATGAAAGCAATTTCGGAAAAGCTCAAATTTATAATCTCATTTAAAAAAAAACTTGTAATTGTGACGATGTAAATAAAAGGGGGTCTAAAAAATGTTAGTTTTCATATCCTCTGATGAACTCTAGCCTAATAACAATAACTTTAGAGTAAAAATCAATCTTGTTGGAAGCAAAATCACATTAAAGGCTTTTTCTTTTTTGTACAGAGTGCCTTAATACTGAGTTTAGTAGTTTCATTAAACTTTTATTTTACACAAGAGCTTTTCACGATAGACACACACATGCACAAACTCAAATGTAAATTTATGTCTATGGAAATTTACATGAGTGTGATTGCAGCTATAAATAACACATACTTATAATGAAAATACATGCCATTGTGAATGGAGACCCTCGTTTGTGTGTGTGTGTGTGTGTGGATACTAGCATGCCAGCGACTGTGTGTCTATATGCGTGTGGATTTATTTATGTATTTTGAATGAAAATACGGTAAAAATGTATGCAAATCCTCGAGAAAAAAAAATACATTTTTAAAATGAAACGACATTAAGCGACATAAAACAAAGCAGCAACATAATAAAACATCCATTTATTCTTAATGCCGGCAATTTCAGTTGCACTAAATCCACTCAAAGTCAACCATACAGGCTGCCAAGCCACGTATTTTTTCGATTTTATTTTCCTTTTTCCTCCGTCTGTCTGTCTGTATTTTAAATTTTGGTTTACGAGTATTTGTTTGTAGCGCCAGAAAATGAAGAAATAAAGAGGAGTCACAGATCTCTGACACTGTATTTGTGTTGTTCTTTTTGGAAAAAACCTCATGTTGAAGCTGACAGGGCGCTGCTGATGATTTACAAATAAATACTTGCCATGCGAATGTATCGCTGGTATTTGTTATATTCATTGCGCATTAACGTAAAACGGAAGTAGAGTGCGAGCGCGTTTATACGAGTGTGTATGAGGTGCTATAATTTATTCTTAAACGTTTTTCAAGGCTGGCAATGCTGCTTATCCTTAATAGCAAAAGTGGTGATGTTGCACTAGACAAGATCTCTCAGCATTCTCGCACATAAATCGGATGTTTGCTTTTATTTAATTTCTTATCAAATTGGCAATTGACATTATTTTGTTAAATTTATTTCTGTTGCAAATAACGCAAACACATACATGCATACCGCCGCATGCATGTGTGTAGGCAGGCGTACACAGATGTATGCAAAATATTTTTCTTACATTTCATTCAATTTTTTTTCCTTCTTTTCACTATTCGCTCATTTTACACTTCAACTGCTTATCCGCCTGATTTGCAAAAAGTGTTCGTTTTCAAGTGTGAGTGCAGAGCCAAAGACAGCATGCTGGCAGCCAACATTTGCCATTGAAGTCCTTCATTGTCTGCCAACAGCATCACTGACACTTCGTAAAGAGCTTTGATGATAATGAAGTATTTCCCAAAGGAAGCATTCAGTATCCGTCTTCTGCTTAGAAAGAGCCATAAAGCAAAAAAGAAGAAAACATTAAAATTAAATAAATATTTTTATTTAAATGATACTGTTTTTATCGTTCGTGAATGAGATACACGTACTCAAAGTAGGATGAAAAAATATATTGGAATTATGTGAAATGCGGTGGCACGGCCGTCTTTGAGGAGATGCGAGTGTGGAAGAGGGAGTCTTAAGCAAAAAGAAATTTGTATCAATTGTAGAGCTTTATGATTTTACAAATAATTCAATTTCTTTCTCTTTTCATAGAAATGACAAGATTGGGCATGAGTAGATTATCTCTGACAATAATAGCCGTGCTGTTGTGTGCAAATAAATATTGCAATTGTTTGATTTGTCTCGCTGGAATATGAGCGGATTTGCAAGAATATGAATATTTATCAAACACTTGGTCAAATTCTACTTAAAAGAAACATTCCTAAAATGCTCTTTATTTTTTATCAACTTCTTAATCAGAAATTATGTATATTTACGAGTTTATTTCATTTTATTTTATTTCGAAATACGATGCTCTTTAAGGACTTTAGACGGTAATAAATCAAACTTAAATAGATTTGGATCGTTTGTATGGATTGAATTGAATTAAATAATGTCAAAAGTATCTTAAATAATGATTAATCGCTCTGTCAATCTGTGCACAGTTGGCCATTAATAAATGCCAGCACGTAACGTCTTCCACTTGATAAAAGTGACAAATGCAAGAAGTGTGCCACGACAATGAAATGAATTTTCTGTTCACATATTCCAACACACACTCATGTCCTCCAACCATGTACAAGTGTTCACAAAACGAAACAAATAATAAAAAATATATAGAAAATGGAAAAGAATGGGAATAAATGAATGTAGCCTGGAGCGCAGCTTGCTTTAGGTATGGCACTTTATGCTCAAATCATTGTAAATAATTTTGAGGCAATAGGAAGGGCAGAGGCACATCGATATTTAAAAGCGTTAGAGCGTCTTGCATTATGCGATTACATTATCAGGAACATGTGAAGCTTGAAGCTCTGAAACGCAAAAAGGTTTCATACCATTCAGGATTTGAGTTTATCCTTTTATGTATTTGTAAGTGTTTGAGATTGGTTGGCTTTGTTTTGATTGAAGTCGATCTTGGCTAGCCTGTGAACGCCTTCGCTCGAAGCAAACTTATATTTTTATGTGGTTTGTAATATTCACTTAGAACAGCCAAAATATGCATCTTTATAATTTAATAAATAACATATTTTTATTTAATAACGTGGTTCTTTCCTCGGTAATATATGTTGTGTTGAGTGAAAGGCGACTTTAGCACATTGTGCTTTCAACATAAAGCCACTAAGCTGTACCATTCGAGCACTGCATTTCAAACCAGTTTTGAATTAGATTCACCAATGGCGCTCTCCTATAACAAACGAATTTCTTATTTTTCTCAATTTCACAACGAGCGTTCCCAATTTTGCGTTTATCGCAAATTTTCTTAACACTTCAATATTACTACGATTATACGCATTTTAGATGTAATACGAGTATATTAAAGGTATAGGTAACAGGAGCTTTTACTTTAAAATAACATTAAAATTAATTGTAATTAAATTGTAAATTAATTTTTTTAATATTATACTTATTGGCAAATTTTCGAAAAAAAAGTCGTGAATGGCAACTCTTCGTCCTCTAAAAATGCATCCTTGAAGATCTGCATTTAACTGAATTGTTCCACAAATTCTACTAATTTGGCCTAAAATAAAACCTGTGAGAAAACTCTCAAAACTTAAAATAAAGAAATAAAAATGAAGAATAGAAAGCTCTTGAGAATATTTCAAGTGATAATAAAGTCCATGTGTTATACATCAGTTGTTATTAAGCTTATTTTGGAATGTGGCTTTACTGTCTGGGATCGGATCCTTTTAATCGTTTTCAGATCCCTTCCTGCATATTCTGTAAGATCATGATTGATAAAACATAATACATAGAAAAGCTGAAAGATAATGCTTCTTAAAATCGATTTTAATATACCAGAAGAGAATTCATTGGCTACTTAATATCGATATACATTGTCCTCTTTTAATTTTAAGTAAATTACATTCATTGTCCTTCTCGGATTTTTAAAATAGTTTTAAGCAAAAAAAATGTATATAGGAAAACTTTTGTCAGATGGATTAGCCAAATAAAATAAAAATATCGATTATAATAAATATATTAATCAAGTCAATTACACTCGTAGTTGACAATACACCAGGTGGAGGAAAAACTTAGTTGGCTGGTTGCAAATCTGATTACCGAAATAGATGCAATATCATATCATACCCATGTCTACACAATGTGTGTCATATGTAGCGATTTTAAATACTGAATATAATTATTGGTGCCGTTTGACTTTCGAGACTTATACAGGTTATGTTGCTCACAATTACAGAAATTGGAAGCTCAAAAACAATAACAGAAATAAGATTTGACGCACGAATTTGCAAGTCGTATACCTTCGAAAACTTTTTTATTTTTTCAATAATCAACTTTTTGACCATTTTTGATTTTACTTATGGATTAACTTGTATACAAGAAGGCAGAGGAAAAAGGGAGAAAAATACTGATGGTTGTCTGTTCAAAAATTTTGTTGAAAAATTAGCTGCATATTTTCCAAAAATATCATAAATTTCCATCAGCCTCAGACAAATACATCTACGGTGGGAGCCATTAGGGACAGATATATAATTACATCCAAAGTGATAAGTAAACATACTTGGAGTGCGAATACATGTTATTCAGTCGTTAAATTTAATAAGTGAAAGCAAGAGAAAAAGTCAACGGGCTCAATAGTTTTCATAGTGGTTTTCACTGGCGATTAAATAGGCTATCGAATCTCTGGCACTGTCTTTGAAGGATCATTAATAGTTTCGTTCATTTCCCAAAAAACTTGTGCATCTGTAGAAATGCTTTCAATAAATAAAAACCGGAGATTTCACAACAAATTCCTTAATTTCTACAATGAAAACTAATTTTCGTTTATTAAGTCAGCAAAATAATTAATTCATTCCTTTAATGATCGAAAGTTCCTACTCGTATTGCGTACGCTATTCGTGTGAAAGAGCAGACGAAAAGCTGATGTTAGAAATAAAATATTTTCAACTTAAACAATAAAACTATTGCATAGACTGGCAAAAAAAATTTTAAACCTTTTTTTCTCTTCAGTTGCCACTACATTCCTGAAATTGTGAAGAGAGCAGCAAATTAAAAATCTACATAAAGCAGAACTAGTGATTTCATAATTAACAATTGACAATTCGCAAGCAGAAGACAATTTATTAATAACATTTTTTCTTATATATTTATTGAATAGAAATTGTTTTAAATAATGGGGAAACACATGAAAATATGGCCAGAGGCATCTTAATGGCAACATAACAGGATTATGTATTGAAGATTTGATAACTGGCAAGGAACACTAAACATTGGCTGGCATGAAGGTAATTAATGAAAGCATATTAATGATTCAACAAAAATATATGGCAACTGGTCTGTGGATAGCAGAACTACCAAATGGCAACCTTTTGTTTCATACGGTGAATAAATAAACTATGGTGCAGTAATAATAATGTGTTTAGTTAAACTGCTGGCAAATTATGCAGCATTGGCACAAATACAATAGTGGCGCATTTGATGCTTCTCAGACGACTTTAAACGAAAGTAGTTTATATAAGTAGGAGGTAAACTACGTGCTGTGATTATCGTCCAAACTCCAAACTCCAAACTGATAAAATATCCCAAGTGGTTTTATATTGCAAATTTTAAGTCTCATTACATAAAGCTGACAAAGCCTGAAATCGATCTTCAAAACCCATTACACTGTCTTAATTATTCTAAAAGCTATAAAACTAGTTTCTCGATAATCTTTACGATATTATAAGGAAATATTAGGTTTTCATTTAAACGCCATTTAATTTAAATAGAATTTATGGGCCACCATTAACTTCCATTTATTTCAAATTTAAGTTGCTACTTTTAACAAACAAATAACAATTGTTAAGCATTCCATGTACTTGTTATCAGAAGCTTTAACATTTCAGTGTCCTGCAGTGAGCCAACACACTCATACAAAACGATACATTCGCTACTTGGTATTTCAATTGCGTTTAAGAAAAACGCTGCTTATAGAATGTAATAAAGAAACACACACACACATGTGGAAATACTCATGCGCTTAAAGTCGTTCATTTGGGAGCACCGTACACTTTTATTTTGCAGTAAATAAATACCATAAACATTTCATTATACAATATGTGATATAAAATACAAAAAATATATGAACGAGCATAATATCGAGTAAATAAGAAATATAAAATAAGAAGGAAAAGACGTTGTGGCAAACACAATCCGCTTTTTCAGTTGTACTGCCGTAAATGTTAAATTCGTAACACAATGTTACGACTTTTTGTTGCTTTTGTGTTATTTTTTATATTTTTTATTTATGTTGCTTTCTGCACGCCACTTATTCACAGATTCAAACATAAACGCACATTAAAATATACACACATGCACATACAACACATATATACAAAGAGATAACATCTATCCAGCAGACATTTGCATTAAACTCGGCCCAACTCCGGTAAAAATAGCACTAGATGCTGGTGTCCTCAACAGGTACAACTCTATAGTCATTTTGGATGCATCCAGAAAAATAAAACAATTATTTTCCAATTCATTCAACTAAGTTTCATCTATGCAATTTTGCGAGATATGTATATGCAACTTGTTGTACGACTTTTCCTATTTTTCTGCAGTTATTTTTTTTTGCACTTATCGCAAGAATAATAAAGAATTCACTATAAATTTGTATCGGAAATGATATGCGAGACAATTCATCTTTAAAAATGTTCGACCTTTTTCGATTATTGTGGAAAGTGGAAAATTTGCCAAAGTAGTATTGGATAGAAAATAAGAGAGAGATCATTATGTTGTGATATCGTAAAATACACTCTCACTTCATGTTGTCACTGATCTTTGATGCATTAAATTATAAAGTTGTTCAGCCGTTCATACGTTCTTAATATGAATCTTGAAAGAGCTTAAATAACTCGTTTAATTGTTTGCTATGATAATGTTGTCTGGGAGCACACATCCATACGTACCCACACAAGGATACAACAAACACTTATTCTCATTTAAACACATGCGAAATATCACAAGAATATCGAAAAAACCAAAAAAAAAAATATTTCAAAAACCATTTTCGTTTTAAAATCATTTCTCACATTTAACTTTTTTTTATGTTATTGCTTTTTGCTCCAGAAAACTAACGCGGCAGCAGCAACGGCAGCAGCACAAGCAGCTGCAATGGCAGTTGTAAGAGCAAAGCGCATTTAAATGCACTTTGTATAATAACAATAACAACAACAACAACGATAACAATAAAATAACCAACATTTTCGTTTTAACGTTACACTACAAAGCAAAAAGCTTTTGAAACCCAAGAAACCAACTTGGCCAAAAAATAGAGCACATGTGCATACTTATAAATATAAAAGTGTGTGTGTGTTTGTCTATTGCACTCTTACGGAGCAGTAAATGTTACAACAATAACTTACGGAAGAAGAAAAATCAATTCCGAGCACATGAATGCTTGAAAGTGTGTGTGCGCGCTTGTTTGTTTGTTTTTGTGCGAAATATTTGTTGAAATGAGTTAAAGAAAGTTAAAAAGGATGCTGGCAAAAATTGGCCTAAGAACTACTCAAGACCACATTAAATAAAATTGTTCTTTCACAGCCAGGACACGAGAGGATATTTCTTTTACGTTAAAAGAACTCACACACAATATTTTAATCAACGCACTGCAAAAACGGCTCTGGAAGAAGAAGCAGCAAATTTTTATGTTTAATGGTGTTATGTTGTTAATTAAGCAACATACTCGTAAGCCTTATGGACCCAGTATAATATTTAGAGATATCAAGGATGAAGCACTTTTCTTTGGAAATTATTGTGACAGAGAAGAATGAATTTTAATGAACGGATATTTTATGACCAACTACTAAACTAAAAAACTGTATTATATCCTGTAAATCCTG
Organism: Ormia ochracea; assembly: GCA_963402855.1. NCBI lineage: Eukaryota > Metazoa > Arthropoda > Insecta > Diptera > Tachinidae > Ormia > Ormia ochracea. The sequence goes on from OY727108.1 coordinate 31,976,613, forward strand.
TAAGAAGACCAGGACAACATGTTTTGTTTCGCTCCATCTACATCCTAATATTATAATTTCGATATGCAGCTGTCACAGTCTTTGATTCAGGAGATTGCCTTCGATGATCACTCTGCATGGCCTATTGAGCGCCATTCATATAATGGCTATTTGATTTTTTCTTCTTTGCTTTCAGAATATGCGAAGGATCTAAGTCATGCAACTTCTTGTAGTCATTACAATACCAAGTCCTGTGTAATACTAAGTAAGTCCTGTGTGATACCAGAAGTGAAATCAATTACGATGGGAACTGCAGTCACTCTCAGATATTACTTTTAAGTGGGTGCAGGGACATTAACCCCATACACTATAAGTTCCCTGCAACTTGGTATTAAGAGGAAATCTACTCTGGGATTCTAAAACTGATTGTCCCCGTGGAGTCCCTCTCTCGCTGAAAAATGCCATTCGATAACTATCTATTGAATCGAGAATATTAGGCCAGACGCTGGGAAAACTATGCAAATTCTGAATCTAAGAAGCCAGGCATCCGTTGCACTCCTTATGGCTTTCAGACTCGTAATGAAAACATATTTTGTCTTCACAAAGAGTGCTTTCTCAAATGCTAGAATTCTAGAGAAGATAAGAACGTCACTCATCTCCCTTGCAAGTTCATTGCCATAAAATGTTAATAACTTCAGCTACTAGGTAGAAGATCTTTTGTGGCTTCAGCGAATTACTAAGGTTTGATTAGCACCAGAGGATGCTTTTTTTTGCCCACCCCTCCCCATCTGCGACGCTATCTCCCATTTCCTAGCGATTGCATTCACCTTTCTGTTCTACTTTCCCATTTTATAAAAGATTTAGGATGGAATCATAGTTGCTGCATTCAAGTGGTGGGAATTTGTCGTAGGCTGATAAATTTCCGACTGTACCAATTTTTTTTGCAATTCATTCTCTTTTTGCGTAAAGCCGATATCCCAAATAAGGTCCTGAAGCAGGCCCTCGCAGCCCCTCTGTCCTTTGCCATTAACTTGTTATTGCATTTATATGTTTGTGAGAGTCTGCTTGTCTTTGAGGATGTCTGCCAAATAACTGCTGTATGCTCTCAATTCATCTAATGCAAAAACAAAAATAAAAATAATAACAAAAACAAGCAAAGAGATGGCAAAAAATAAGTATGCAGTTAAAAGAAGAAAAGGAAAGAGTGATTGCCGGTCGATAACACCGAATCTTGGAGCTTAGCAACATGGCAGCCAAAATGAAATAATGAAAGAAGTTAAGCGGAGTCAAGCTGAAATAAAATTCCTTTTAGCTTAAGAACTAAAAGCAATCCCATTCATTACAGATGGCAGAACAGCAAAAACCAATAACACATAGAAAAAAAAAATTGTGGCATAAACAGATGCATTGAACGTTTGGTTTCAGTTTGTGCGGTGGGTGTGTATATGTGTGAGTGTGCATGAGGTTGCATTGAATGAATGAATAGGTGTGCGTTTTAGCCGCAGTGTATTCGTTTAGAAAGTTCGCTGGCTTTGCAGCTGTGCTGATGTTGAGTTATGACTGCATATCAATATAATGCGGTGCTTATCAGTAATTGTCAGTCAGTTGTTCAGTCATTGTTCAGTCAGTTGTAGGACCGTCAGCCAAGTCGCTGTATTAATTTTTTACATTATTGACACTACAACAACAAACGTTAGCATGGTGGAAATTGTAATTGCTAAGAAATAAAATACGGCACATTTACTCTCAAGCTTCGCCGCAGCCACCACTGCCACCACTGCCACCGCTGTCACTATCAACATCATTCCATCCCAGCCAATTCATTTACAATGTATTTAAATTTTTCTTTTCCCTCATTTCCATCCAGTTGCTGTATTTCATCAAATAAATTTATTATTCACTTAAGGATACCGCTTAAGAATGTTACTGCACGAGTGTACCCTGCATGAGAGTATGTGTGTGTGTGTGTGTGTGTGTGTGTGTGTGTTAAGTGTGCATATGGTGCCGTTATTAACAGCAGTAATCGTAAGCTAAATGATAGATATGGAGTGTGTGTATCCTTGAATTTATTTTCGGTTTTTCCTTTCCTCTCCTTGCGGCTGAACGGTTCACAAGCTTTCGTGTTCTTTATATATAAATCTTTACGCAAGAAAATTGGCAGGGGAGGTAGAGATATTATCGACTGTAAAAATGTATGATTTTAAATTAAGCAGTGAATATCATTCCAAAATTCGTACGGACAAGGTCTAGCAACTAATAGTAAGCAGAACTGCTTCAAAGTAACTTATGAGGATCGATGAGGTTTTGTTCCTATTACAAGCTGTCTCCTGATTTTCCAACTGATTATTTTTCCTTTGCTTATACGCCTGGAAGGTTTTGTTTGAACTTGACTGTTTCAGGAATCCATAAATTTTGTTGCAATATATATTTTTTATAAAACTAGTGCAGCGTAAATGTGTTAAATCATTCAATGCTGTCATCAGTCATTCAGTGAGTAACATGGTTCCATTTATAAACACAATCCAGTGGCAAACCATTTTCTGCTTTTGTTATTGCTGATGAACGAATGCCGGATTAAATTGAGTCCAATGTTTATAGATGTGTGAAAGTGTACGCATGTTTGTGTGTTGGTGTTTATGCATGCATACATATTTATTCTGCGAAGTAGTTTGTCGATGTAAATGTTGAACACATGTAGTGCGTTCATGTTAACATGGTCAATAAAATGCAAGCGCATAAATCAAAAATTTATTACTCCATTGTTGTTGTTGCTGTTGTTGTTGTTATTGTTTTGTTGTTGTAATGGTTGCACCGCAGGTGGCAATGCATAAAAGGGTGTCATTTATAATTGTTTTCAATTCAATTGCATTGCAAGGATACTCAATATTTCCAAGCCTCCCATTTGTTACCAAAAGGATTTCCCTTATTATCCGCGAAAGGCACATAATTTTTCGATATAAACGGATCTGAAAATACTACAAATGCGACTAGAATTATTAAAACCCTTTTTGACACCCACCACCCTTTTTGTTAACACTTTTTTAACCTAATTTTGCATAAGTTGTACTGATTTGCCGTTATGTTTAAATGTTAAGAACAATAGATTTTTTTATTTTTTTACTCATGTGTGAGCAGAATAAATACAGAAGACTTTGATTTAGTTAAAGAACGAAGAACACGAGTTTAAACGACAGGCAAGATGGCAGAATCACATGTCTTTACGAATTGTTTCTTTACCACTTTTATTATAGTAGTATCTCTTTCGCTCGTTTCACATTATTCATAAAAATATTTGCGATTTATGAAGGCACGTCACATTTTGTACAAGTGCGAAATGATTTTGCACTCTCTGAAAAGTTATTACAAAATTATACATGGAAATGGTTTGCTTGTAAAAAAGTAATCAAGATTTGATGCTGTGAAATCTAAAGAATGCGGTTTTGAGATTAACTTATTTTTAAGTTTTTAAACAACTACTTTTTGTATAATTTATTCAAAACTTTTGTGAAGCAAAGAAATATTGTACACATTAAATAGTGACTTTAATTTAAAAAGGCGGAATATTCCTCTGCTCGCTGATACTAGAATTAAGAAATTATTGTGTGGCCAAAACAAGCAAATTGTATTCCGGCTATAAAACCACATACGTATGTATAACTGCTTCTCCAGTTACTTCACTAACATTTCTTTATTGTCCTTCACTTAATTTCGAGCATGTTTTAAAAATGCTGAACTCACTATGCGAAATGTAGACATTTGCATATTGTGGGAAATTTTGAAATAACGGTCTCAACATTTACAGGATTATGGAATTTCCTGACCAATAGCCGCCAAACATTTCCACTAAGGAGGTTCAACTTTAAAAATTAACCATTTAAGTACGTCACATCTAACCAACAGACTTTATAATACCATCGTTTCGTGTTTATTTATTTCATTTTATTTTATTTTCTCGTATTAACAAACCTCTTTTAGTAGGAAAAGGCTTAAAAACTTTTGCTTTATTTCAATTAATCGCTTGAATTATAAGCTTTCAAGTTGAAAAGTTTAACAAAGTTCAAAAAGAATATTTAATAAGAACTCATTCACTTCTGGTTTACGGAATTGAATGATCAACCTCCTCTTACTAAATTATTCACATAATTTTTTTTTTTTTAAATACGTAAATGGTCTGCATAGAATTAAACAAATATTTGCGAAACTTATAAAGAGTGATTTTCAATTACATAGCTAAGTCTCACTGGGCTCCACCCTCATCTTCGACTGGGACGTTTGCAAATACACACACCAACTTATTCCTTTTGAAAAAAGGTTTTTTTCTGAGCAAGAAATTCTTAATGAAATTAGTAATGAAGGATTTCCTTGGAATACCAGCCACTCCAGATACAGTTGAAGCACACCTGTTTCTTAAGAAACTGTTTTCCCAGTCTCCAAAGAATATTAATACACATTTTCTCATTTACAAAATTTAAATTACCAAAAAAGATGCGTTTCAATGCGATCTATAGATCTTTAACTTTAATTCAATTAAAATCTGGACGATGTGTCGACTTATTGCAATCCACCTTGAGTTATTTCAGGACTAAAACGATGAATTATCGATAAAAGATACAAAAGGAATTAAGCAAACTAAGCTAAGAGACATTTCTTTATTTAATTTAATGTTTTTATAGCCGTCTCCAATAAAAATACTAATTTGTGGCCCTATAAAGTCTATATATTTTGGAAACTTATAAAAAATAAAGTTCATTGAGCTTTGTCCATCTGTCCGATTGGCTGTCAGCAGTACTTTAGAACAAATGGGGTAATAAATAAAGGAAATATAGTCAAATAATAACCACTTAAAGCACTTACTCTTGGAGAAAGGTGTAAAAGATTTGGTGCAGTCGAATAAAGCGCTTTTACTTGTTTTATTTAGGACTACCATGCAGAAGACCAATACCGCTCTTTCAATACACAGCGCATGTAGCCAGAAAATCAGGATTGAGTGCTTAGTGTCCATAATTAACTTAAGTTTCCTCTCATTGGTTTTGCGAGCATGGATTCTCCTATAATGGATTGTAAAATCACTAAGTAAACAGCCGTACGCGGAAGTTATTTTAAGGAACAATATTTTATTGGTAAAGAGTACAGCGTCACACAATAACATTAGTAACGAGTAGTAATCAAGTACACGTCAGAACGCAGCCAGTTGCCCCAGCACTGCAAGTGTACCATTTTTTTTTAACTGATTCAACCTGCAAAACTTTCGGCTTGTCCGCAGGAAAATTTACAGGGTTCCGATTCAGCAGGATGTACATTATTCATCTGTTTACGGAGGCACCAAAATAAATTTTCAAGCATCCTTCCATAATTTTATTTCTTTTTCTTACCACCGCCTGTTTAAATATTCAAAACAATTACAATTTATTACCATTGTGCACGCAACATTACAACTTTTATTGCCTTAAGGACATTTCAAGGCCGCAAAACCTTCAATCAGTATTGATATAAATTCTATATTATTTTCTAAGAATGTATTTAAAAATTAAAGCAAATGACCTCTCAAACTAGTAAAAATAATGCTCAGTTTTCTTTACAATATATAAAATAAAACACATACTAAAACTGTTTCTCTTAACAGTAAAACATTCGTAAGACTTCACGGCATAATCCTCTTCGTAAATTATGTTGAGAGAAAAAAAGCTTAAAATGGTTGCTCCTGTTCAGTTGAGGTGTAGTGTATATATGTATAAAGGATATATGGGTAAGAAAAATAGTTTTGAAATAGTTTTGAAACTATTTTTATTACTGCTGGAATTCACATACACATTTAATAAAGGTTGAGATTCACACTTTTAAATATTCCATAAATTTTAATTCAAATATTTAAAAATTTCTTATTTTCTTGCCACATTTCGGCAATTTTATGCTTGGCTTCTTCTTATTTAATTTCTAAAAAATTATAAAATTTGAAAAGTAATAAATTATTAAAAATCTACGAGTTTTGGAAATACTTACACGGAGAAACATATGATGTATGTTTGAATATGGAGCAAAGTGATCCAAGTAACCACTTTTGTCGACTATTTTGGTGACGTCTTGCTGATAATGTAAAGGAAACATGCCCCCCACCTTTTACTTTTTTTCAGGTCTACAAAAATTAAACATTTTTTTTTTCGTTTTCCACAAATCACTTTTAAAAAGAAATATGGCGAAAAATGGAAATATGGTCAGATGTATGGCGGTTTGCAGTAACACTGACGTGATACACTAAATGACTGTTGACACCTGCATTTGGCGTTTAATTTTATTTTATGTTTTATTAATATTATTTTTGCGAAAAACTGCAAAAAGCACAAATAAAGTTAATAAAAAGCAAATGGTTTTGTGGTTGCCAAATAAATTATGGAAAATTTTCCAGCGATTTTTATTTATTGCGACCATTAAAAGTTAATTAGCAATTTTTAATCATTTTATTTTACTTGTTTTTGCATTACTGAAAATCGGCAAGTTTTGCATTGGCAGCGAAAAGCAGTCAACCTGTAATTGAACTACTGAAAATGTTTGAGGGATTGTGGTTAAAATAAACACACCACAATTGAGAGGCGTTTAATACTGTAAGTTAACAAAAACAGCTGATTTTAGAAACAGCTGATACAGGAAAAAGTTACGACCGATAATTATTGGAACATGCAACATAGCACTACACCTCCATTTAGACGATCCTTGAAGGTAAGAGCGCTCTCATTAATCCACGCGCCATCTCCTTATTACATGATAGTGTAGAAGTTAGAAGCTTGCCAAGAGCTCACTTGTTAGGTCTTCCATTTAGATCAGATATAATTGTTACATTATATCTGATGCTTCCGGCATCCTTTTCTTTTATGGTTACATTTTTACTTTTACAAATGAAATTCATCGTAAAAGTGAATTATGATTATCTGATTTGGATTAACTGAACATGATTATCTACTGTTAAAGAATTCTAAGCCAACATTATTGTTTACCGATTTACTAATTTTTTGGCTAATTTTAGAGGGGAAATGTATGGTGAAGTTTTGATTTCGAGCAAATTTAATAAGCGAGTATAAAATAATACAAATAAAAAAAATTAATGCATTTTTCTACAAAAGTTGAGGAAATTCTCTCATGTACAAGGCCACGTTGAAGCCAAGCGACCCGTGACCGTATGGATTTCAAGCCATCAAATATTTTATTTTAATATTTTCTTTTAATAGTATTTCATAATTTATTTTTAAAATCATAAAAACAGTTTTTGACTACAATAAATGGAAATCCTAACCAGCAGTGCGAAAGCTGTAAGAGGAACTCCAGGCAGGAACTCCAGTAAAAAAATTTTAGTGCATTTCAACGCAACTTAAGACCTCAATTTCATTCGCCAAGAGGCCAAAAATTGCTTCTATCTTTTCAATTGCATCATGTTTTACAATTTCAATCCGAATAAATTATTCAACTGAAAATACGCTCCGAATAAACTTAAGCGGTAAGAAATTTCTCGGATATTTATTTCGATTTTATTTTCTTTTCCAAAAAAAGTATATGCGAAGCATTTAGAGTTAAAAAAGTGTTGTAATTTCTAAGGAAAAAATGCTTAGCAATAATAAAAACGTTAAAAAAATTATAATAGCACACACAGAGATTATTAACTATTATTTAGTTAATATAAAAGGACATGAAGCCGGCATTTATTTACTGTGCATGTAGTTTGCAACCTGCAAATTTAATGATTGTAATAAAATTCTGTTTGCCATTTTTAAGAGAAACTGAGATGGTTAAAAAATACACATTTACTGCTTGACTTTTCAGCTTAAAAAATGTTTTAATTTTCAAAAAAACAAAACCTGCTTTTTGATCCACTTAAATTTTATAGCATACCGGTTGCTGCAGCTACCCGGCTTTGCTTGGCTTAGTTGCATAATCGACTAAAACAAAAGCAACAAGAAATAGTTAATATCCGGCATAAGGAAATGATTTTGTTTGGAAATTTTCGCTCGAAGAAAATTAAGTAAAACTAGAGTAGTTGGCTATTTTTTTACTTAGAGAGTTTAATGCTAATTAAATACCAGATGGGGTAACACCTGCGATATTGGGCGGAAATAATGGTCAAGGCCTTGTTCAAAGTAACATGCTGGAGTGTGAAAGCTACTGGAATGCACTGGAGGAAAAGATCAGAACTCAATGTAGACGATCCCAGAAAGCAGACCCGGCAGAAGTGGTGCAGAAAAAAAAGAGGAAGGGGTATTTTAGTGAAAACAGCACTCGGTGTAGTGGCCGCGATCACTTTGCGGAAATAGGAAAATATTTTAAATACTACCTTTCGGTCAAAAAAAATTCGTATAAATTATAAAATATTTCTTTACACTTTTTCCCCCTTTCCTTTCCGAAACAATAATTCGTCCAGCTTTGGTATGCTTCTTCGACAAATTTTTAAAATTTTAATAAATTAAATTTAAAAATGTGCATCAGTTTCTCAATGACAAATTTCTGGCAATTTTTAATTATTTCAAAACGCAACATAAAATTTCTTTAAAATTTTCTGTTGAAAGTATTGTGGATTAAAGCCTTTCCGGTATGCCAAAGGAGCCATTAATAATTATTTCGAAGCAGTCACAAAACCGTTGAGGGTTGGCGCTGATTTGTTGAACGATTGCTTGCTCAAAGTTCTTGCATCATATAAAATAGAATTACTTATTTATTTATTTATTTATTATATTTATTTTATATTTATAATGATAGTTCTGCGATGTTTTTCTATTGCTATTTGACATAAATTAATTTTGAAATCGTAACCAAAGTTAACCGCAGCCATAGCTCTGGCCACATAGCAACGTAGCCTTATTGAAGAGGAAATAATAATTTTTATATTCGCAAATGTTTTAATTTTTTGTAGTGGTAGTCATTAGCCTGCAGCAGGGGGAAAGTTTAGCTTGTTTCTCTCCACTAGAGTAAATGAAAATTAAGAGAATTATTAAAACATTTTATTTGTATTATTTAACTCTAATTAATATTTTTTAACAAAAATAATCGCAATAAAAAAATTATAAATATCCCTTCAATCTTTAGGAAATATTCCGGCTTTAATTTGGTATGCCTACTTTGAAATGTTCGCTTGTGCCCCATAAATTATTTGTTAATGCAATGAAAAATGTTAATCAATTTTAAGTAAAAATTAACTACGCAATATATTTTTTTTATTAAATCTTAATGGTTTGTAACGAAATTGACAACAAAACTAAATTGTTTCAATTCTTTAATATGAGTTACAAAATATACTGTATAAATAAATTTAATTTATTAAATTTCCGTAGGCGAGTGAATAATGCTCAGCCTAATGAAGCGGAGGTTGCGGGTTCGATTCCTGCCTGGACCCTAAATGTTTTCTTGCGGACAAGCCAAAAGCTTTGCAGGTAGAGTTGGTTAAAAAAAAAAAAAAAAAAAAAAAAAGTTTTATTTCTAATTTCATTATTTGCTACACATAAATTTTTTGAAAAAACCCAATACAATACTCATAATTGTTCGCTCGGAGTTTTAAAGTGATGTGATTTTAAAATATTTTGAAATCCAATTTCGATTGAATACCTTTTTAATAAGACATGTTGTAAAGCTGAAGGGCGTAAATGGAAAAGTACTTACTAGCACGTGACTACGAACGTCTACAACAACACAAACGTAACGACCCAATATTCCATTATCGAATTGAAGAGTGAATAAAATTCAGTGTCAGCAATTTGAAGTTCGCATTATTACAAATATTATCATTAATATTTAATTTTTAAAAATGGCGCGTTTGTAAGCAAAATGTCACTGGGTACAGACTGGTAAAAAGTCTCTGCAATCAGCTGTTGCTGCATTCCTGCATATCACAATCTTTGCTTCATTTATTTCGCAAAATATGTTTGGTAACTATTCAATTCGTTTAGACTTTTAGAAGCGACTGAAGCAACAAACAAACAAATAAACTCGCACAGGCAGTTACTACTGCCGCTATACACACACATATATACTCGTACATACATAGATTGAAAATTTAACCCAATTCACGAGCAAATGATTACTTGTGCACCACACTAGAAACGAAAGAAAAAAATTAAATTAAATAAAAATAGTGAAAAATACACAGAATTCAGCACTAATTAAAATACTGGCTTCTGGCACTTTTCACGCCATCATCACGTTAAGCCACGTTGGAAATTAGCGTGTGCCACATACACACTTTTATATTTTTTACCATTCCGTTTTAACGAAAGCAACAAAAAAAGGGAATAAATAAGAGAAAAAACGCATACACGCACGCATTAGCACATTCACAAACAGGGAAAAGCGAAAGGAACAACTCCATGCCAATCTTGTAAAATCTCCACCCACTCACATTTTTAATATGGAATTGTTAAATTCGCTTGTTTGCACAACGTACAATATACAACGTCAACAGCTCAATTGGTGGGATGGTCTGTCAGAGCAGTCAGTTGGCACTAACGTTTAAAACGGTCAATCGTTAATGGCTGCAAATGGAACAACAAACAAAAATATTTCTAGAAATAATTTAAATTTTTTTTTAGTTTTTTAGAATTTGAAACAAAACAATAATTACAACATTAATAATAAGTGGATAAATAAATGCGAATGTGAAAGGAAGAGCATCATCGTAGAAAAAGTTTACATACAGCGGCAGAGGAAATAAACATAAACAGTCACACCGGTAAGTATGTAAACAGTGGAATATTAAAAATAATTTTCGTATAGTTCACCTTGATGAATGTGTTATCCGACTCAATTCCAATATTTTTAAATACCCGATTCATCAGGAGCACAATGTCACTTGTACTCCGACACACACACAGCTCTACATAAATGCATTCATCGATGATCATGATAATTAAATATTTAATAATAATTTTCCTATGCGGCGCATGCAAACGATTGACAGTGGAATCACACTCAATTTCAATATTATCCAACAGCCGATTAATCAGCAGCTGAATATCAGTTCCACACCCACACACACACAGCTGTGCAATCAGACTCAATTTCAATATTATCAAATAGCCGATTAATCAACAGCTCAATATGACTTACGTACACATACACAGCTCGACATACTACGGCAGTACTAACGTAAATCCACACATGCACAAATTTGTGCAGCCTGTGTAAAAATGGCCAAATTCCCCACCCCAAGGAAGAAATAGGGGCATTTACGAACTCTTGCTCGAACTTTTATTTATTTGCAAGAAATACAAATTTTTTATATTCAATTTATCCGGTGAAGATTAGTTTCATCTTCACTTCTTACATCTTCTTCTGATGTGGCTTGAAAATGCTGTGTTCTCGGTTGTCAACTGCAAATAGTTAAAGTAGTTTCTTTTTATGATCCCTGTTCCGGCAGTCATTAAACAAAATAATAAAACTTTTTCTCAAGTGCTTTAACATCTCATGTGTTAATTGCTGCTGGCTTATTTAAATGGAGCGGGCGTAATAAGTTAACTGGTCACTTAGCATTTAGCAGCAAACATTTTCCGTAAATGATAAAATACACCTGAGCACATATACGTCCCATGGTTGTTCTTTTAAAAGGATATTTCATGCAAAATCGTATGGTTCATTTACACGAAAATCACATTTAAGAAATTGCAAAAAAAAACCAATTTTTCAGTGGGTGGAAGGAATTTCAACTCTGGCCACATGAAAATTATAATTTTATGGAAATGTTCACTCATGCACTCTCATTCTCATACTTTCCTAGCAGACATGTCATTTTAGCCAAATGGTATGGTTACGTAGGAATAGACTTTAACAGCACCTACTTCGATGCCAGAGTCTTCTGCATTTCTCTTATTATGCTCAAGTGTCATGATCAGTAGTTTCACCTCCGCCATGCAACCACTCATTAACCCATTAAATGCCAAGTTGAAGCACTAAATTTCAAATTTGCCGGAGAAACTTTTTCATCTGGTCACATTTTTAGGAATAATAAAATCAAAAATAACACCGTTTATACTTAAAAGCTTTCAACAGCTGTCATTAAGCTTTCCGAACTGGATAAAACAGCTGTTTAAAAGCTTTATTGATAGTTTATTTTGAAATATTGAAAAATATTCTGGTTCAGTGTTTGCATGATTGCTGCGCAGTTGGAAAAAAGGTAAGGTAAACTTCGTTAGCCAAGGACTACTAAGGACTATGGAATACACCTTATGTTTTCTACGGTGCTTTATGTTTTGATTTTATACAGTTGTACTACAGCATGTTATGCTGTTTTGTCTATTTGGAACGGAATTAGGGAAATTCTCTCCGTTAAAGTACATTTCCACTTTGTGGTGTCGTTCTTAATTAAACTTGCGGATTAGTGTTTCGGAGACACCAAATTGGATTTATCTTTCGAGTGCTGTTAGAAATCACGTTCATTACCGGAGGAAATTAAACAAAATGTAACAATCTCTGACTGACAAATATAACTCAAAGACTATATAAATTATACGTAACTCATAATTGATTTTAGCCTGAATTTAATTATAATTCCACTTCGATTCCAATTATCCTTTTTGTTTTTTTTTTTTTTGTTTTCTTAACTAACTTAACATGCAAAGCCTTTATCTTGAGCGCAGGCAAACACCCAAGGTCTAGGCAGAAATTGAACCCGCGACCTCCGGTTTAGTAGGCTGCCACCGCAAAATTATGGTGTGCGCAACCGTTTTAAATAAATAAATAAATGACGTCAGCTTCAATTTACACGAAATTCAAGATCCGTATGAATGGCGGGAATGAAAAGCATCATCGTGTACGACGACTAATGGCGTTTTCTTTTCTACATTAAAAATGTTGCCCTGTGAAAAGATGCCTTTTTAAAATATTTTGAACACCCTGTGAAAATGCAATTTTTTATATAACGAGAAAAGAACACAAATTAGAAAAAAGTGCAATGCCTTTTGCTCTGAGCAAATCAACAGGGTAGAAACTGCCCTGTAAAGCACAAAGTTTTTAATCTTACACAGCGTTACCAGAAAATGTTCAAAAAACGTCTTTTGAGTTGAAAGAGTCAGAAAATTAGATTTTCGCAGGGCAAAAGGGCAACATTTTTTAGAAAAGAACACGCAACCCTTTCACAGGGCAACACATTTTTGAGAAAAGAACACAAAATTACCCTCCCTGCGGGTAGTGTTGCCTTTTTTTGTAGAAAAGAAAACGCCATAAGAATAAAATTAGTCGACGCCACTGTCTTTACTGTTAGTTTAATTTTTAATTATTTTGAATTTTAAATAATATTTGAAAATGTTAAACACCGTCTTCCAGATGCATTTTTTGCCCGGTAATAAGAATTGTTTACACAGCCAATAATTGGCAATTACCGGAATGGTGCCCACCATTTGGTTTTTTAAAAATGTTTAAAGCAGTGATGAAGGCGGCGCACTAACTTCTCTCAACCTATTTATCAATCGCATAAATTAGTCTACTATACGCTGGTGTTGTCAAAACTCATCTTAAACTGCTCTCGACATCACATTCTTCTTTATCATTTGCAAAAGCTTCCATTTTAAGAGAAACAATGCGTTCTTTTAGCTGATCAATACTAGTCATCTCAGAACAAAATTCACTATTAAAAATGTTGCGAAACCAATCTTTGGCGATTTTCATTGTAAACGGCCTCCCAACGCAAATAAAGAATTTGCTAACTAGATTGTATTTAGCACACGGACACCTATACACACGTAAGTACATACTCGTACATGCCTTCAATTAATTATTCCAAATCTGCCTCACGGAATAGCAAAAATTACTTTACACGCCGCCACCTCCCGCTACACAGAACCTGGTGCAGGATATTAAAATACACACATTCCTTCGTCTCGTTAGCAGGGAAACAAAGCGAACAAAAAAGCAAAATGACAAAATAATTGGTATTTACATTAAACAATCATAAATTTTTGAAAATAATGGCTCCTCATGTTTTGTGAAAAATAAAAAACGACAATGAAAAAACGCCAGGAAAATAAATAAACAATGGGCGGAAAACGACCAAAAAGAAAAAAAAAATAAAAATAAATAAAACAGAAATAAAAATTAAAACGTAGGAACGACTATTATTTGCCAAAAAACAAAACACAGAAAAAAAGGAAGAAGAATAGATATGACAAGCAACTACAAATGGCATTTAAAAAGCCCATAAAAAGCATACAAAACGATTGAAGATGTTAAACGGAAACAGTACTTTGTCTGAGAAATGAACAAAAAGTGTCTTCTTTGTACTAAATGATCCCCAAAACAATTTTTGCTCTTTGCCTTGAGATTTATAATCAAAATGTTATAAGTTTTTTTTTCGTCTTTTTTTTCGATTATCGTCTTATTTATGGGGCAAGCAAAGTACATGTCCAGATGCCCAGCTTACCTGACTGACTACTGTGTTTCCAATAAAATAACCTGCATGTATTTAAGACCGTATTAGAGGTCTACCGTTTTATGGGAAGACGACAACAGAATGCCAATTGACTGGGTACAGACTCACTCACTAAAACCATACTTACTTTCACACACACACACATACGCACATACAAACATCCATACACACTTAAAGTAACATGTACCAGCGATTTAAGAAAATATATTATAAAACAAAAAATTCGTAAATATGCCATAAATAACAACGAACATTGTTGGCAAAATGCATGATTGCCCCAATACGCTGAAGCATGAGGAGCGCTGGGAGTGGGCACGAAAACAACAGTTGTTGCTACACAGTGTTAAACAACTAAGGCGTGCAAAGTGTCAAAAAATTGTTGGCAACAACAAAGCGGTGCAGAAAGAACACAACTAAAATTCAACACAAATAGAACCACTCGCACACACACACACACACACACAATAACAGAAATCACAAAATGAAACCCATAAAAATTTTTCTCCACAAGAATATGTACATTCCTTCAAACATAATAAAAGCGTACAAGCAAGCAGCAGCAAGCCAAAGACTGAAAGCAAAGAATAGAAAAAATTGGAAATTGAAAAATGAAAACATTATTGTGCAAATATTTGAAAGCTTAACGAGGACACTGCAGAAAATAATGTGCGCATTGTTATTGTATAATTTTCGGGAATTTTTCTACTCCTATTAGTTCTTTCCAGCATTCTCATTTTGGCTCGTTCGTTTCTTCCGTTCATTTGTCGCGACAAATTCATCTTTATTTGATTTATTACAAATTTTCAAACAACGTCATAAAAATAACAATAATAAAAAAAAGCCTAAAAAAAACTTTTAACATAATTTTGAAGATTCGAAGAGAAAACATTTAAGCACACACCCACCCACACATACCCATGTGTACATTCCACATACATATATATATGTGTGTACCTGCATCCAAAGAATACAAAACTCCATGCACACTTAATGGGTAAATATAAAATCAAACAGCCGCCTGATCTAAAATTTCATATGATTTTTATACGGCCAGCAACCCACTATTTACTCCCCATCTACAATAAAACAGTTCAAATAAATTGTTTAAATTGACTCAAAATTTACACTTCGAAATCCCTTCACAGTTGTGCTCAAATTAGTAGTGTCACATAAGGATTTTGAAATTTTGCATGCTGCTCATCTTTATGGGAAATCAATTATCAGCTACTGAAAGAGAGCACTCGGAGCAAAGAACAGTATTTTATATCTCTTCATTTTGTGTGCCCATGTGAATTTCACAAGCCACGCCCATTTTAGGGTGTGGTTGGGCTAGTTCTTACATGTTAATTAAAACTTTTGTGAATTTTGGTAGGCTCTATTTTGAAGTTCGCAGTTGCTTATGGACCTCACAAGAATACAGTGGCCGTCATTTGGATGGCCTTTTGCTAAATAGTGATGACCAATTCTATTCTAGTTCTTAATACTGATTGTGGACAGAGAATGCAGTGCTACAGCAATCACGAACTAAAATCTGAATGCTGTATCGAAATGTAGAAATGAATGTAGAAATTTTAAAGTTTTTATTCAAACTTTATTTAGAGTTCACTTTAACTCAAAATCTCACAGAGCCCGATTAAGATTTTCTTTGATTTTTCTTTTTTTTCAATACTATTTATTATTGATTTATTTAATTGCCTTTGCTGATTTTTTTCATTACAGCGAGTTTACATTTCAAAAATTCCATGATGAAGCGTGCCGGCTTATTGCATTCGTAAATACTTTTACTTTACATTTGACTATTCTTCTTCTTCTATTTAAGGAATGCCTTTCATGCAGTTAATAAAAATTTATTTTGCTGTCCGAGTTCTGAGCAATTCAAAAGTTTAAAGCACGCTGGAGAATTTATATTCTTCGGTTTCTGTAAAAATTCTTAAAATGTTTTATATGTTTTTGGCTGAGGAACGGTCACAACAAGTCTAACACCAGTAGAACGCCAATAGTGAAATGATTCACACTAAATATATTTGCCATATAAAATTTATTATAAACCTTAGATAAAAAGCGCTAATTACATATCGTCAAAATGAAAAATCGCCTAAAAACCCCCAAAAAGAAAATCCAAAAGTAGTGGCATAGAAAACTTCCGAGGTGTACTTTGTACTCTCTCAACTGACATAAAGGCGATAACGAACAAGTTTGCCACTGTCAAACTTACATAATCAAACATACTGAATCACCTGTTTTCAGACATGAAAAAACCAGCTGATTAAAAATTACGTTTCTCAAAGTACGGAACGTATGGAAAAGTTAAACGATGCGCAACATTCCTAATTAAGAAAGCACAAAGTATACGCATGAAATCTTCTATATGACAAAGCCTTTAGTTGCGAAAGTCTAGTCGCTAACATAAAAGGAAACGAAATAAAGAGAGAATAAAAATTTGCCGTATTGCCACACCATCAGAACCAAAGTGATTTGAATCCATTTCCAGCACTACTGTAAAGATAAACAGTTGTTAAGCATTTTGATGGAGTTATTTAATAAAGAACTAAAACACACACCCAGCCCGTCCTACTCCCAATAAAAAATAAAAATCAATGTCCAGAAAGCAATACTCGCCCACACACACACACAAACAAATATTGCAAAAAAAGTAAATAAATAAGGCTTCGAAACTACAGAGTGGATGATGCAGAGTACAAAGTGGGGAGGGTGTCGGAGTGTTTGGGTGTATTTTTACTAAATGAACTCTACACGAAAATGGTTATTTGCAAATGAACCCAAGCAAGAAAAAAAAAGAAACTACTGAAGCACTGCACAACAACAAAAACGTCAAAAGCAACAAAAAAAATGCTGTTTCTCGCTTGAATGCTTCGAACGATTTTCAAACTCAATTTGCTTATTGTTGTTTTAAATGGTTTTTGTTTTATTATTCCTTCTGAGTTTTGATTTTTTTTCACTTTTTTTTTTGTCATTACTTCTGCTATTACTCTACACTTGGCTTTGTTGTTGTTGCTTTTATTGTCTTATTATAGACTTTTACTCTGTCCCAAACCGTCGGCTAAGTTTTTGTTTTTGTTTTTACTTTGTTTTTTATTTATTATTTTTATATCTTCATTTCATCCATGGGCACTTGAGTAATTGGAGCAAGTGTCAATATATCTGGGTATTATTGTGGACACACAAGTTGAGGTTTACTTTCCTAGTAAAAATAAATTACGAGCAAATATAAAACAGAATAAACAGAATAACAAATAAATTGACAATAGTCGAGTTAATAAAATATGGGCCACTTCAAGTTGCCCCCAAACAAAGTCATTGCATCAAATTACGGAAACCTTTTTCCCCCGTTTTGTAAGACAGTAAAGCGATTACGTTTTATTCTTTCTTTGAACTTAATTTGATTGTATCGTTAAAAACTCGTTCCCTTAACTTTTTGCTAATACTCGCAAGGAGGGCACAAGGGAGCTAAACGCGCAAGTAATAACGTTGTCTTTTCAGTCGGCTGGCCATTTAACAAACAAAATGACTTCAACTGAATCTCTCTATTCGAAGAATTAATTTTTATACAATTTGCTTTGGGAGATAAATTTAACGCCATCATTCAAATGACAATTCGCTGAAATTTTCCTTAACGCTTGAAAACTACTCGCAAAAGAACATTTTAAAGCATGTGCTGAAATTAAAAACTAAGAAAAAAAACTATCAAAATTATGGCCAAATTTAAATAAATTGAGGAGTTTTACTTGAATCTAATGAAGGGTGTAGCCGAAGCAGCTCATTATTATACAAGTAAAAGCCATTTTCTCTATTTAAGGCGACACTCTTTGATTCCATTTAAATTTTATGGAAATTTTATCGCAGCAGGAAAAGGTTTATTTCCATACCGCTCCATCGCTCATGGCTCATTGCTTGTTTCCATTTTTGAATTTTATATTGCCAAAGTTTCCAAAAAGGGAGGCAAGGCGAGTACCTAAGAGCTTCGCTGTGTTTTCGCTTTAAGGAGAACACACAAAGGAAAACGGTTTTATCACACGTCAGCAATTTGTAGTAACTGAGCTGACTAACTACTGCCGATATGATTAGTAGGCTCTTAAGTTACTCAAATGTAAACTTTCTTAAGCCTTTGATGCAGTTAATATCAATTAAGCGGGTCTCGCCCATTAAATTGTTCCGGTTTGTTAAATTGAATTTTTCTAAATTGCAAAAATTTTCTTCTCTCAATTGAAATAGGAAATTTTATCAGCAATATTTCATTTTAATATTTTCATTTTCAGTTAAAAGAAAAACTTAAAACTGACTTCAGAAGGCTTCACTTCTCGTGAAGCTCATTGTGCCGCAACAAGTAATTTCTCTTTGAAAAACGTACATGGAGCATTTTTCCCGCTCTACATGATAATCTTCTTAGCCAGTGACAACTTTTGACTAATGCGCAGCCTAATAAACCCTAGTTCCCGAATACGATTCCTGCCCAGACCCAGGGTATTTTCCTGCGGACAACCCGAAAGCTTTGCAGGTTGAGTTGGTTAAAAAAACAACAAAAAAATTTCATTATCGTTATTGAATCTTCAGGTTCGACTTGATTGAGCAGCAACATTCCCTTAGAAATTTTTTAGCTGCATTCAAATTTATACTTCTTCCAGACAAGCAGGACCAGAATATTTCTAATAAGTGCTCCCATGTTATTAAAAAGCTATTTTTTAATGAAAATAATTCACAATGCACATTTTATACACTTATAATGTTGTTATTAAAGCCGAACGTAAATGTTACAAATTTGTAGTAAACAAATAATGCATTGAAAAAATTAAAACATTTGCTCAATCCAATCTTATATTAAACTATAAAATTTTTATAATTAATATTTCTCATTTGCCATTGCATTTCCAACCCAATAATCAGTTATTTTCTTATGGACCAGCTACTGAACGACTAAATGAGATGATTTTTTCAATTGGAAATGAAATGGAAAAACCGAACAATATTTAACGAAAAATATTAAAGGAATTTTAAATTAAACTTTGTTTGTTTTCAATAATTATATTTAACGTAAAGGTAAAAAAATTTAATATTTCTTTGCTGATACAATTTTCTATTTCAGTTTCTTTTTTTTCATTTGCTTGTTTCATACTAAAAATAAATTGGAAATGAAATCAACAAATAAATGTGTCCCAGGCTGCCACACATGCAATTGTGGAAATACACCAGTGAATAAAAATGTGTGTGGATTAGTTTGCACGCGCGCGCGTGTGTGTGTGTGTGTGTGTGTGAATGTGTGTGCGAGTTTGAACAAATTAAAAACTGTGAAAATTGCGCGAAGCACCATAAAATGCAAACGGAAGTTTCAAATTGCATGCCACATCCGGTTTGCTTTACATACACATACAACTGAACACAATGTATTTTTTTGTTTCACTCATTTCAATACTATTTTGTTCAGTACTAAATTCTACTTTTTTCTCTCTTATAATCCAACAACTATGTGCGGATGTGTGTGTACATGTTAGTCCATTATATGAATAGTATGTTGAGGTTGCTTGGATGGATATCAGCAACCATGCTTGCGTGTGTGCGTGTGTATGTGTGCGGTTCGTTTTTCATATTTGTGTTTGCTTCATAGATTTTGCAGGGGGAAAAGTTAATTTGAATATCTTAAAGGGGGTGTTAGTGGATACTCTTTTTTGCATCATGCTGCCATACTTTATTATTTCCGTTTTTTATTTGTTTGAGTGCTAAACATGAGCAAAAAAGAACTGCACAATAGCAGTTTAGTTACTACAATTGTGTAACTGTATAAGTAGACAATTTAAATTGAGTTGCATGAATGTTGTTTGTAGCTCATATAATCGCGCATACCAACAAAAAAAAAAAAAAACAAACAATGACAGTGGCAACTGCAGTGAATACAGTGGTGTTGCTTGTAAATGCAAATGTTATATTATGCTGTTAGCAAATTAATGTAGAAATTATACCACTACAGCACTGCACACTTAAAAACTACTAACAAGAAAATCCATCAACGACAATCGCAACAAAATAACACAGCACAGAACTTAATAGGTGTCCGCATCAACAGCAACAGCACAAGCAACAGCAACAGCAACAGCAACGGCACCATCAACTATATAGTCGAAGAATAATGATCATAATAATGAAGCCATTGGGCATTTTATATTTATTGACCATCACACACATTGAGAATTGATTAACAAAAAAACACAGAGCTACAACAACAACTACAACAAGTAGAACAAGAACAGCAATTACTGCTGCGACTACTGTCCATACAACGCCAATAAAACACACTAACACACTAAAACGAATTTAAATAAATAGTACACATAAGATAAATTATTTAGTATTTGAATTTGTTTACTTTATTTCTCTGCATACACACAAACGCACATATCCTTCGGTGTGCATGGGGAAGTGTGCCTGGGTATGTGTGCATGCTTTCACAACAAAATCAATATTTATATAAAATGTTATTTACTCTGTTTCAAAATGAAACAGCATCGCAAAAAATCCCAACACGATTCCAGCCAGCCGACAGATGCAACAGCCATCGAACGAAAATCCTTAAACAATTTCTAAAATAAATTATAACACTTTAATAGAGTTTTTAAACCACAATATAAATATTTATTTTACATTACTTTTATATTCATAATATTATTTTTTTTTTGTTTTTGTTTTTCGTTTTTTGTTTTTTGTTTTTTGCACTCTCTGCATTTATCGTTACATCACTCGTTTCCTTTTGACCTTTTTAAATGTAAATAAGAATAGAGGAATAGTTTTGTTAAATGAAAAGTACAGATGGCGTTTGCAAGTGTGAGTTGGCAAGTTCAGTCCGATAACAAATAGAAGTGCTACAATCGGCCGTGGTGGATTTCAGACATTCAACGCAGATGCAAAATCGCATTTTATGATTTCGCTTTATATCAATTAGACAATTGATAAGACAATTATCTGACTAGTGTTGCCATTTCGCTGTGTTAAAGAGTACTGCGTTTAAGTTGTGTAACATACCATTTTAAACATCGCAAGTACGGGCCGCTTAAGCAAAAGAAGTCAAACCATTTTAAAGCTACTTTACCGTTTGTATAATCCTAAGCTGAGGCTTAATATATCCGTTTGGGAATTTTGCCGTAAACCGCAATGAATAGGTATGAGGAACCCTAATTGAAATAACTTGTAAGGCGAACACTGGGTGAAGAAATTGTTATTAACAACTAAAAAAATCACTCCTGCTATGAAAATTCTTCCTCTTAGGGCAGATTGTCTACATTTTCGGTTTCAACAACGCTTAATCGACTAAATTCATAAATCAGTATAAAAGTTCAAACCATCATTATAGATCAGAAATCGGGCATTAAAAACCAAAAAATTTTATAAAAAATGCGTTGAAGAGGCTGACCGAAAAACGCAAAATGTTTATTTTTCAGCGCAAGATGAGGATGGCTGTGGCAACACTGAGTAAAGAAATTTAAAATAAAAAATATCCAACTATTTTTTTTCGGAAAAGCATGTCACGTGTGAAGCTTTTTACTTGCCTTAAAGCGTAGTCAGCGTAACCTACGTGACCAATGTGATCAATGCGGCATTTTTTAAATGAAAATTTTCTTAAAGAGCTGCAAATACCTGAAATCTTTCGATACGTATTACTCTGTTACCATGTTAACTTCCTTGAGTTACGAATAGCTTAAAGGATTGAATAAATAATTTTAAGTTTAGCAAAAGCGGCGTTTAATTCTTTACGGATTTATTGCGCCTTAATGTGTATTGAGATTTGCAGTTAGACATCTGTTTTTAACAATAAAATCATAAATGGCGTTCATACTACAAATTAAATGGTTATTTGTTGCCGCAGTTTTGGCAACACTTATGTGGCAAACTTCTTATATTAACAATTTCAGGTAAATGTCCACCTCTGTTAGCCTCACAAAGTGAGATTTTTTGAGGGTATTTTCTGTGATATATCAAAGTTGCAACTCTACACACTCTTGGAAAACTTAAGCAGTACACTCACCTTTTTTCTATTGTCGTATCGTTGCAATTTTCGGTGGGTTGCAAATAGTTTTTTAGTAACCAACTTAATCCGTAATTGTTGCTTATTACTTTCGACACTTTCGAATACGTCACGGCTAATTTCAACACTGTTGCAGACAAGGAGTGACCGATTCATATATTGGTTACAGCAAACACCCACAAGGATCGATATAATTTTCCACTAGCAAATCGTTAATTCTACTGCACGTATTATCCCGGAGAAAGTAAGTCTTGTGAGTGTTTTTGTATTAATAGTAAGACTTGGCCAATATTGTGACAAGGCTAGAAGTTCGTTGCCAATGAATATTTTTTGAGAAAAGGAGTACACAAAAATCCATACATTTATGGGCCTTGCACCAAAATCGTCTTTATATATTATATATATATTCCGACTTGAATATCAAATAAGATAGAAAAAGGCAACTAGCGCAGTTTCATTTTCAAAAATCAAATTTTTAAAAGTAATTTTTTGTTAATTTTCAACATATTTTACTTCACATTTAATTTCATGCAATTTTTTCCATTTTTTTTTTTAAATCCGCAAATAATTTCCTGAATTTTTCCTTTTTACCTCCAACTTTTAATTTACTTTTCATCGTTATCGAAACTAAGAATTATTCTTATAATTATCGACTATTCACATCGATGGATCTGCTGTAGGCAAAATTGTACACAAAAAGCCGGGATTTTGATGGTATGAAACGAATCTCGCATGTTATTTCTGTTAACGATTTTTTCTTTGTTTTAACGATTTTTTTTAATGTGATATTTTTAGTTGTTTTTTTTACTTTAAGTTTTGCAACTCCTACCTCTGACCATAACCACTAGTTACAGCATTGCTAATGAGGATGCCGTATTCATAATCCTTCACGTAAGTAAAATGCTCTCTTTGAAAGGCAATATGGCGACTATTGATTCAATTTCATCATGTACCGGCCAACGATTTAACAAATCGGAAGGTTTCAGTAGTTGACTCTTCGAAAGTATTTAGCAAGAGAAGAGATGGGCAAGGCTATTTTTAGCCTTGGAAAGTTCCTCACATGGAAAATTATCTTCTGATTCCTGCCATTTTAAACGTGGACCCCAAAGCTTTCCCCAAACTCAATATTTAATTAAAATTTTTTACAAACTAAACAAACTAATTATTAATAATTTAATTAATATTTTTATTAATTTGAATATTTTAATTAATTTTTCTTTTATTTTTAAAGAAACAAAAATTGAATTTTAAAAAAAAATTTTGAAAATCTATTGGGCGATTCAGGACTTAAATAGAAAAACATGCCTCTTTGATATTGAAGAAAATAATAAAAACAAAATGGATTTACTCCAGATGAAGTGTGTTACTTACGGCACGCTAAACGCAGTATACGCCAACATTTTGCTGTTGAGTGCAGAAAGTAATAAATACAGCTTCCTGCAAAGTTAAGTTGTAATTAATATTTGCAGTTGATGATAAATTGCTTTTACACACAGACTCATATTTTATTATTTCATAATTCACTTCTACCGATAATTGTTTTAGTTTGTTTACAAGAACTATTTAAATTCGACAAGAGAAATTAAAGTAGAAAGTATGATCGTTATTAATTTAAATCGTATTTGTTTTATAATATTTGAATTATACATTTATATTTTGGTTTTAATTATTTTAAAGCGACAAATTTGTCCTCAATATCTACCATAATTAAACATTAATGGTATTCACTTTGTTTAACACTTGCCTGCTCTGTATGTTGTTATGTATAATGCAGTTACAAAGCAATTGTAAACACTGTACGGGGTAGTGGGCGGTGTATTAAATAAGCAGCTTAAGATTAATAGAAGAGGTGCAAGATTCTTATTTTGTCGGCCAGCTAATAATTATATTTACTTTATATTGTTATATTTGACATTTAAGCAGCTTCTTCCCGATTCTTCTGAAGAAACCTTGGAATTCAGAAGAGCAAGAGGTTCTAAAGCAAAGATCCCACATTCCTGAAGTTTAGTTTTTAGAAGACACACCACAACCTCGCCTCATAAAATAAAAGTTACGGTTTCAATAAAATCCGCTATTAAAAAGTTCGCTATACTATTTGATGTCAGATATATGAGCTCAGACTCTGCAATTTTCTTCTTCAGGGTTCCCAAAAGAAGCCGACTTTAATTGCTTGCCCAAAAACTTTGAAATTTCAAAAGCGCCCTTTATCTATATCTGTGTACCCCAAAAACTTGTTTATAATCAGCAGTACTTATAATAAAGACAAAAAAAAACATATATATATATATATATATATATATATATAATGTCATATAAAGCAAAGATGATATAGCTTTCATATATATTATATATATATATATGTATATACATATATATGTATATGAGGTGAAAAAACTGCAACAAAGTAAAACGCCATAATTTTTTTAAATTTTATTGAATGAAAGCAAAAAATGTCGGAAATAGCATCAAATTTTAGAATAAGTTTAGATTTGTTCGAATTGGTCACTTTTGGCATGAATTATGGCCTTTAAACGGCCAATGAAACCGTCACACGCTGCCCGAATGTTGCGCTGCGGTATTTTGGCCCATTCCCGGCGAAGCGCTTGCTTGAGGTGATCGACACTTTGGTATTTTTTAGTGCCAACCTTGCTTTCCAAAATACTCCAGACACAATAGGCCAACGGATTGGTAACCGGAGATTTTGGTGGCCATTGTGCGCTGGAAATGAAGCGAGGAACCTCATTTTGTAACCATTCTTGGGTGGCGCGTGCTGAGTGCGATGGTGCTGAGTTCCGTTGGAAAGTCCAAGGTCTGCGGCCAAAATGTTTGCATGCCCAAGGCTTCAATACACCCTACAGTATATTTTCGCGATAATATTGGGCGTTTATTCTGACGCCACGGTCGATTAATACGAGCGGAGAGCGACCATCGGCTGTTATGGCGGCCGACACCATCACCATGGCCGGCGCTTGAGTTCTGGTGGCCAATCGAAGATGCACATTTTCAGCTGACCTCTTTGGCAAGTAAACACGATCATTCTGTTTGTTTACAAACTGCTGGACAACGAATGTTTTCTCATCGGAGAAAACCAAATTCGGGCACCACTTGCGGCCAAGCGAAGCAACCCTTTGGCTCTTTTGAGTCTATTTTCTTTCTGTTGCAGTGTAAGTTCTTGCACTTTTTGGAATTTCAATCGCTTTACCCCGACCTCATTTTTCAATATTTGTCGAATGGAATATTGCGATATGTTCAGCTCACGAGCCATTTTTCGGCCACTGCGACACGGATTTCGATCAAGTCGCTTTTTTACTTTTCGAACCATTTCTGCTGATGTTGTTGTTTTTTTCCGTCCACTTCCTTGACGTCGGGCTACGCTACTAGTATCACGGTAACGAGCGATGGTTCGAGACACAAAAGATTTATTCACATTTAAATGCTGGGGTGCTCTAACGATAACCACTTGTGGTTTTCCAGCCAAATATAAGGAAATCACACTATCTAGCTTGAATTCCATCACGAATAACTTTTTTTCTGGAAAATTCTCACAAAAATGCTTTTGTACACCTGTAAACAATATAATAAGCTGTCACTGGAATAATTTTCACAGCTGTCGGACGAGTGGTTTAGAAATGACAGCAGTCTGAAGTTGGTTGCAGTCTTGAAGTTTGTTGGTATATATATATCTATATCTATTGGACGCTTTA
This sequence comes from Ormia ochracea, assembly GCA_963402855.1. Lineage (NCBI taxonomy): Eukaryota > Metazoa > Arthropoda > Insecta > Diptera > Tachinidae > Ormia > Ormia ochracea. The sequence goes on from OY727108.1 coordinate 32,002,717, forward strand.
GAACTCAAACTATGAGTAAAATCTTAAAAGTAATAATAAAAATTATATATTCGCGACATTGAATATCGTGAAACTATTTAAACTTTAAAAATGATAATTCGAAAAACGTTTTGCCAGGATTCACATTAATGTTAATCGAATACTAAAACGGAATGACGTAATTAAGCCAATAATTTCAAAAATACTCATTGGAATAAAGACTATCCGGTTCGAATAAATTCAACACTAAACTTTAATATTGAGAGATGTTTTCACGGAATAAAAAATGTTTTAAGGATCGATTAATCGGTTGAATTTAAACTAATTATAATAAAATAATTATATTTATTTTATATATATTTTTAATTTTTTTGGATTTCCGATTATTTTTATAGCCAATTTTGTTTTTTATCTTTAATATTTCGCTCCCACTATGAGTAACTTCTTCAGGAAAATATTAAAAACATATATAATACCATTATATTAAATAATAATATATTGAATTGCTAGAGCAATTTAATAACAAATTATCGACTAATTGAATATTCGAATGCGTATAAAAGTATATTGCACAAACAATTTTTGAAAGCGATGTCAAGAATAATAAATAATAACGCATTAACACAAATTACAAAATTATAACTACGATTCGAGTAAATATTTTTCGACTAAAATTCCAAACATTTTTATACAGAATAAAATATTAGTTTTAAAGTTTTTTTCGGAAAAAAAAATAAACATAGTAAAAATTTTATGTTCAATCGGCATTTGGAACATTTGAGAAACTTGGCTTTTAATTAAAGGACCAGTTCATATTATTCAAATATTTTCCGAATTATTCGAATATTTAATGTTTTGCACTACTTTTTCTTAAATTTCATTTAAATTACAGAAATTTTTATTACCAATTGGAGTCAATAAAAGAGCGATGCTTTAAAGAGAATCCTGCCAAATTTTAAAAAATCGCTCTTATCGGATATTCGTTTCAGCGTGTTTACTAAACTAAATCAAATTTTAAACTCCTCATGTGTCAGCGTTACACTACTTATTCGAAAAGTATGGAATAAATGAGAAAAGAATAATTAAAATATGGTGGAAAACAAATGCACATTAAAGAGCTTGAAGAAATTTAACGATGCGAACGTAGTCAGTATAGTAGAATTATTCTGAAAATCTCTGCAATTGAAATAAGCCTGCAAACTCGTTCAAATGAAAATAATCTCAAATCCAAATCAACGCGAAACTCACAACTTTATTAGGCAGTTGGAAGCCAATAAAATCGCTTTGAATTTAAAACGTTTCTTTGCATTTCGACTAAAAGTGATTTTAATGTCTCGTGCAAAAATAAGCACATAAAAAAATGCGAATTGATACCGAGTTAAACATGAAAATCCCATACAAATAAACAAATAAATTTATGCTAATCGGCTCTTTTGCTTAAATTTCATCCAGAAACCTCACACCACAACATAGGAATAGCCGACACCCAAAAGAGCATACCCTACCAAGCCATGCACACAGCAATCAAAATGTAGAGCCACCCGCGGCAAATAATGCTACAAATAAATATAACTAACGAATTGTTGTCTAAAGTATTTATACCGCAAATGTAATGAATTAAAGCAAAAACGATAAATTCCCTTTTGGTGGTAAAAAAGGAGGCGGCTGGTTAGTTGCGGGCCGGTTTATATACATGCAGAAAGGCAGACAAGCAGGCAGGCAGGCGTGCAGACAGGCAGGAAGACAGACAAGATGACAAACAGACAGGCGAACAAACAAACAGTCAAGTGTTGTAATAAAATTTGGATTTTCTTCTTTGATTTTTATTTAAATAATGATTTACGAGCATTCCAGTATTCCAAAGCCACTCAAATTGCCACATTTCATTTTATTCCCCCTAAGAACTTTTGCGTACAGTGTGTTACAATAAATTTATACACTTTTTTCAATCTACTCAACTTGCTTATGCGATAAATTAAAATATCGAACTATTCGATTAATCGATTATACGAAATTTATAATTTCTCTTAAAATCGCCAGCCCTCTATTCCAAAATAAAGCTTCCACAGTAATTCACAAAAGCATTATATACTTCAACTGGCTCTAGATTCGAATTGTCTTGGAACGGTATACACTGCCCTGTATTCGCTCTTCCTGAAGAAGTTACAAAAATAGTAACGAAATATTAGAAGCAAATTTCTTGGAAATGGCTACACAAGAATAATCTGATGAATGGATAATTGAAAAGAATTTTTTTTTTGTTCATTTTTCATATTAAAGAAATTGTTTTAATTTCATTTTAAAACACAATTAAAATTTATATTCAAATTTGTATGCAATTAAATTTACGCAAAACAAAAGTAAAGAAAAATGTGCAAACTAGCATGCATACAAATGTGGCCCACTGTACATATTAGTACAGACCCTCCGCAATGCTCGTTTATTTTCTTGATGTGACGTTGCATTCGGCAACACCAAATAGAAATTTAATAAATACTTAAAAACACTTCTAAAGAACTTTTCCAATAAATCGAAACAAATTTTCAGCCGAAAATATTTAGAAGAAAAAAATTTTTCTAAATCGTCTAAACTGGACAAACATTTTTATAAAAAAATTCCGCAAAAGTTGTCATTTGTTTCTGTTAAATTTTTGGAACAAATATTTGCTAAACCAAAAAATATTTTTTGCTGGTAAAGACAGCCTTAATACATGAATGCAAGGAAAAAATTAAGTTCCATGTTCCACATTTAGTGGAACTGGTTTGCACTTCTTTGCAATAAATACAATAATTCGGTGCCGATGCGTCATTTAAAGTATTGATCGGCTATTATTTTTATAATTCGAACAGAAAATATACATTGGCTAGTAAATAATGTAAAACTAAATGAGAATTGCTATCACGAGAGTCGAATTCTATCCTGCCAATATGGTTGTAGTTGGAAAGTTTTATACAAGTACATGCAAATATTCTATTTGATATATTTGCGGCAGTATTGCTTTTTATATATGTAGAGTAAAAAGTGAGATTTACATAACTTCCTTGTAATTCTCATTTAATTAAGACCAAATTTCCAAATAAAGAAAGCTGCAAACCGGCATTGAATTAGTTATTTTCGTTTTTCCTACGAAAAAACCGGTGTTGATTTATTAGAAAAGAAAATGCGTAAATGGTATTATTTCGTGAATTATCACACAAAAATAAATTTAATAATTTTCTCAAGTCCTTTCGCATTAATAAATTTTTATTCAGAAAAACAGTTTCCTTTTCACAAACTCTGCAAGCTTCGAAACAAAGTAGACTTTTACGGTTAAAGTTATTAATTTTAGTAGAACTGAAATGTTTAAAATTTGATAAATTAAATTTCCAATTACAAGGAATATGTCAATTATGTCTTTACACCGACCCCACACAATCTTTCGAAATTCACTTACGATTTCATCATCGGAGCTGTTTTATATACGATATTTAAATACATTTGTTTTCTCAGTTGTCATATGGCTTGTTCGTCTACAGCTAACATCCAACCTTTAATCAAACTCATGCACTTTCGTGTTTTAAAGTAAGGAAAAGGTTATCGCCCCCGCCCCTTCTTATTTCTGCCTTGTAGAAATCAACTAATTATTTCTCTTTTGTTATTCAAATTTTGTTGCTATAAGAGCTTTTTCTAGTTACATTTCTAGTAATTCGTATCTAAATAAATACATAAATAATTTAATTCCAAATTCAACTTAATGACCTCGAGTCAGGATAATTACAAAATAAACTTATTTTGATTTTGTTTTACCGGGACCTGTGATTATTTTTTACATTCATTCTCTTTTTAGTATTTCTTTAACTCTTTGGTATTATAAATTTAACAAATTAATAAAAATATTTTTCAATACAAGAGTGTTACTTGTTAACAACATGTCTACAACAATGGGCATCATTTAAGGTATCTGTTTTATAGTTAATTCCTTGTGTAGGATATCCGTTTACGATGTGTAACTTTTCTAACAAACATACACACATATCCTTTTTACGTTACTCTTTCTATCTAAAATGGTTGTGATATTAATACAGTTTTCTGTGTAAGTGTAACATTCACATATTTTTGATCCAATTTTAGTCCTGAAATCCTTGCTTATTAAGTCCTAATTTATTTTACCACTACAAGGTATTTTGTAAACGAAATTAAACATTTCCGATATTCCTATTTTGTACTTTATTTTGCTAAATAGTTTTCCTAATGTGTTATACATCTTATGTGCCATCGTATACTTCTAATTATCATAAATATTTGATTTTTGTATTCTATCAGATATAAAGGAATAGCATAATGACATATGTATATTTTCGGTTCATGAATATTTCTTTTTTCTAAATGAGTACAACATTTATATTGTCTTATTAAATTAGATATTAATTGAATTGGCTAATTATTGTTAAGTTAATACCATCTCAATAAAATTCTTTGTCCTATTAATTATAATTTTCTTAGAAGAAGGCGGTTTTTAACGGTTAACGAAGGCGGTTCTAGAGTAATTTTTCCTCTTCCATAATATAAGTGCGGCTAAATAAGGGATTTTAGAATTGCCTGAACTTATGTAGGAGAAATCATCTATATATTTTGGCTTTCTGTCCAATCCTTCAATACAACAAACTAAAAGTTTTCCCATAACAATGTCGCCTATAAGTGGAGAAACTGGATATCCCTTACGAAGTCCTTTTTCTTATATATAAATCTAACCATCATATCTAAAATATCCACTGTCAATAATATTCTTCAATAATATTTAAAATTAGATCTATTGGAGTATCAGACAATAAATTCATAACATCTAATAAAAATAATTTTTCATCCTCATCTATTCTAACACATTTTTTTCTTTCCTTAATTTCCAAGGAATCTCTTACATTATTTTTGGAGTTTTCAGTTAACCTTTTAAGAATACGTATTCCCTATATGTATATATATATAAAGTTCACAGAAAAGGTCTTCCTACGGGAAACAAGATTTATAACACATTAAGAAAACTATTTAGCAAAATAAAGGACAAAATAGGCAAATCAGAAATGTTTAATTTAGTTTAGAAAATACATTATAGTGGTAGCTTGATGTACGAAAAGGAAATTAGGATTTAATAAATAAGGAATTCAGCACAAAATTCTGATCAAAAATATAGGAATGTTACACTTATACAGAAAACTGTATTAATATCACAACTATTTTAGATAGAGAGAGTAACGTAAAAAGGATATGTGTGTATCCATGTTAGAAATGTTAGACATCGCAAAAGGATCTCCTACATAAGGGATTAACTACAAAACAGATACATTAAAAGCTGAAAAATATTTTCATTTAATTATTTATTCACTCATTTATAAATATCATATAAAAATCGTTAACGGAAGAAGGAAACCCTCTTCTGCTGTCTTGATATTGCTTCATCTTTCTTCATGAAGTTGCGTACCCCACCAAATGATAATTTGCATCACTTATGAACAATACGAAATTCATTTGCAAACAAACTCCTTACGAGATTAACAGGAAATAAAAAACTTTCTCAAAAGGCACGAGGTGATGTCGTACCCTGAGCCACTATTGAATTCGCAAGATGTTATTAGAAATAATTTTAAGTCTTTACAGCAAACAAAATTTCAAGACATTTTAAATGGAAAGCAAACTGCTTAGCCTCGCTCAGAACTTTAAGCTCTTTGGGCTGTTTGTTTCGACTTACACATACAATTATATGTTGCAAGCCTTCCTTCAATTTAAAACATACTAGCAACGTAAATCAGTGTGGAAAGCAATTGTTTTTATCAAACAGAAATTGTACTCCGCCAGCAAAAATGAATACTTGCAATCGTTAAAAAATATGAAGAAGAAGGACATCCTTGGTATAGCAGCGAAGTAAATTTGCAGCTGTCACAGAGATAAGATAACAAAAATATTAAAGGTGAGAAATTTGTCCTCCTTCAGGTATCACTTCAACATTTTTTTTTTTTGTCTGAAAGGGTTTTAAATTTTTTGATCAACAACTTAAGATTGATATAAAAATACGTGATCAGCAAAGTATGCTTTAGAGTTTAAAGAGGTTTGTGTGATGCAAGTGATGTTTCCGGTGAGTCGCAGGACTAAGTTTCCATCACGTGCAGTCCAATCGGTCATTTTTTATATCTAAAAAGAAACCGTAAGCATGTCTAATTTTTATTAGAATATTGTGGGCGTGCGAATGTCTCTGAAGGACAACTGGCTGCGTGCACAACATGTTGCCCTATGATTTCCTTGTTGAGGCAATTGTCTTGTGCCTCATGCATTTAGATAAAATATCTTAGTCGAAAAATATTTCCTTCAAAGCATTAAAGATTTCAAACAATTTTATAAGGAGCAGTAAGAGGATAATGTGATACTGCAAAGGCATCGTTTACTATTAGCTATTAAGTTAGAGAAGGTATTTGCTAGTATTCACGGTTTTGTGTTAAGCATTTCCTAATTACTTTTGATAAGCAAAGTCGTCTTAATATTTCTATTTCGACTTGGAAATTTCTTGCTAAACATAATATTTAATTATTTAGCTTTACTCCTTTAGTGAAAAAATTATACGAGAATTATTATTATTGCAACGTGTGCAATTCGTAATGGCATTACAAATTGCATTGGTTTCTAACACTTAATATTCTTTGAGTACAGTTGTCGTTATTATATTTTACTAATATTTTTTTTTTTTGTTGCATATGTGTTGTTCACTTGCAGCAACAACAATTTCTTTAGCTTGGAGTGCACTCCGACGACGTTTACATTTTACACCTATTGCGAGGCATTTAGTGTGAACCATTTCCAGCGTATTATTACGTTATTAAATATGCCGATAGTTCATGCTGGTTGCCAGTTTGCCTTTTCAACGTTCATTAATTCACTGTACTCACCCATGCCAGGCTCATGTGCCACAAGTCGTTCACTTTGTTTATAACTTTGATTACAGATTAAAGTTTATTTTAATTCAAATGAAATGTAAAGGAATAAAATAGTGGCAAATAAAACTCCGGCGAATAACAACATTCAGTCTACTGCGGGAAATCGCAGACACACATTTTAGATATGGAATACGTATCAGTACATAAATATTTGTTCAAATCCGTGTAAATATCTATGATACGTATTCATCCCCGCACACATACACACTTACTAGTATCTACTATGTGCAAGCATGTGCTGTGTACAGATCCACTATCTGTGTACGTAACGATAGTTGCGCTATGCCTTTTACATTAGCAAAAGGCCAAACGGCCAAAAGGCATTTCCATAGTATGTGTTTGTATGATTTGTAATTCAAGCCTTTACATTTTACTGCCGTTGTTATGACTTTCCTTTCCAACCTTCTGGCTTAAAATCATCATCACTTTTTATTTCTTCTTTGTTTGAATCCATTTTTCCACTTTTTCCCCCATTGTCTGTTTCTTGCTTATTTTAAATCGTAAATCTGTGTTATAATCATCGCCAAAACAAGAAAAGTAGAAGGTACCTTAACTCCCTTAGGAACTTGGTCAGCATTTTTCCAATCAGTATCTACAGCTGAAACTTAGAACCGAACGTTTCAATACAATTTTTAGCCAAAAAGCAAAAAACAAATAAAAGCTTTTGGCCAATATCTCATGCTAAATCGCATTATACATATAAATTTAAGTGTATTTTGGTTTGTTAAAGGTCAAAAAGAAGAACACATAAATTTGTGAACAATAAGCATAAAAGCGGCCACATGTTAACAGTACCCCGCCCAAAAGCCAAAAACCAAAAACAAAAAAGGAAGAGAACAATAAACAACATCAAAATTATGAAAGGTGTAAATCAATGCACATGTTACTTATTTCTCTATTTGTTAGCCTTCCGCCAGGGTGTGAGAAGCCTTGAAACACACACACCCACACACAAACACAACAGTTACTTTTTACCAAATAAATGAACTGAGCTAAAAGATAATTTATCTAGAACCGGAGCTTTAAACTAAAATAAAAATAAAAACAAAAATGTGTTTTTTTATTATTTAAATCTTTAAGAAAATGTTTACTATCAAAACATTTAAAAGATATTTGATTTGATACTTTAAAGATCCAATTTAGCAAATTAACAGCAGCTGAAATATTCTTTTGGATACAACTAAAGGATTACTAAAAGAAACTGCAGCTCGAAATTCTGGTGACGTATACATACATATATATGAAATTTGTATTATGAGCTGGCAGCAATGTAGAACATTTCATTGCATCTAATGTATTTTGTGCATTCGCACACGATAGCTCCACAGCTACCAGGACCTGCACCAGATGACATATATTTCCCTTTTCAACTCTCCTGATTGCGACCCATAATCGCAAATAAGCTTGGGATTGTTCTGCCATTTGTGCCCTGCTACAGCAAGAGATCCGTTGTAAATTTGCTACAAATCTTAAAAAAAAACTAACTACGAGGTTTTAACAGCCTTGCGGAATTTTCCCTAACAAAATATCGGACAATATTATTTAAAAGTTTGTAGTCAAACAAAATTTATTTACAGTGCCACCTAATAAATCTGTACAAGTGGGAAAAATAGAAATTGCGTAAGTTTCGCAATAGTCCTGTTCATAATACAGGCTACTCAAATGGGTCTTCCAGGCTTATTTATTTATAATATTTAAAATAATGAAGGTTTTACAATTTAATTGACAGTTCAAAACTGATTGAGAAGTACTGCAAATATATTACAATATTTATCGCTTATACTGTGATTCAGATTGTTCTTGGAACTATTCCATAATCATTCTGTACAGTTGTCAGATCTTCGTTTAAATACAAAAGAAAAATTTAATAAAAATTTAAGTATGAAGAAAAGAAAATTTTCTGGCTGCAAATCAACTTAATTTTCATCTCATTAGATGGCTTCAATATAAAATCAGGGGTACTACAAGGTCATGCTCCCTTTGATGATGAACTCTTTGATGATGTTCAATCTGATGGAAAAGTTTCTTTTCTCCTTTCCTTCTTTTTAGAATATTGCAAAATTCATTTTCCTATTTAATGGCAGGCTATCGATATGAGAGATTGAGGAAAGAAGCCGTAATATGTATGATGCGCTCACCCATGACCTTATGATTGCATTTGAGTGGGTCATCCGAGCACTCCACCTGATATTCATGAAAAACCAAATTATTTAATTTTTATTAGTTTTTGTAAAATCGAATCGAGCCTCCATCAGTTACTTAAAGTAAACTTTGCATTGTAGTGATCCGTTTTAGCCAGCAAATAACTTGCAAGAATGAGCATACGAGAATTGTAACGCACAACACCGGTAATTAATAATATAACAATAACAACAGTGAACAAAGTTCTCATCCAAGGCAAGCTCAAGCACCAATATTCGCATGGAAAATCTTAAAGAGGGTTGGCATCAGCTATTGCCAGTCTTTAGAGAACTGACACAGACCCACTCGGAATCAGAAGCCAATGAATTTTTCTCAAGAGTGCAAGACATGAAAAATAAAATGGATTAGTACACACCCAGAATTCCTTTATATTTTCTTTGAAACCTTAATTTATAAACTAAATCTTCAAATTACAACTAAAGAAAATTTAATCGATATCGATAGGATTTAATGAATACTCTCACTTACGTAACATTCAAATACGTCAATTCAAACCTTTTCTATTTCAAAAATCTACGCCAACCTTCAGTTGAACGTATGACAGTCATACACGTACAAAAAACTTACAGTGTTATGAAATAAGTTGTGAATGCATAAGTCTGTCCTTTTGTCCTTTGAATTAGTTGCACACCTTAACATTCAAAAAAATAAAAAAAAAATAAAAAATTTGACATTTATCCTTAAAACAAAGGCTGCACACAAATTCACAAGCACACTTATACTGATCCGAAAACAATAAGAATATTTGAAGGCAAAAAGATGAACAAAGTAAAAGGATTATTATTTTGTTTCCTTGTACTCAAATAAGAAAATGTAAAATGCACCCAGCAAGAAAGGCCTGTGATAAGATGCCCTTAAATATTATTTGCAGTCAGGAGAATTTCCCAAGATCTGATGATCACTGATCTCATGTACATGAAACTATAAGTGACATTTGGTGCAGATAAAATTGAGAAATTTATGACTTTTGGAAGCACCGAACTTTGATTTTTACTTCGTGAAACTTAGTTGCAGATTGTTCTCTATAGAAAACTGAAATAGAGAGTGAATAGAAGCCAGAAGAAGAATGTAAATAGAAGATTCAAATAGTAAGCAATAAAGCAAATGATGACTGAGAGCATGAATTCGATCCTAGTTGCAGCAAACAAGAATCCCTTTATTTAGTACTTGCTGGCCGCTGTTGCAGTCTTACCTTTCACAAAAAGGTGCGGAAGATAATATTAAAAGTATTAATATTTATTTGCAAACAAAAAATTTATCGTTTACAAATGTCAGCTGATCACAGCCACAAGCGCAATACATGTTGCTTATAGACGTATTTAACGTTGCGTAAAAGCGATTTCATGCCAATTCTAATGAGTATATTTTATTAATCTTTTTTTTTGCAATAAAAAAACAAAACAAAATTGAGCTCCAAAGCCTATGATTTACTATCCTACACGGTCGTACGATCTTTCAAATGTGGCAAGTGTGCTGAAAAATTATTTAGTTTGACCTAAAAATGCATCTGTCTGACAGATTTTTTTCACAACAAAAGGTTACGAAAATGTTTATAAAATGAATAAGCTGCTACTAAAAAAGATTATCTGCATCTTTCTTGTATGATAGTATGGCAAAGTAAAAAATTTAAACACAAACAAAATATTACTGTGGTATGTGATCTTTATAAAAACTGAGATTTTTTAGATCTGTCAAATCAATATACGTACATGCATAATTATGTAAAAAGTTAGTTCCATAATTTTGTCCAACATGTGGCTTATTAGATATTTATGGGCTGCAACTCAAGCAACACTATCCTGTCCTTGAATGCGAAGAATACTTTTGCCTCAAATCTACATTGGAAAGGAGGTGTTTCCATAAAGGCGACGGCAAGAAATGTTCATGTCGAAGTATGGTCGGAATTAAGGGCTTGCTACTCTATCCTACACAGTTGTAGGATTTATTCACATGAAAATCTGATAGTGATATCCTTCTGTTTTAAAAAAGAATGCTGGTGCCATACTATCATACGAGAATATTGCAAACAATTTACACTTTAATGATAAAACTAAAAGCAACTCTGATTGCGTGAAAAATGTAATTTTATGAAAATTTCATAAAAATTTAACACCTTTAGGCCAAACTATCCTCCTTCCTCAGAAGAGATTCCATACTTGGCAAATCATACAACTGTGTGGTATTGTGAATTAGGCCCTATAATATGTTCTAACATAGCAATTGAAAGTGGGCCACCTGATCAGAGTTTGCAATTTGCTTCTTTTTTACAGAAAGGCTTCTTCTGTAAAAAAATTGCACATTCTTTTAAGCATATTTTGTAAATTCATTCCCATTTCAAACAAAACTTTAATCAGCTACACAATTATTTTTAAATTCTCTTTTGGGAGTCCAATAGGAATGAGAAATTTTTTGGTCGCCAGATATTGTATCTTGAGCTGTTCAAAGCATTTAGGACATATTCCATTTCCAAAATAGATTCCGGGATTAATTACCAATTTTATTTTGACAATTTGTTAATAGAAAATATAAACGGAATCAATTAATATAATAATTATATTAAAAAAATTGGTAGATGAAACATTGCGATTATTCAAAGTTGCAGTAATTATTCCCGCTGGCTGATATAATACAGATCCATAATCCAATGGATGACAATGCCAACAACTTTTACTTTAACGTGTGAACGTTTCTGTTTTGCTGCGATTATTCCCATTGTTTGAGTTGTGGTTGGACTGGTGTTACCATTGTTATTCTTATTGGTATTGTTGTTGATTGCTCGTCGTTGTTACTGTTGTTGTTGTTGTTGTTATTGATAATAAATTTATGTGCTTAAGTTTGCATTGAATGTGTAACCAGCGTATTAGCAAAGTTTACATTAGGAAGGATCTACTAAATCAAAAGATACGAAAGGTAAAGCCACATTGAAGGCCACACATTACCCAATACACATTTACATACACACTTTTATTCATCATTGCATATACTCACGCACACACACACAGTCTTTATTTGCGGACTTGACACCAGAGTAAAATGCGCGTTATAGTATGAGGTAGGTATACCAGGTCTGCGTCTCCAAGTTCTGCTGTGCTGGTATGAGTATGTGAGCGGATGTGTTTGTGTGTGTATGTGCTGTGGTGAGTGTTTTCATATGCATTTAAACAAACATAAAATGATGAATGATTTTATGGTTTGTTTGGCCTGATTTTATTTATTTTCCTTTTTAACTTTTTCAATTTCTGAACAAGCAAACACACGCTCTCATTCGAATCGCCGTACGAGTATGTCGAATTCGAAGGAGTGTTATGATGTAAGAAGAAGTATACAGAAAATACAAAAATGAAAATTAAAAAAAATTGATTTTATGTTTGCATAAGAAATTGGATTTTTGCATTAGTTATGCAAAGGAGAAGTTTAATTTCTCGACCAAAAATCAAATGAAAAATTTTATACTTGCAACAACAATTTTTTGCTTGTTTATTATTTTACTTTTTTCTATGACAGTACCCCACCCACACTCTGTTTGCTTAAAAACATCTAAGAGCTCTTGAAAGCAATAATTGATGTTCCATAGAGTTCTAGAAAAAACGCACACACATATACAGTTCAACCAACATGCAGCCAGGCTATATGAACTTTGCATGGAATGTCAGAAAGCACCAGAAAAGAAATAGAAGTACTGAAAAGTGGATTAGTTTTGTTCCTTGTAACAAAAACTGAATGTACATGAAAAATGTATGAATGCCTGAATTTATGCCTGGTTATTAATACAGTAGCACAAAACTGCATGCTAAGAACTTGGAAGCCTTCAGGGTCAACTGATGCACGATCAAGGATTACAGGCTAAATTGGTGTTAGTTAGGTCAACCACAGAAACTTTTTACATGTATTATTTCCCAAACATGGGAAATGGTAAAGTTTTGCTCCGTAGCAAATTGAAAGAGTTCGCTGCAGTAAAGAAAAAAAATTACCGGGAGTTTTACTTTAATTAAAGCCGTACATGGAGAGGCGATCAAAAGTGAAACCAATTATTAGTTGATGAATTCATATCTGAAGGATAAGTGAGAAAAGGAGGGATTAAAATCTTTAACTATTTTGAAATGAGGAATCTATTAAGCTAATAATTTTCTCAATCAGTTGCAAATAAAAACCCACTATTTTGAATTCATGGCGACCACAAGAAATAAACATTTTGGGATGTCTAATAAGACTGTGATCTGTGACAGTTAAATAAAAAAACCATACTGAGGCAATATTTCTTTCCCCTTCAAACTCTGATATTTCAACTACCTAATTTATAGGCTTATATTTCACTCTGTAATCGGGTGATTTTCAGCAAATTGTTATTATTCCATTCAGAATTTCAGCAAAAGTAAGATTTTTCAAAAAACCTTAATTATGCACATATATGCATAATGGTATTCACCAGTACTATTCCCGCTCCTGTCACCTTGGCAAACTATCAAACAATGTGGTATTGGTATTTAGGATAACGATTAAAGTGGTATGGAAGATAAGGTTTTAATGAGCTCTGACACGATGCACTCATATACAAATTGTCATCAAGTCTGCAAGCCATCGATTTCATTGAATTTGTAGTGGAAGTGCGAGCTAAAAGCTCTGGCATACACTTATTGGCCATGTTAGAATAATTTAAAGCAGCTAAAGTTATTCAATCTGCATTATCGCTCTTTAACATCGAAAGTTCCGCTGACAAGGTATTTATGAGACTCCCAACTCTTGCGCTATATATTTTACATTCTAATGTGTATAAGGCCGTGTATTCAGCGTATCCTTTTAACGACTGTGTGTGTGTGTCAGAGAAAAGCATTTGTGACTAAAATGAATTTAATTTTAATTAGAAAAAGAAATCTGCTCTTTATTTACTTTGTAATTTTAATTTTTTTTTTTCTAATTCTGCAAATTCCGAAAATCTACTCGCGGAGCAATAACAAATTCTGGCAAAGAATCAAAAATTGCGCGTTCATAGTAAATAAAGTTATTTATTGCCAGCTGCTTTAAACTCAATAAATAATTAAAACATTTTACCTTCTAATTATTCATTGTCTCTTTTCATTCATACAATTTTTAATTATATTTTTAATAAAATGTGAAATAAATTTGATTGCCAAATATTACCTTGTTGAAGTCATCGCTTCTCTGATAATTTATTAACTTGGCCGATAATTGCATTTTTGGTAATTAAAAGAAATTTTTTTTAAATTTTCTGTATACAACGTGGCACTCAGTCTGTCCTTCGGCCTTTATGTGCGACATACATAAATAATATCTTGCAGCCAAATTTCGATGATAATTTACTGCCATTTGCACACATACATTCAAATTATGTAAGGACACAAAGGACTTTATGTTTTGCTTCTTATAGTTTGAAAAATACTTCTCAGAGAGACAGACCAATAAATAAATTACTGTCCAAACTAACATGCATGCACTTAAACAAATGCATAAGCATAAGAACCAGCGCTTCCATACATGCACAGAATGTATCCACATTTATAAATTGAGAATATTCCTTTGTAGCCTTCCAAAAAAAAAAAAAAAAAAAAAAAATCAAAAAATTCAACAACAAAATGAAAATTGGAACTTTCATAATAAATGTTACGGACTGGACACCAAAGCACACAATCGTTCCTAAAACAACTTACGAACACAAACAAAAAATCAATTGATATAGAGCGAGAGTCATAAGTGAATGAGGTTGTTTGTGTGTGTGCGCGTTTGCGTGCTTGTGTGTGTGTTGTGTGCTTAAGTAATGCTATTAGTGCACCATATAAAAGGCTAAGAATGTTATAACTCGTGCAAGGATGATTTGATGAGTTGCCAAGGGCCGAAAAGTCAAACAATAACTGAATTCGCCCACAACGAATTCTACTAATACTTTTACCTCCAGCAGCGTTACTAATGCCATCATACTACCTAGAAGCACAAGCATCAACTTTACGCTACCAATCCTTTATATTTCTTTATATAATTTTTCTTTTTTATCTTCTCTAACCACCGTCATATGCTGTTAACAATGCATCCAAGAATTACATGGATGTAAAAATGCAAGAGCTCGCTTGTCTGTGTGTGGCTTCATATGAAACAAATAAGAAAAAAAGTACAAATCAGTATGGTATTCATAATGAATGTTGTACATTGGAGAGCGAACAGCGCATGAAAATGGATTGGATGGCAAACATCACTCATCATCATCAGATTGAAGTTTAGTTGATGGTTTGTTGTAAGTACGTATTTCTGTATGTTTGCCCGTCTGTCTGTCCATCTGTCTGCCTGTGTGCCACTATATGAACATATTTGCTTCAAGCATAAAAGTCAAACAAATAAGATGAGAATATTGAAACACCATTGCCAATCGTATGAATTGAAATCTCAATTGAAGTGAAGAAAATTGGAACAAGTATTCACATCACGAAAAACTTGTCGCAAGAAATTAAAATCTACGAAACATTTGGAAGACACATGCGATAAGTTATAACCTAAAGGAATAAGAATAATAAGACCCCTAGTATATATACATATATATATATCTTATTTCGATCAATACGAATAATAGAAATCTTCAATATATTTCAGTTTAAACATACATATGGAATTTGGAGGAGCTGAAATATTAAAACTCAATTGGCGAGACGTGATTCCGGGAGATGGCATTAGCCGTTCCTACTTAGCGAACTTACAAGTTCAGTCAGCATCATACATATTCCAGATTAACATATTTCTCAAGGAAATGCTAGATATACAAGGTGGAATGAACAACAATTCATTAATTGCTAATGTCTCTTGCCAGCAGTCATCGATATTTGTATACATGAATATGGCAATTCTACCATTCAAACAAACACGGAAATTCAAAATCAAATTCTATTTGTGCTTTAGCACATTCGCCAGCATTAATCTGGTGCAAGACAAACATATAAGATAACTATCAGCTGTTAAATTGGTTCTAAATTAGAACAGTGTTGCCAATTCACGGTATAACGCATTAGTTAGAAATGTTTCTAATGAAAAAGTTAAATCAAAACTTATGCATATAGCGTTTCCAATTTCACTAAGATCAACTCACAAACAACGTTTAAGATATTTGTAAATTGTGGGGCGTAACCCCAATCCTCCATAGTGTAACAGACAGTGCGGCTATGGAAAATATCAGTAACTAAATATAAAATTTTTTTTAAATGCAATACAAGATTCAGAGATTATTTGTGAAATATATAATGGTAAATACAAATATAAATATACTATGGCATTATTATATTATTGTTAAATATCAAAAAGCAACTAATTTAAATAAAAATTCCTATTTTTTTTTTTTATCAATTAATACTTTTGTAAGAAAATACATTGTTCAGCACTCATTGAAAACTAAGCAGGGCATTACAAATTCGCCAATGCCGAATAAGCCATTGTAAATGGTTTTTAAATAATATTTTATTGCATTTTGAAGTACGTACAATATATTGTATTTTAATGTGGCATTCGCAACACTCTAACTCACTCACGCCTACACTGATACGCCAAAACGTACACGAATATGCAAGTGTGTTTGTTTGTACCCATTTCTAGAATAATAAGTTCAATTCAACTTCACCAACATAAATACAAACAAAAACTGTAGCAATAACAAAAGCAACAATGACACTTTTGGCCTCAATGCCAGAATGAAAAGTGCCTTCAGCATCAGCAGCACCAATAACAGTTACAGCAACAAACATCCATACCAAATAATATTCAGTCAAACACTTTTACAGCGCATTTACACACACCCACGCTCATATGTACACATAGATGGCTGCATGGATGTGTGTGCAATCACACTCCACACTCTCATGCACACATTACATTCACAGTTCCAGAGATTTTCAGAAGGACCAACTACAAATTGTTGTTTGTAAGTTGGCAACATTGCAATAGTCATCGTTCCAACTCTGAGTTTTAATATTGCAACTTTTTTAATTATTTCCTTTCTTTAACGTTTTTCAATCAGTTTTCGCTCATACCCTCACGCCAATTTCATTTGCACCCCTTGTGTTTCTATGACTGTTTTTGATTTCTACATTTGCCAATGTAAGTGGGAAAGTGAATGCGTGGGCTTGGGTCTGTGTGCCTGTAGCCTGTGTGGCTGTGTGTCGGCGCCTCTGTTTGTATGCGAATATTTTCAACGTTTCAATATCGATTGATTTGCGTTGATTTTTATTGTTGGTATTGTCGAAATAAAAGCAAACAGTGTTGAATAATCTTTCAATACTTTTGTAGCAGTTATTGTTGCTGTTCAATTTTGCCTGCGTGTGTATGTGTATGTGTGTGTACTTTGTAGGAGCTCATGGAACTTTTTCTATGAGTGATGTTGCTGTTACTTTCTGTTTATACGTGTATGTATTTATGCCGGGAACAACATCGAAACACACTTGCGTTCTTACTCTTACACACACGACCAACAATACAGCCGCTACATAATAGACATTATAATCGACTCCATTACACTGTCATGTATTCAGTATTTCCATTGTAATTCTTTGGCCATCGCGCTGCTGTTTTATTGCTTTTCTCCTCTCCATTAATGAGCACCGCCAGCATTCATGCTGAACAACCAAAAATCATACTAAAACCCCCAACAGTCATTCATTGAACTGGATATTTGTCTTTGACAAAATCGTTGGGATTTTCTAATATTTTTCTTTTTTTATTATTATTTGTATAAATCTTTATTGTCATACCCATCAACTAAATGTTGTTTTGATTATTTTCAATTCCGAGTTAGATTTTCGCAACATAATTTGGCTGCTATAAATATAGAGAATGTGTCCAACACCAGTGCTTTAGATTTGTCCACTTTTACAATTATGCTGTCATAACAAACGCTTTAAGGTCTGTCAATCATCTTTAGGAAGAGGTCCTGTAGCACCACGCGGCCGGCTAAAGACACAGTAATAAAATGTTCAATTACAGTAAATTAGATTGATTGATTAATGGAGTTCACATTGAGAAGAGCTTGCACTAAATGTTTGTAAAATTGAAATTGTTTAGGTACACTATACGCACATTGCGAAACTGTAGACACTTCTGTGCCTTAACACAACTTTCATACTTATTAAACTGAAAAATTTATTACTTTTTAAATTTTTATTTATCAGTAATTTGCCACTGCCTTCTGCAACTTCTTCACATAAAAATTTAATAAAAATAAAAATAATAATGCGACAAACAAAAGTTAAAGGATATTCTTCAAAAATAAATTTAAATTGAAACTGGCTAAAGCCTGTATGTATATAGGTGTATTTTATCAACCGTCTTATATCTTAGCAAAGCCATGCGGAATCAGCTGTTTTTTGCTCTGTGTACTTAGAAAGGAGATAAATTAAAATGCTGTAGAAGAGAACTCAGTATAAACATGAAGGAAATCTTTACACGCACAGAATATTAAAATCAGCAAATTACATAACCACAGTTGCACATTTTAGTACTTTTTCAATTAAATAAAAAAAACAAAAAATTTTTGTTTTCCTGATTACAGTAAATGCAATTCTGGTCGCATGAAAATTATAATTTAATGTAAATTTTCAAAACGTCTTGCGTATCATAATTCCCTTTTCAATTTGGCTAATATTAATACGAAGTAAAAGTGAATGAATTAAATTAAATATCACTCTGTTTAAAATTGGTATTCCCAACGTGGCTTTTCAAATATGCCGACTTTTTATCGAAATTATCTGGCATCTCCCCAGCGAAGTTGAAGTCGCTACTGGTGGAAAACAAAGTTCTCAGTGAAGGGATGCCATGTTTGAGCTTCTAACCCCGATGTAGAAGAAGTTCATGGGAAAAATCATTAACATTTTCATTTTCGTTTCGGATCACAAATCAAATATAAATCGCAGTTACAAATTAGAGACTGATACCATGTTGTAAAATGTATAGTGGAACTATTTTCTCAGCCTACATATCTCAGCTTAGTATATCTTTAACCTTTATGCAGTAAAAGTATCCTGAAGGATATACGCTCGTTTTATCATTGCGTGCTAATGAAACCCATAAACTGTCTTGTACGCAATCTTATATAATTTGAATCCCGAATTTGTATCTCATCGATAATAATAATTATCTTTACTAAAAAATATTTAGTGTAAAGCTTCACGGACCCCAAATCTATCGAGAGTAGCAAATTTTTAGGTGATTCCATTTGTGAGCCTTCTTAAAGTATGGGAGTTTCGCAGAATTTCTGTTTAAGCTTTAGGGAAGGAGGAAAAGTATTTATACTAAACTTTAACTTTATAGTGAATATAAAAGCTTTCTGGAAAAGTAAAAATATTACACTCAAACAATAAAAAAGCAATAAATAAGCACATAAAACTATATTTGGTGAAAGCAAGAAGAAGTACTTCAAATCAACGAAATAGAAATTTCTCTCTCCGATAGTTTATTAAAAAAAATTTAATTTGCCAAAGCCATATTCAAGAAAAATTTAATTCGTGAATTCAGCACTTTTCAGTTCTGCTCGTGCTATTGGCTTGTGGAAGCACCCGTTATTGCAAAGCGACACAGTTATACCGGGCGTATAAGTGGTATTCATTTACATGTCACGGATACGCCAGGACTTGAAAGACAAGACGTGAACACGAGGTTGAACCTTTATATCACAGATTTTCGGCCGCTTTCTGCTTAGGACCAAAATTCCGGTTTTTACTACTTCAACTGAATAAAAATAAATGGAAATAAACAGTTGGAATTTAGCATAAAAGAAAATAATTAATTAATAAAAATTTATTTATAGATAAAATCAACTCTCAGAGTTACGAAATATAACTTAGCACAACCAATCCACGTCTATCCATTATTTAGAAAACTGTATTTTGTTTTACTATATTTAAATCACTTTATAAGAAGAAGTGTAGACAGCATTGTTATATTAGATATTCGCCTGCCGATAGAAATAAAGTTTCCCCAAAAATTTATTTCCTTGAACCCAATCAAATACAAACTCAAAAAGGCTTTTCAAATCAAAATGATATCAAATGATATTGCAAACTCTTCCAAATTCAGGCAGGTGATTTATATAAAAATTTGTCTTCAAGCTTATGAAGTTTGGAAAGTATGATTCCGTATCGGATTTGCTTTTTGTAATATTTTAGCCACATATTTACATAATTTACAAACTGCTGTGCCCCACCTTAAAAATGATATTGCAATAAATGTTCGTTCATTTTTGATTCTCTCTCTAAATCTATATTATTTAGTATTTTGGCACTTGTGTCAACATTCCGACAGCCATAAAGAGAAAATGGTCTTCATAAACGAGAAGGTTGTAGCATCTATGAGCCGAAGAGTATGGCCCTTGTTAACACAAAGTTTCAACTTGCTGGAACCATGTACTGGTTCCAACACTAATGCACGCAAATCGGTAGACGAATAGAAATATTCCTCTAAATATAATATAATAAATATATCCTCGTGTGTGAAGGCCCAAAGGTACTGGAGCAAATCACTAATACAATTAGAAATCTAGTTTTTATTTAAAAAAAGTAACCAAAAATTGTTATCAACAACCGTAAAGAGATTTCGCGCCTTCCATTTCCTTAATTAAAGAAAAAACTTTTCATATATTCCGCTACATACGGGGGGAATTTTAACTAAGAGACAACTATCTTGTGATCAGCTGGCATTTAATCTCACTGCGAAGTATAAAACAAAACGGTTGTTTATAGAGTACGAGGAAAAGTTAAGTAGTAACCAGTATCTTACCTACTCGATGGTAGAAGGTGCAACACTTCCGCCTAGCATGCTGTTGCATCATGAGTAAAAGTTAAATTAAAAAAAATTATTTGCGATACACCAATCTCGCAAAACTCAGTTTATGCGCTTTCTCATGCTTATCGCAATAGTAAATAAAACATATATGCAAACTTTGTACGCCAATTCTTACCATCCACTCGAAGAACCAGGCAAAAGAAACTTCCTAAAAGGCATCCCTTAGTTTTCCATGTTGTAGATATTCGATTCTTTGGCAAATAAAAGATTTTCACGAAAGCCACTATTTATGTTTGGTAAAGTTGGAAGTGCAGACGTTTTCCACATAAAAATCCACGCAAGATACAAGTGAAATAGTGCTTGAATGAATTGCTTATTGAGCACCTTGAGCACGAAATAAGCATTGGATATGCTTCGATTATATCACACAAATAAATCAATACATTTACATGCATGCATGTATGTTTAAAATTGGTTTTAACAAACAGTCTGGCATTTATTAGAATAAGATGTTTTAATAATAATGGATTGTTTGCCTTAATCATCTCTTGTCGCAGAGTATGCAATTTATTTTCCGTTACTGAACAAGGCTTTTGTGAGTTTAAAATTTCCTTCAATTATACAACTTAACACTGAAGAGCATAAACTCTCTCCCTAATAAAAAAAAAGTGAATACAAAAGCCAAGAATGCTATCAAACGAACTGGCGGGAAAAATATATTACGATTCCTGCAGTTATCGAAAAGACCAGCCAAGCAACACATTAACAGAAAACTTCAACTAAACAAACGAGCATAAATTGCGCATACAAACCGTACAAAAACTAATAAATAAAGACCGATAGGAAAATGTATAAATAAAAAAATCTCCTTTCCCATTTTATAGTTACTGTATGATGATGATCTGGGAAACAAATTTGAAATTGACAGTTTAATAAATTAGAATTTTATTACTGCCAAGATCATATCGTACTGACAAATCTCTGGGAATACGACTGCGACAATGTCAATATATATTTTTTTCAATATTATTTTTTTTTTTCAACACAGATTTGCGTTATTTTTATGATGTGTCTCTGACAGTTGAGTTAGAGTTGCTCATATCGCCGCCGGGACGTCAGAAGGAGTATTTTTATGAAATTGCTTTTGTACATCATGGTCGATGATTTTGCCTAGTACAAAAGATTTATTAAAATGTCGGTGTCATTGTCTCATTGTTTCCTTTTTAACGTTTAACATATTTGACACATCTACAATCCTCAAATATTTAAATTAAAATATTATATTACAAATATAAAATTTCTTCTAATCCAATTAAAGCCAGATGAAATCCTATTTTAAGCTTTAAGCTTCATTCCTGTTGCACTTTATTGAAAGGAATATGAGCTTTTTATATTATTGCGAGAATTCAGACTTCTTTCCCACATGTTACCCTTTGGCAAAATCATAATAGTGGTATTCACTGTTCAATGTGCAAAGATAAATGAAATAGATTATTGCTTTTATGTAGCATGCCAACAACAAAATATACTCATTTGCTTATACCACGAAATCGCTTTTAGGCAAACGCCAAATGTCTAATGCGTTTTTCCTGCAACGTGTATTGCGCTTGCAACTGTGATAATAAATCAGCTGACATTTGTAAACAATGAACTTACAGTTGCCAAACAAATAAAAATATTTCTTTATATTTCTTGTTATAAAAATGCTCCTTACATTATTAGTTTATAAATTATTTCACATTTTTTCCAACTCTAACAAGATCTTCTATAGAAATTAGAATTTTTGATATTTCATATTTAATTCAGCAGGTAACTTATTACGTAAGACTAAAGATTCCCGATTCCATGTGATGGTATAAAATAGGAGAGAGGATGTAATAAATTACTGTCATATGTAGTTAAACAAAAAATAAATCGAAAAATATAATATGTGGTCACAAGACGGACAAAAGATCAGGAAATTATATTTGTTCCTAGAAAGCATTATCTCTTCATTCTCGTGATTTATATCAGTATTCCGATTTTAATAATATCTCAATGTTAGGTAAAGAGATTTTAAATATTTTACAGCCATTTCTCCGATATTGCAAGAATAATTCTTGCACATTATTAGTGATTTTAGTTTTTTTAAATTTCTTCTATACGTGCGATGAGCCGATCGACAAATCGTATGAAAACATAAATGTTTCCATACAAAATTTCCTTCTTTTAGTGCGACGAAATTTCAAAATCTGTCACTATAAAATTAAACAGCATTGCTACAAAAACTCAGCTTGATTTCTTAATAGATACCAAAAAAAACTAATCATTTTGATAGAATTTAAATTTATTTTTTTTTTAAATTTTATTTTATTTATTACAATGTGTGTGTGTAACTACTTCAAAGGATATGCATACATATTCACAAATACGAATTTACTATTTGTAACACATATTTTCTCAAATAGATGGCGCAAGAACATTTTGCGGCAGCGTTGTATTTGTATGCAAACAATTTAGTAGTATTTTTTACTACTCTGGTGAGCCATATGCAACTCTTGAAATAATTGTGTAAAAATGCGTTTCAACATCTTTCATCTTTCATCTGTAATATTTATACGAGCGTGATTGTGAAAACAAAAATTTAATGAAATGGAATTGAAAGATTCTTTAATTATTACAACAATATTCATAAATAGAAAAATGAGGCATGAAGACGATGAGACATGCAACCAACACATATTAGCTAATGTAGCTAATTTATTTAGACATAATTTGAAAAGTAATCAAATTGTAGGATCGGAGGACAATCTTTTTTACGCTCTTTTCCATTTCCTTTATTAATTTTTTTTACAATTGAGTCCTTTTTTCTAGAGATGACACAAAAATAACCAAAAGGTGATGGGTAAAACCAAATGAGTTAAGAATATCTTGCAAAGATGTTGAAACAGGTCGCGTTTTTCAACTACAGGTGTCATATAGGGAGATGTTAACACCTTCGTGAGTGTAAACCGGCTGTAAGAGATGTTAACACCTTCGTGAGTGTAAACCGGCTGTAAGTGTATTCGATCGAACCAAAGTTCCTTTTCGGGCGACTGACTGCTTTTCGTTCGCCTCATTTTCACGCAACATTGGTGAACTGGCTATTATATGTTTTAAGTGTCAAAAAGTGTTTCCTAAATAAGTTATTCTTTAGAAGTTATTCGTTAGGAACGCCAAAAAAGCAGGCAATTGTCTAGAGATATATCGAAGAAATAAGAACGAAAATTATTTTTAGAAAATATTTTTTATTCTTGGAAAGAAATTAAATAATGAGATCGGATAAAAAGTAAAGTAATAATATTTTTAATA
This sequence comes from Ormia ochracea, assembly GCA_963402855.1. Lineage (NCBI taxonomy): Eukaryota > Metazoa > Arthropoda > Insecta > Diptera > Tachinidae > Ormia > Ormia ochracea. The sequence continues at coordinate 32,026,950 of OY727108.1, forward strand.
TGAACCACAACGCTTTACAAAGTTTCGCAATAGCTAAGGCGCACCATCTACTTATTAAAACACGCCATCGTTAGTGGACGGCTTGAAGCTTAATGTTCATAATGTAGCATCAAAAACATGCCTTCACCAATTACGCGCGATATAAAAATCTAGTACATTTCACAAGCTTCGTTTAGCCTAGCGGACAAGCGATTTTGTTGTAATGAAAGGCAACAGTAGTATAAAAAATGTTGATATCATTTGAATGCTAAACGTATTATTGTGCAAATATCGCTACAAAGTTATGTATCGGCTGCTACAATAACATTTAATATTATATTCCTTTTGAATTATAACAAGTGAAAAATAAATCAATGCCTTCTTTCTATTTTATGACTTATACGAGTATCCATTTTCTTTTCAACGTGAAAAAAAAACGTAAAAATTTTTGATTTTAATAAAAATTTTCGGGAATTGGAAAATATTCTCATAAGATTCTATCTGAATAACCTCAATTGTGCTTTGTGCGCTCATGTTCTCTTTATAAGGACTTTTACTATTCTCTTGCTATCGTTACGGCGACGATATTTTTACTGGTGCTGTAAATTTCTATTTGTTGTTACTTTCTTTCAAATATTAACAACTTTCGTATAGCTTTCAATGCATAAAACGATGTCAAAATGCCAACATTAGACGGAAATTTCTATGTAGATGTTGACGAGAAGATTTTCTTTTGTACGCAATTTGGATGGCAGGGAGAATGATTGAGCGTATGGAAGTTTAATGGTAAACGTATAAATATATAAATATTTGTAGAGAACACATTCAACTAAACGCTTCAGATGACACATGATTTTGTTGGAGGTATAGAAACATTTGTTATCAAGGAGGTCGTTAATCACGCAGTATCCGACGTTCATAATATTCAGTCGTGAACTGGAAAATTACAAGAACGTCTCTTTCAAAAACTTAGCAACACCTCAAGTTCATTGTGCACATCAATCGTCAAGGAATTTTGAGAACAGTTCATTCAATCAGGCCGTCTATCATGACACAGATGATTATGCTAGAAATATCGAAACTTCTGTTATCAAACAGCCTAGTCAGTTAGTCGAACTATTGAATCAAGAAAAACTAAATAAAATTCAAAGATCTTTAAGCTTAATAATTCCTTGCAACATTTTTTTAATTAACTGAGCTTGTGACATTTTTAAACTTGATAGAAACCCGAATTTCAATAATCCTTTCGGTCAATTCGAAAAAGCAGCTTCATGTTCACTTAACATAATTCACTTTCCATTTTCAGAATCTCTGTGTCTTTGTGCAGAGCAATCTCAACAACTGGGTATATAACGGAGCCACCACTCAATCTTCATCCAACTAAATAGCAGAAAGCCAAAATTTGTCATCTTGTTTAGCTATTGCAAATATATTAAAACGGAACTAATCAGCGATGAACAACGGCACATTTGGTACTTTTTAGAAATAAAATAATTCAACAACCAAGAACTCAATTTAAAACTGATTTAAGCCTTTCAGAACTGGGGGTATGCATTACTATAAATGCATTCGTAAATACATTTGCTACTTTCGAGTTGCCGTATCGGATTATCGGATTATTGTGTAATGCACAGCATACATTCATACATACACTGACATTTTGCGTACTAAATGCTGCCAATGTTGAATAATACATTCGAAAGTAATGCCAAATTATTTCGTTTAGTGGGGCCACTTTTCACTAGATCCGAAAGTGTTACATGGTGAAAGTTTAAATTTGGATCGAAAACCACTTTCGACCTGCTCATACTTTCAAATAGAATTACATAGTACCACCTCTAATCATTATCTTGTAAGTAATTTCCCCAAAAAAAAATTGGTGTCACATATTTTTACATACTACTCTTTATTAAAATTTTGTAAAAAATTTCAAATTTAAATTGTTTGTATTTATAATAAATTTTTATATTATTTAAGCATAGCCCTTTCAACTGGAACATTTTCTAAAAGGTACAAAGGTACTTTTTGTACGAGGGATACTCTAAGCCACAAGCACTCTTTTGGAAAAAAAAAATATTTCAATAAAATAATTTGGGGAAGAAGTAACTTTTTGAAGGAAGCGTGTAAAAAATTCTGTTCCCGATAGAATTCAAATTTAAAAAGGTACTTTTCGGTAAATCAATTATTTGAAAAATGTCTCGTTTTGAGAATCTGTTTCAAAAAGACAAACTGAGTTACTTTAATTTATTTAAATGGCTATTCTTCTTGAAAAGTCACTCTTATAAAATATAGATACAATTTTTTTAAAAAAGCATTTTATATAAAAATATTTGTAATTTTTTTTTCAATCAAGAAAAAATTGATCACCGACACTAAAGGCGTTTCAAGGCGATCCACTCCAAGCTGGCGCACAAATCTTGCAATAACCTTTTAACATTAAGCAGGTAAGACGTGGTCACACATAGTATGTGATCACGGTGTAATGATGTATTATCATATTAATGTAATAGCAAATGGTAAACAGAAGCTTAAAATACACACAGAGTGCCATTCAATAAGGGCACCCTCCCTTCACACTATGTTCACATGCCGAGGGTGATCTTAATATGTAATGCAGAGTTATAAAATATAGTTTTCTTTCAACTATAGTTTCTCAGCTTTCTTTCTCTTTCCAGCCCTGATGGGCTATTTTTCGAAAGATAATTAAAAAAAAATTATTATTAAATTTTTTTCAATTTAAGCAAATGCAAATAGGATTATTATAAAGCCAAATACGCCATGCAACTATTTCCTTTGTGGATGAGCAAAAAATATGTGTGTGTTTCTTAAAGAACTGTTTGGAATTTCTACGCGCCAGCATAAACTTAACAAATAAATATGTACTGATTTTAGCCAAAAGGATTCACTACTTATTTCTGACAGGATAACAAAACCACCAGACAAAATCCTAAATTGAATTTTAATTCTCTTAAAGAGATGGAAGAAGAACTCAAAATACCAAAATCACATTGTTTGGTTGCATAAATGCAAAGCCAGACTGCTGAATAAAATATTTATTGCGCCAAAGAATATCATATAGAATAATGATTAATCGCAACAGGAAGTCGATTCAAATAATAATGTATGTTCTTCTATTTAAAATGATTTGCTTCGATTGAGTAATGAATGGCGGTTTAAGTATAAAAAGTAAAATCTGCTTTATAAAATAAAAATGATTTTTTCTTTTCAGAGTCTGTTTTCTTTAAAAGTCGCAAGCGGAAAAATGTCATTCCATTTAAAATAAAAAATATTTCTTTATTTAGCCATTCCTCTTTAAAAGAGTATGTGAAAAAGATGTCTTTGTATTGTTATCTGAAATAAAATCTGCTTTACGGGGAAGCTGCTACAAATATAGTACATGCATACGTACGCATACAACTGCAATCAAGGCAAAAGAGATTTATTGCTGATGCACTTTCTTCTGCCATTTAATATTTTTTTCCTTCTTTATTTCTAAATGTTCTATTTCTAAAGAATGAAATACTTAAAATATTGCAAAATATTTGGGATAACAAGTTTTTCTTATAAACAAATAACAAAACATGCATTTCGATATCAAATGCAAAGAAACTCGGCAATATGAAACAAGGAAATGAATGCTTCAAGACTTGAAAAAATGTTTTCTTCTCTGTCTTTCCTGGACGAGAGTATTTTCCTGGTTAAAGTTTTTTTTTTTAATTATTTGTAGGAAAAATAAGTACACACATTTAGAGAGGAAGTCACTTCATAGAATATTTAACATTAAATAAAGTTTTAATATTAAATTATAAATTATATTTCAGATTAAAAAGTGAATTTATGTTGAACTCTTGTAATAAAGAGTGTTCAGAGTACAAGAAAAATGACTTCCAACACATCATGTCCCTTCCAAACCCTACTCTTATGCTGCTTCAAAATTCGAACAAGCAGCGAATACTGTATTCAAATACCACAGAACCAAAGAAGTATCACAAAATTCAAGTAGAACGTCGCTGGACTGGAACCAGCCAAAGTAGTGCTGGTCGCTTTAAGCAATTCATTTCGAATCACGTACACTCTAAGAATTTCTTCCAACATGCCGAATTTGCCGTAAGCATAATAGCTTTCGTAGCTTTCATGGGCTTTAAATATCCTTACTAATAGTATAATGATGTTCAAAAAATATTAATAAACACCGTGTATAAAAAATAATAAAAAAAAATAAATAAAAAAAAATGTTTTTTAACAATTTATTCCAAATAGAGCGAAAATAAAAATAAAAATAATTTTTAATATAAAAATTAACTTTATTTACAAACCCTTTTGATATGTTGACAAATTTTTCCAATTTTTGTGTGCATATTGATATAAAGAAACGGGTTTTGATTTTGCCGACGGCAATTCGGCACCAAAAATTCGTCTTTCATTCAAATTGAAAGTATTTCGTTAATTTCACAACTAATTTTATTAGGATAACAAAAGTTTTAATTGATCTTCAATCAATTTATAATTCTTTCTTTTTTTTAAACCTCAATGTAAAATTTACTCATAGCTAACTTACTTTACGCTAACGTAAAGCTGCGTTGTTTTTGAGCTATTTCATAGGAAGACTAATTTTTTTGTAATTTTGTATATTTTCCATACAGGAAATCTTTCATGGGCGGCGATCAGGCAATTACAATGTTTGCATGGCAAAAATTATTGAGCCAAAAGAAATTAAATTCTTGCCACACTTTTTTATTTAGATCTTTTAAAGGCAACAGAAAAGGTTTTAGTCACTAATTTATATTTTCACTCAAGTAACCGATTAATTACCACATTTTAAAAATAATATATAACTTATGGCAGCCGTTTTGTAGAGCTTTTCCTTATTTTTGTTACAAAATATATTTCTTATTTAATATTTAAAATAATAAATAGTTTATATGTAACTTAATAACTTAAATAAGTTTTCATATTAATAAAAAGCACAAATAGGTTTTGAAAATGCAGATTCTTTTCAATTTCTAACTGCAGTCAACAGAAACTTTATAACTATTTTAAATTTATCATATGTGAGCAAATATTTCATAGATTCCTTACATTTTCGAGAAACTATTTAAATACCTTATATTCCCCCTCTCTCCCTTTCAATTCTAACACACTATTAATTTAATGATGGTGGGTCCTATTTGAATTACGGTTTCCCAAATATTGAACTTAATATCTCGATGTCCCCATCTCTGGACCGCCCCTGAGCAAATAATTACACATTTTTCAATTGAAAGAAAAAACTTAATATTAGAAGGGAAAATAAAAAAAATTCTAAAAATGTTTCTGATGCAGTGAATGGTTGCTAAAAAGAATTGATTAAAATTTGGAATTTTTTGGAAAGCAAAGTTTCAATTTAGCTACGAAAGCAACCAAGAGAAATATTGTTTAAAGCTTTTTTTTTTATAAAATAATTTGGCCAAAAAATAAATTGTGGTCAAGTTCTAATTGCTGTTTAGTTTTTTGTAAAACGTTTCATTAAAAAAGAAAAATAATAGAAAAAATGTCAATAGAAAAATATGCAAATGAAGACTGTATGTCCTTCTACCGGTGACTCGTATTTTTAGATTGCCTTGAATTTACTTACCAACGACATCATGTGCAGTTGCGGGTATCGTTTTTATCTTCCACTTCATTCCGTTCGTGTGTGTGTGTTTGAATTTTTTATTTTATAGCTTTTTCTATTAATTGGTATTCAATATACATGTTGCTGACCATGTAAAGACAAACTAAAAGGATAATAAATATAAGACTTTACAATAAGATTGGCATGCGTACATTTTTATACATGTATATATGTATATGTATGTGTGGCGTGTGTATGTGTGTAGAGGTGTGTTTGTACAGGGTATTTTTTAGAGTTACGAGTTGAAAATAAAAGCAAAGTCAAACAAAAAGTTATATTCTTAATATAAATGAAAGGAACATAATTATTATTTCGGGCAAGTGGGTGCCACGTGGAAGAACTAATGAGGAAAGCCAGTTTTCAAAACCTTATCGAAGCAAAATCAAATCACAGGTTTTTTTCATCTTATTATTGCTTTAAAAGTTTCATTACTTACCATGTGACTGCATGCAATGGGCACAACATATCAGTACAATTAATGTCAGCTAATTGAAGTACTAAAAATATCAAGTCGTACACCTTCTCATAACCCACAAACCGTCGCAAAGCGTTGCTCGTGTAACCACAATGAAATGCCGTACAAAACAAAACAAAGACCAACTATCAGCTGTTAAATTGGTTATCAGATAAATCGGTGTTGCCTACACATCTTTATGGCCCTCTAAAGAAATTCACTACATATTAACCAAGTCAACTGAGTTATCAAAGAAGCAAGCCAATAATAAAAGCCTGCAAACACTCAACCATGTAAACATCCGCATTGTAATGAACAGGACATACTCAACTACATTCTTCTTTACTTTTCATCCGAGTGACCGTTGTGCGATTAAAGATGAAACTACTATTGGCACAATTGCACAATTGAAGTAGTTGCGTACTTTCTTCTTATCCTCTTTCTTACAGAAAGGTTACGTCAAAGAATGTTAAAGGGTTCGAATATATCAATTTTAATAGTTAGAAGCAGAGCTAGAAATTAAAATTTTATGCTTTTTAGAGTTTGCTTTGTTTAAAGGCAAAAGTACTAAAATATACAACACTGGTAAGAAAACTAAATATCAATTACTTTGTAATTTTGAGTCAAATACTTTTTCCAATATTCTCTATTAAATTTAACGTATAAGCCGTTTCGTTTTTTATTTATTTCAGATGGGGATCTGAATTAATAATACCGAAACCTATTTTTATATATTTTAAGTTAAATAGCTGCAGATATGCGAATTGAGGTTTTGCTAAAGTCGCGTAGCAAAAGAAAGAAATATATATGTATATTTTTTTAATGCGCCACTTACACATGTATTTAGCTTGTAAGGACTAACTTCTTTTATGCCAATAAAATTAATAGGGAGAAATATGCAATAAAATTTAGTTTTATTGGCATAAAAGAAGTTAGGCCTTACAAGCTAAATACATGTGTAAGTGGCACATTAAAAAAATATAAATATATTTAAAATAATTGACCAATAAGGAAAGGAATTTAAGACAGAAATATAGTTGATACTGGCAATAGTACTCCGATGAACAATATTTATATTTCAAATCAGTACAGTGTGACCACATTCGCTTCTTATTATGCCAATACAATTATTGCAGTGAGCGATCGGCCAAATGCGAATGAAATGCAAAAATCAGCAGGCTTATTCTGTATTGTGATGCGAAAGTCAATTTGAAGCGAAAATGATATGCGTTGCGAGAGAAATTGGTATTCTATAAGACTTTCGGAATCGCATTCGCATTTTATTTTAAATCGCGGCAACACCGGCCAAAATTAACAACGCTGGTACCAGTAAACGTCAAATTTAATCTTACGAAAGAAAAAGAAATTTGCGATTGCGGTTACAAAATAAAATAAATTTATTTATTATTTGTGTAATTGTGTAATTTAGCAAAAATGGATTTTGTTGCTCTATGGTTTTATGATGAAGAGGAGCATGACCAAAATGAAAGGGTGCAGAGAAGAATGCTTAGAAGCAAATCGGATATTCTAAGTTTGAATGTAAAAAGGTAATTTATTTTGTAGCATTAAAAACAATTAATTATGAAAAACATTTCTATTCCAGTTTTGTAAAAAAATTTAGATAGAACCAAGAGGCATTTTCATACGTTTTAAATAATATTGCCTCCGAACTAAAATCAACCAGCTACAATAATAGTACTAGTAATAACAATTACACAAACATTGCTAGAAATATTAGAGATGAAATAAAAAAAATATAATTTAAAAGCTAACAGTCTTCTTTTTATTTAGAAACTTAAAGGCACTTCTTTGGTTATATATTTCATTCATTTTGCTCAAAAAAAAAACTTAAAAAAATAATTAATTTAAATAAATGAACAAAATTATAATTTTTTACCTACATTTTTGTGCTTTGCGGTTGCTGTTTTGCTGCCGAATAAATTTGGCGATTATCGAATGTATGTGACATTAGCTTTCGCAATACAGAATACCGACTTTCCACATTTTCGCATTTGAAATGCGAATAAAAAAAGAGTACTATGAGAACATCGCAATACAGAATACCAATTGTTCGCATTTGCACTTTTTCGCATCGCATTGACTATTGCATCGCAATTCAGAATAAGCCTACTTTTTTACCATCGAATATATTTTGCGATCTTCGTATCTATCTGACATTTGTTTTCGCAAAACAGAATACCCACTTGCCACATTTTCGCATTTTGAATGCGAATACAAAAGTATTTTGCAAATATCGCAACACAGAATTGGAAGTGTTCGCATTTGCATGTTTTTGCATCGGAATACAGAATAAGCCTACAGGAAAACCCAATTTTTCTGCCATTCAGTGCTGCCAATTAGAAAAGAAATTTTGCCTTCAGAAGAGTTCATTGGTGAATTTACTTAATTTATGAAACTAATCCATAATAGAGTGTTTTACTTTAATAATTGAATGTTAAATATTAAAAAATGTACGACCAAATGCTGGACCACAAAATTATATCAATTTATGCGAAAATTACTACATTTCGCAAAGTTCACATCAGGTGGGCACAAAAAAGTGCGTCAGATAATTACAAAAGTCGGAATAATGAATGATCGCGATATTATCACAAATTATTTTGTTACCGGTGATCGCTTTATCATGAACTGTGTAGTGAACTAAAGCAATACGAACAACTTGCGGATTATACAAACGAAAAGTAGCTAGACTGTAAAAGCAAATTTGCTACGCGACATAAATTCTGCAAAATACTTTTAAAATCACGATTCTATACAATTATATGAAATTCATTTTTGCTCCACTCCTCCTCATAACTGTCTCCTTTCTACAACATTCTAAATATCGTCAATGGTCACTCTCATCTGCATGGCAAGCAACATACTTGAATGCACTCAAAAGGCCAACTACATTTTATTAGGACATGTGAATGCATGTGTGTTTGTGTGTGTGGCTGAGTGTGGTGCATGTGTATTAATGTGTCAGTATAGCATTTTTCATTGGGAATGTGCTTGTGTATCCAACATGAAAATCTTTGTGCAAAGTCTCATTCATATTTGTTGTATAAAAACTATTGTTCGATATTCCAAATATTTTGCGATAAAATTCCTCAACACAAGTAAATACGAGTATATTTAAATTTCTGTGTTTAATTCTGTCTCTCTTTATTTTTCTCAGCATAATTCACAGCATGGCACGTATTTTTCTACTTTTAATTTTACTTTACTCAATTCTTAAATTTCGATTACAGTTGCAATTTAAAAACATAAAAAAAAATAAATACGGAAAATATACTCTTAAATAATTGAGTGTTTGCTTAAATGTTACAGCTTTTCCTGATATTTGATAAAAAATGTATTGCCATTCTCAAATAGAAGACTGTATACGTGCATACCGGCTCCTACACATCCATGATGACATACATAAGTAATCTGACAATAATATTAATTAAAAAATATATACGAAAAGCTATAAATGCAACGTAAAGTTATTATCTAGATAGTTGTATCAATTAAAAGGAAGACAAGAGAAAAATCTGTTGAAAATCTTGTGAACGTTTAGATTGCATTTGCCATGACCCATAATGCTTTTAGTGATAATCAGCTCAATGTATTGCTAATCTTAGAGGAGAAAAGGCCATTCGCTTCAAAGCACAAATGACAGCAGGCCAATAGAATTGCCAAATAGACACAATGTTGGAGCATCAACGAATTTATGATGCTCTATTTACAACATAATAAAGGAAATAAATACATAAAATAAACATGTTGAATTTTAATTTTAATTTAATATAATTATATAAATGCCTTGTGCACGCACACGCGATCCGAAATTAAGCAAGCAGAAGCTGGCGCTATCGGTAGAATAATACAAAAGATTGTGAGCCGGACCACCAAGAGTTAAATATGTTACGACCACTAGCCTAATAAAATGTTATTGATGTAACAACTAAATTAAATATTTAATTAACAATTAAGTTTTTGAATTGAAATAATCGAATTGAATGGTTTTCATTCAAAGGAATATATAAATTATTCTGGCTTTAGTTTGTTAAATTGGATTTTCAATTAAATTATTTAATTAAACACAAATAATGAGAAAGTTCAAAGAAATATTTTTTTGGCTAAACGAAGGCTTGAATGACACTTTAAGATGTTTTGAAATCCAATAGCGATTTCACTATCTGTCACCGCGCAACTTGTCTTTTAATAAATAAATTAATTGAAAAATCCAGTTTAACAAACTTAAACTTAAGCCAGAATAATAGAACATTCCTTTGTTTATGAATTTAAATATAAAATGACGGAATTCCCACTTAAGTTATTTGAGAATTTGTAATACAATTATGTTTATTTATGCGAACTTTTCCAGTGCCCTTGAATTCTAAAGGAGAGTCCTTTGATTTGCCACAGTAATAAATAAGTAAAAAAAAAATAACTTTGTAAGCTACGAGTTTAATTTAAATAAATAAATTAAATTTATAATTTCCTAATTTTTGATTGAAATAGAAAAAGAGAATAATCTTGCAAAGGTGAAAAAATCAAAACTCTTGTACACATCGCATAATCCCCAATATTTGTTTGTGTTCTTCTGTTAGGTAATTTTGAATTTCAGCTAACGATATCTAAATTATATTTGATTCTTATTTTCTTTTGGTAACCAAAATATTTTCAATTAATATTTCACTATTTGAAATATTAATTTAAGGATCCCTACAGAGATGCAAAGAGAGTACTGAGTCAAGGTGGTGTAAACTTTTTCCAGAACGAAAAAGAATGTGCTCTTTACAGAATAACAAACTCAAGGACAAGGATATCTGTCTGTATGTACTAATCAAGGGTTGGTCCAGAAAAAACGCATTACACCGATAACAATAAAATGGAAGCACAAAAAGTTGTTAAATAAACAATTTTTTCCAAATAAATATTTTAAATACTTTAAACAATTTTCCCACCAGAAAAAAAACACAGTAAAAAATTCTTCTATATTGAACATCTTTCATGGAAAAGAGATTTAACAGGTTTGTAAATATTAATTAATATTCTATAATTTTAAAAGTGATGAGATTTGAATGATGAATTTCATGTCAGGTTCTACGATTAAGAAATATTTGCTTTATTAAATTTGAAGCGCATGCGCAGATAAATTACGTGGAACCAATTAGAGTTCTGGCAGGAAACAAACCTCTTTTGCACAATATTAAGTTAACCTCATTGACCTATAATTCACAAGTGTATCAGGATAAATTTAATTTATTATCCTTTTTGAGGCAAAGTCCATCTTTTAATTCAAGCTTCAGGTTCTACTGTCCTTTGGTGTTTTTGGTGAATTTTTAACTCATTGAATTTTTCAATTTTGAAATACCTATAATTTTATAAAGCGGTTTCAACTAGTTTTGCAACATTGGCAGTATTTTCATAATTAACAACAATTTAATTTAAATGTAAAACAAAAAAAGGATATGATATGCTGTAGCCGAATATGTGAATTATTAAATTGTAAATCAATTTTTGTTTAATTTAAATTAAGAAATCTCAAGAAAGAAAATCAAGAAAAAAAGAAGTCTAGTGTAGACCCGCTAGGTGAGATGATGTAGATTAGTGGAGACGTAGGAGATAATGGGGTCTCAAGATAACCGAGGCTATGCTATTCGTAATGAGGTTGTTAAGGATTATGAACCCCATGTTGGATATTTCACAAGCGCTATCTGGGTATGTTCCGCTGGTCAAAAGCATTTGGTCTCTAATGACTTGAATTATCACAGGATCTAAATGATATTTATTACTTACGATACATTACTGTGTTTAAAATAATGGTGGATGTCTCTTGAGGATTTTCGAGGTGATATTCCAAAATTTGTTGATGGTTACAAGAATTTAGTTTGTTCTCAGGATTCTCATTTTATAGAATCAGTTTGCAGATTGATCCACGCGGTCTCTTTTGATTATTGTGCTAATTGGGGTGATATATTGCAGAACTTCTCAATATCGTAATTCGTCTCTCATCTATTTAGGAAATGCCGATATCGCTGCGATAGCTTGAATGTAGTGAGCGCCACTGGAAGTGCTTTTAAAGCATATGTTTTACCAGCTCGAATTTTCTACGCTTTGATTCGATAGTGTGACGGCAGCTGCGCCACCAGTATATTCGAATCATTTATGGCAAAAATATGGGCAAATTATATGCAGTTGGCAAATATGGCATTCAATATATATCGAAACATCCATTTCAAATCTATTGTGAATGTGCCCCGGATATGAAATGCCGCAATGTCGCCCCTGTTCTACTCTGCTAGGGGTTAAAAGGTAGTGGTAGCTCTACTCTAAAAGTCGTTGCTGACCGCATTTAATACTTAGTACGTAATTTTGTATGTTTTTCATCAATTACTTAATATCGCTTATTCCAACAACTGCATACAATAAAAGTCGACGATAAGTTAAGCACTAATTAAATGTTTCAATGATTTTATTCTTTCTTTCCTCCTTCATTTTTTTTTCTCATTCATTTCTCATTGTTTTGCCAGCGAGTGATATTAATTTGCTTCACTTTTAAATCTTTCTACTTTCTAATTTCTTTTTATTGTTTGTATGTTCTTTCGACTGCTTTTATACACCAAACAAGCAATTTTAATGTAACTCCTTCAATTACTTGCCCAACATGAACCTTAGCGTGTGTTCAATTAGGTTTTAGTGCCAATATGTGGTGGCATTCTGTTACAACCTCTTAGATGTTCTTAATGGGCGAAAAAGCTTAATTCTCTACAGCCCAAAAAAAAAAAATAAAAAAAATCAAAACTGCTAAAACTTTGGGGATTGATTAAGCTGAGGAAAAAAGCAACAAACCAAAGTAGACTCAATTAATAGAATTATTTATTTTCTTTAGCAGTTTACATTTGGATCTGCTTATAAAGATAAAATTCAGACTACAGGCTGACTTGCAATTTAAAGTTTAATTTAATGACATTTAAAATGGAAAAGGGAAAGAGCAAAGAGTTCCTCGTTTAAAGTTTAAATGTTGAAGCTGATGTCCTTGCCGCAATGTTGTTTGGTCCTTTTGATATTTCTGTGGATTGGTTTACGTTTGATTTGCTTGAGCGGATGAGTGTGAGTTTGTATGAGCTGGTGTTAATTAAATTTTATTGGTGAATTTACGTGCATGTGGTTTATTGCAAGGAAAGAATTCAATACGTTCTGTCCGCTTTATTTGTTGAAAACCACTTAAACAAACAAGTTCATAGAAATCACTAATAGAATGAGTTTATTATTATCGTGCTTACACACTACAGGCGAGTGGTTTCAGTAAAAAAAAGAGTTGCATGACCATCCCTCAATGAATTAAGAAATGTTCGCATAAATTTTTAGGTCAACTCGCTCGTGTGGGTTACGGAAACAGCATTTAAATATTCGTATTCCTATGAATATAAAAGCATTTAGTGTAAGCAAAAGAATCGCAATCTATGGGCCGTTATTAAGCTAGAAAATTTAAAATGCGACTAAAATGAGAGAAGGGAAACTTTACGGATTCCAAATCTGGGGTTGCACAAAACACTGTCTGCTGCATCGCCAGTTGACGTTCGACAACTGTTGCTCTTACGTTGTCACATGTTACAAACAAATTAATTTTATAAAAATGCTTTGAGAAATAGTTTCTAAGTAAGTACTACTTCAAAAAGTACCCTCCAACAAATAGCAACCCTAAAAAAGAATTTATAGAAAAAGTAGATTTTTAGGTGCTCAAGAATCTGGATGGATTCGCAACTAGGCAAAAAAATGAAAAAGAATGCAAACAGCAGGTTAAGATCCAAAGCCTTACTTATCTCTTTTAGACCTAAAGTGGTTTATCTAAATCAAAAAAAAAAAAAAAAGTAAAAAATAATAAATAAATGAAATAAAAATAAGCAATAAAAAAAATCCAAAATTGGTTTTTTCTAACACAATGTCGCTTTGAGTTCACACTTAAAGAAGACGATTCACAAAAAATAAAGCAATAAAAAATAAAATACATAAAATGGTTAAAAATTAGTTAATTTCAATTCCGAGATGAATCTGAACGTTGTACAAACTCATTTTCCAGCACTTTCCCTGTTACATTTTTTAAATAAAATATGAAAGCATAAAGATGAATTCAGCTTAAAGCCAAAAGACGACTGCTCGCATAAGGCCACCCAATAATGGGTTCGCATTGGGAATACTTTTTTATTACTAGAAAAGTAGATGATGTTAAACCGATCGTTAAACATCGTAAGTCTGTGCAAAGAAATTCTCATCCAAAAACATTCATGGGTCATGTTTACAAAATCGCATTTGTGTAAATGTAATGTCTGTGTGTGTGTGTGTGTGTGTATTTTTGGTGTATATGTGTGCAGGGGGTAAATGCGTGTTCGTAAATCAACATGGGCTTGCGACAGCATTAACACGTGCCACAACTGGCGATTTCAATTAATGTTATCAGAGGAGCAAACGACAAATATAAATGGAAAGAAAAGTAAAGAAAATCATTTATCTGACAGACAGAATTTCTTTTTCTTCTTCTTCTTTTTTTTTTTTTAGCTGAGTGTTTCCATATTTGTCATAAATGGTTTTGTATTTTATGCTTTTTTAATTTTAACATGGCGTGATTTTTATACGAATTTTATTTCTTTATAAATTTCTTTGTTGTATCTTGTTAATATTCGTTCTTTTTTCACTTTTCATTCTATTTTTATTTCTTCTATTTTTACATGTTTATGAAGTACATCAGCAATGTGGGTACAATTCTATTGTTATTCTTTAATTTTTGTATATTTTTTTCTCCGCCAGCTCAAAAGTACATGGCAGTAGCTATGCCGATGTCCTTGCCTACTTTTTTTTCGCATTAATATTTTTTCACTGAGCTTTTTTCGTCCTGAGTATTTTTCCTGTTTAATGTCGCCTGCTGTTGCTCAAGTGTCATAAAAACTGACACTTGTTTTTATGCGATGTTTTTATTTTGTGTTACGTTGTTTACAATTCGTGTTAAAATGTTTTTGTAAAAAACAAAAATAGAAAAATAGATGGAAGAAAAAAAAAACAACAAACGATATGAAGAGGAAAAAAGTGGAAGAAGGCATTTCTAAAAGGCACAGATGCCAAGTAGTGGTAGCGGCTTGTTGCCCAATCCACTTTAGTGGAGTCCCAGTAAAGAAATATTGTTGTATAGTTAAATTGGGTGCTATTTTATTATTGTTTAGTCTCAACTGTTAAGAAATGATAAAAGAGCCGACGAGAAGAGCGAGATTCTCGGAACACATTCTATCACAATACCACCACTTCTGTTTGTCCTTTTTATATACCGAAATACGTAAAGAAATTAAATTTATTTTCTTTCTTTTTAATTTTGTTTTCTCTTCTAAACAACAATAAAGTACAAGCTTGTGTATTGTTTTTGTTTAAAGATTACTTTTAAAGTATCCTGCTAATGACACACTAGACTAAGGTCCTGTGCAAAAATAAACAAATATAAAAATTCGCAAAATAATGCTGACTGGCCGAAATTTGTATAGTTTTTCTTTTGGAAAATACAACATGTGGATATTAAAGGAATGTTTCAAGTTTCATACCGGAGATGCATTTTTATTCCTATAAAACTTCAGTTTAAGCTTTAATTAAATTATTTTTATAATTTTTTGGTTTTTAAAAGGACAACGTGCAGAGAGATTATGATGTGGAGAGTTGGAAATGAAGAGGAAAATAGAAGACCTTTTCGTTGCATTTCCGGGCCTGTCTGTTCCGTGTCCAAGCACTTGCTAACAATAACAACTTTCGCTAAAAATTCTTTTGCTTAAATAAAGAAATAAAAGAGAATTTATTAAAAACCGAAAGGTAATTTTTTGTGTGATTCGGAATCTGATATTTCGGCTGAAGACAATTGAAGGATCGGCAATTGAAGGATTGGTTTTACATGGTTTCCTTTCTTTATTGACATTATTATATATGAAAGGTGAAAGTTTCTATCTCTTTTCAAATCATCTTTCAGTGAAATGAATTTTTGTGATATTTAACAAATAGTACTAAACGTACACAATTGAGACCGGCATCCCCAGTATGGAATAGCAAAAAACCAGAAAATATATAGATTTTCGATTGACGAAAAACAAAACAGCTGATTCAAAATTCTGCCTTCAGAAATAATTTCAAAAATTTATGTTTGGCAAAGATACTCCTAAAAAGTACTTTTCACAAATATGAACTCTAAAAAAGTATTTTTATAATTGAAAGTTTTTAAAAGAAATTGCTAGAAATGTGATGTGTTTTATTAAAACCAATCCCCTTAAGAATTTTCTTGAAACAGCGCGTTTTGCAAGGTAGATGTAAACTGACTTAAGTTGAAAAAGTTTTAATTTTTTAGTCCACTAATAAATAAAACTCAATTAAATACCGGATTATTAAAAACTTATTTCACAATATGGGCAATTTTTAAATTTCGTTTTTGGAAACTTATCTAAATAAAATTCAATAAAAAAATAATATTTAAACTACGTTTGAATTAGTGGTACCGAAACAGCCACGTCTTATGAAAAGTACCAACCAATAATTTTTCAATAATTTAACATTATTATATTAAAATTACTATATTTAAAATTTTACCCAATAATACATTTCAAATTAAAAATTATTTTTGAGAAATTGTTTTTGAAAAATTAATTTCTAAAACAGAATTTTTTAAAAATTATAATTGTAAAAGGGCCGTTTTCGAAAAGTATTTAAAATTGTTTTTTTTTTACTTTTTTATTATTAAATAAAAAGAGAAATCCCTTCAAAAGTTTTCTTAATTTCAAATATTAATTAAAAGTACTTTTTAAAAGCCCGCATTGTTTCAGGAAATACTTTTTAAGAAAATAACATTTAAAACACTCTTAGTCTTTATAAAATAGTACCTTTCACATAACATATAATTTAAGGCACTTTTAAATTATGAAAATGCTAATAAATAAATTAACGAAAAAATTTTTTGTTATAATTTTAATAACAAAAACAAATAAATTTTGGAAAATTTCTAAATTTTTTAAAATATAATAATGAATTAGCCACCCTTAAGGGGAATTTCATTAAAAATTAATTTTTGTTAAAATTAACTTCATTTGGCAAATATTTATTTATTTCAGCTTAATTTCGACTTATAAAATTCGTCTTATTTCACAGTGTAGCGCAAAACCTTTCATTGCGATCTTTGAGGAAAAACAATATATAAAGTATAGAAAAACCATCTGTTATGAAAAGTACCAATAAAAATTCTTCCTTTTATTTTTCAATTTTGGAAAATTTATTTTTCAAAACAAATGGTGTAATTTGAAATATATTTTTGAAATGTATTTGATAAAATTTATCTGAATATACACTTCAAATTACAGTACTTTTAACATTTATATAAGTGTAATTACATAGAAAAAGTACCAGGTTTAGAGAATACCTTTCAAAAGGAAGAATTTTTTATAAAACATCCAATTAATAAAATGATAATAATTTTTTAAAAGCTCCTTCTAAAAATATTTTGTTTAAAAAAGTGTTTTCTCCTCCTGGTAGGGATTTTTTTTAAAAGGTATATTATTTATTTAAACCAATAGAGAATAATTACAAATTATTAACTAATACATTAGTTAATACGCCGTGGTAGGCTCACTAATGAAATGGCCACACTGGCCAAGAAAAATCATTGAGGAGGGACATTCTTAGCAGTGGATCCATCAATAAGCAGAGTTGATACATTTGGGCGAATTATGAAACTAATCAGCGCAGAAAAACTTAATGTTTGGTGTGCTTTACGGCCTGTCTATGGGATGTATTTTTTCCAAAATCATGTGGCTTGACACTGTTGGACTTCTTCCTTTTGAGGTTATTTGAAAGAAATGTTATACATCGATAAGCCAGCCATAATTCAAGAGGTAAATGATGAGATAATCCGGCAATTTAACGGCATTGAACCTCAATTATGCCTCAGCGTCATCGAAAATGTCGACTATCGCCGATGTTGCGGCGGCCATTTGGTAGGTATTTTGCCCCATATTTTATTCTGTTTTATCTCAAAATCAACATTGCCCCCTAAAAATTTATGCAACTTTACCCATCTGTTTCAATATTCTTCTATTTCGGAAATGTAATAAGAAAATTGTTTCACACAATCTTGATTACAAATTTATTTTGTAATGTTTTTATTGTATTTCAAAACTCCCTTTAAAATAATGTTAGTATTTTAAATGTTTATAGAACCTATTAAGCGGATTGATTTAAAAGTATGTCCTCGAAGAAAACTATCAATTGGAAATACTTTTAAAATCACTCTGTAGCTGTAAGTTTGGCATGGTAACTTGTATCGGCTTTTATTTTTGCACCTGAATTAGTTGGCCCTGCATTTCACTGTATGCAAAAACTAAACTCACCGGTAGACCTTCAAACACGCAACCTTGAAAAATCCAATCAAAAAACAACTCTTCCTCCAATATTTTTAAAAATCAAGTCACAACAGCCCTCGAACAATTTTTTCAAATCAATACAACAAAAAAGTTTTAGTCGATATGAATAAAAAAACACATCAATCAATAAATTTACTGAATGTTTATTTGAACAACTTCAAACGCCGTGCATATATTGGGCAAGTTAAAGTGCAATTGAATTGTAGAAATAGAAATAAAATCCGTTTGTGCTTTTGCCAAAACTTTATTATTTTTTTTTTTTAATTTGCAGGGCAGAATTCATTTAAAGGACAATTGTGCAGATTGGGAAGCATTCACACATACACAACAGAAACTCATGGTCCCTGGCTTTGTGGATAAGAAAAGAATCTTTGATTTTCATTTCAATTAAATCGCCATTTAACGAAACTAAATGAACTTCTAAATCTATTTTATATTATTCCATTCCACTATATCACTAGTTATTGCAATGTAAGTAACTGGATAAAATCGTATAAATGTATGTGGGTGTTGAACACGATTGAAAGTTTGTCTGTGTGTGTGTGTGTGTATGTGTGTGTGTTTGTTAGCCAGAGCGTTGGAGATAAATATCGCCAGCCCCATAACCAATTTTGCAAGTCAACATAAAGCCAATTTTAACCACCTCTGGCATTAGTTGTTATCTAATCTAGTCGGACTAAAAAAAACCTGCTGTACAGGCTGCCACTAACCAATACAACAGACACACTGACAGCCGTTCAAAGTAAAAGGCCTGCTTAATTCCTATTGAGCTTAACTGCAAAGAACCTCAAAGTGTAATTTATTGCTATTTTCTCTAACCGCAAGGATATTTAAACATATCCCTTAACAAAAAATACAACAAAAAGGCAAAAACGATAACAACAACAACAGCAACAACAACAACAACCACAACACCAATCACAACAACATTTCAAACACATATAAATTTTTGGCCCAAAAAAAGGCAGAAAACGGAAAAACCAAAGAATTAGTAACAAACTCTGTTGTTGGCCAGCATTTTAATTGAATTTCTTCTACAGGCAATTTTAAAGGTTCTGCAAGTAGGCTGTGGATGTATTTGTGGATGAATTCATTTATATGCCGCCTCGGCTGCATGACGATTTAAATTGCTGTTAACGTTGGTACTTTAAAGAATTCCTAATTAGTTTTTAATATACATACCCGTACTCGACATGCGAACTCCATTGAAATTCTCGCACTGAATACTAAGAAACGGAAGCGTTTGTGACTGTGATTACACATTGCAACATTTATTTCTATATACACACTTAATTTAATTATAAATTATCGATAATCAGGGCTTTTCATTTTATTCTCTCATTTCTTTATTTTAACTTATCAATTTGCAATTAAAAAGAAATATAGTGCCTCCAGTTCAATCCCATGGAGATACGATATCGAAGAGAAACTTGTTGAGCTTAATTAGAGTTTGAAAGCTTTTATTTGAATGAGATAAAATTCAAAAAGAATTGCTTCGAATTACGGAAGGGCCAAGTGCTGAATATCTGTCTCGGTTCCTAGAGAAACAGAGAAGTGCTCAATCTTTTTTTCAAGAGCGATGGCTAGCGAATATCGTTAACGGAAGAGCTAACTCAAAAAAAGTTGGGGAATTACATATTGAAGCAATCAATAGGACATACGCATTGAAAGCTTTGTGCTGGAATTTGAAGAAGGCATTAGTTAGTTAGTTAGCATTCTCATCAAAACAGCATTGGTCGTTACTTTGTAATAAACGAATTTAATTTTTTAAATAAAATTAAAAAAATTCACAACGTAATAAAATACTTCAAAATTAAATTTGCCACCCCTCTCCCCCTGTCAGGTGTTTGGCATAGCGGATTAAATCAATTACGTTTTGCAAAAAGCATCTGACTTTTTCTCTGCTTAAAAAATTTTTCGTTAAATTAACTATAATTCTAAAATGTTTTGTGTTGTTGATTGGAAGTAATTTTTCTCTAAAAAGAAAATTTAAGGAATTTTTTTTAATTATATTGATTGGAACCACCCTAAAAAACTTAAATGATGATGATGAGGCACACTTTTTAGAAGGATTGTTGGGACTTTTACGTGCTTCTAAACGCCAACCGTAAACACACATGCCTGTCACCAACTCCAATTGTGTCACCAACTTTGTAATATGTTTTAACTCGAATATTAAGCACATATTTTTAGTCCAAAGTTTCTAAGTCTCATTTGAAAGTGCCTGCGTGTAAGAAAGTTAAGCTAAAAGCCCACATAGAGAAAATCAATACTTGAAAACACGACCGCAAAGTATTTTCCTTTACATGTTTCGTTTTGCTTTAATTTGCGTGCTTCTAATTATATCGGGTTCTGGTGTATGGGGGATTTCCTCTTCTAGTTTTCAAACACAAAATTTTTGTGCATGCTGATACATATAAAATGAAAGGGCCGTCCGTCCGCCTCAAAATTATTTTTTAATTCGTAAAAAGTTTTAAGTTCAGTTGAGAGTCTCAGCAAATTTGCTTCGTGAGATTAACAATAAAAGCAACGAAATGGATTCTAATTAATATATAATTAGTTATTCATTTTAGCGCAAATCCTTTTTACATTTGCAAACTGCCGAGATTGTGCCACAATTAAAATGGAAAAGTTTTTGTAAACAAAATATTGCCGCTGCTGCACATTTCTGCATACACGGCAACATTTTATTTGCTGTTGCAAAAAGTTGTTGCATTCATGCATGAAACTTTTTGTGTAGGAAATATTCTTGCAAACAAACTTTTTTTTGCCAAACCTGCACAATGGTACCGTTTACTACTAGTCGATCACAATATGTATATATACGATTCCTATTCACTTCGTACCAATTTGTATTCAAAAGACTGCAACATGACCACGTCGGACTAGTTAACCGTAATTGAGAACGTTACAGTTGCTGAGCAGAATAATAAAATTTTAAAATATTAAATAAAAGTTTACATTGAAAGGCGGCCAAACAAAATCTTGTTTGGGATTACAGCAACGGTTTGCAATATAGCTGCAAATCACTACTCCATATGAAAACAAATTGCAGACGATCTTGCAGCGACTAATGTTTTGTCGATAAGACAATATTATCACATACGAAATGTTCTCATAATTGAGCTACTGAGTCCAATTAATGTAATTCTCATTCACATCGGAAAAAGAAAATGTTATTTTCCTATTTATTGCATCTAATCTCCATTACCAATTTTTTATTTGATTGGATAACGAAGTCATTCAGTCACATCATTGAATGTAATCAATTAAATTTTAAAACTCCGTGGCAATTTCATTCAAAGCTTTTGTAACAGAGAAAACTATACCACATTAAAACATAAATTCACTGTTCACACATGGCATTCTCAATATAACTTTTTATTAATTATCGTCACAACTCAAAAAGCGTAGTTGCATACTTTTAATTTTCGTGTCATTCAATGCTGTCAAATACAAAGTTTTTTCTCACAGCTCCCCAACTTTATAAATTTAATAGTGTGTGCGTCAAAAAGAGTCAATTGAGTTAAGAAATACGTCAAATTTGGCAACGTAGCTGCATAGCCGATCAGTAGAGCATTTATCTGCCACTCTTGACTAGTGAACTAAAATCGTACGAAATAGGTTGGCAACATTGGTATGATAATACCCAAAATTGATCACTTGTAAGAGATATTTTTTACGCTTCCATAGGTTACAGAATGAAAAAAAAAATTCTAATTTGCAGCCTCCTGATAGAAGTTATTTACATGCAGGATGAAAATAAATTAATTTATTGCATACTTTTAAGTTAAAGTCATTCCGAAAATTGTGAATTTCTACAAAAGAAATAGCATTTCTTACATGTTCTATAGGACTCTAACTAAAGTCGACTGCCAATAACGATCCTCTGAGTTAAGATTTGATAATTATTTTTAGTGAAATTTATTGTTTGAGTCGCATTTATGATTAAATGCAGCTAACGAATTTCAAGAAAATTACAGACTTTGAGTGTCAAGTTCCTCACGTTCCCTTCTCCACTTAAGACAACTGAGAAATTACTGTATTTTTCCTTGATTATAATGCATAAGACATGGTATATTTAGAAATCCTTTAAATGTGCATGTTCGTATATCTCGAATAGAAATTTCCATAATTTAGTTCGTGCGCTTTTTGTATTTGGTAGCATATTAGGAAGGCCCTTTTTGCCTGGAGATAAAACGTGGTTACATTTTCACGATTTTCTCCAACAAAAATATTTAGAAAATAATTTTAATATTTTTTATTAGGACAGAGGGTTCTCTGATGTGAAGTCAGCCTACCCTTCTGCCTGTTCAACCAACCACTTGGCTGTTGCAATTGAAAATTGTAAGGATGTAAATTCAAGTCTTTAATCAAAATTCGCATCAGTGATGCTTTTTTGCCAGACTATCGTCAACGACGGAGAAGTTTTCTGCAAGTCGGTGTGCTTAAATTGGCGCACACTTTGCCCGATTGAGGGCCATCAGAACGTCTTATTGCCATTTTGTAATGCCATTTGCCATGGATAAAGTGAAATAGCCAGCCATGTTCAGCATTCTTTAATAAGAAAATAACGCCCAATAAATAATAATAATAATTTATTAACATATTTTAACTGTTTAGCCGTTTCTTGCTGCTTCACAAGTTTCTAATATCTGTTTGTTTTTGAAACATTATTTTTGACACGTTTGGGGATCCTCTTAATGTGCTAACAGTGTGTACGTCGCATATGAATGCACTTTAATATTCACCTAATTTTGTATGTGTTTGCATTAAGTTAAACTCAGTGGCACATATACAACATATGCATGTAGTATGTGGGTCGATGGAAGAGACGAGCAAAAAAGCATGCACAACTTTAAATGGAAATTGGTACATACTGGTAGTTTAACACGAAACGGTTCATGTTTGAAAGTATTTCTAAATAATTAGCATTACTAACCCAACAACTAGCTTGCCATCCACATTTCGACACACACTCCTGCTGAGTCCACACACCTATCTACAAGCAGATATACATAGATGTAAGCATGTAGTCACATGCGTGTGCACGTACATACTAGCATTTATAAGGGTATGAGATACCAGCGAACATTTTATTGCCCCCTCGGCGGATACTAGAAAGGAGCTGAAATAACACAAAACTAAAACAATTACCTCCAATGTATTTCGTCATTTAATGGGATTTGAACACTTTCTTTATGTGTTACAGGACCATCAATTTCGTTCCGGTAATACTTAATAGATTGTGACAAGTCCTTCTTAAGAGTGGTTAAATTTTCAAGGGCTGATGTTGACTTTGAATAAAACACAAATTATTTTGGAAATTTTTTCCATTTGTTTTTATTACGATAATAGTATGTATGTAACAAAATATCGGTCAAATGGCCAGCACGACTTCGGTGGCGCATCTATAATTTTTTTTAATTTTCAATAAAATTTTCTTAATTTCGATGAGGCATAATTGAGGTTGAATGCCATTAAATTGCCTAATTGTCTGATCCTTTAGTTCTTCTTTTAAATAACCCAAAAGGAAGAAGTCGAACAGTGTCAAACCACATGAACTTGGCCGCCAATTGCCATCGCCGTCACGTAAGATAACACGCAAAGCCGCTAATGTTTCGTTAGCTGCATGGGAAGTGTCAGCATCCTGTTGAAAGCGCAGATAGTCCACATCCATAACTTAACATTCGGCTCATAAAAACTTCGTTATCCGCTCACCCTTAAAATGTAACCCCCCTTTATTAAATCTATAGTAGATAAGTCACAGATATAAGAAAATTCAACACTCCACATAAATATATGAACTGTTTCTACAAGTGTATGCGGTTTTGACATTCAATCTTAATATATATATACGAGTGTATACTTGTTCAGAGAGAATTTGAAAAACAAAATAATTTTTGAAGAAGCACTTTCGGAGACCTAAAGAAGAGCATTTCAACTTCTTCCATTTTCATTTTTATCAAGTGCTTTTCATACTCTATTGTAAATAGCATGCAAGAATTACAAACATATTTTTAAAAACCTAAAAATTCGATTAGTGATGCAATAAAAATTAGAGATTTCTACTCGTGAGCAGATCGTAACATCTATGACGTAAAAAATTCTCATCTATTAAGTGAATGCACAAGATAAAATGGGTTCAAAAAATATTCGGCAGTCCTGGCCTTCTTATTTAATGAAATCTGATGTTTTGTAAAGTAATAAGTTCATAACTGTGGAAAGCTCGAACCGGACTCTCTTTAGAAGATTTCCTCCAATTCTCTTACTTTTTTAATACTGCAAAAGTTTTCTCTCATTCATTGATATGAAATTCCGTGCAGTGCAGTGCAGTGAATAAGTAACTGTTTATACAACTAATTATACGCTTACTTCCATCAGATTTGTTTGCTGGGTATGATCGTACATGTGAATATGTGGTGTGACTATTTTTTTAGAAACAAAGGGATCAAGTTTGGAATAAAATAAATTATATTACACGTCTGCCAGTTAGCCAAATTCCAATACACGATACTTTCTGCAACGTTCTAAAGCTTCTTGAGAAACATAATTCAAAGAAAGGGAAATAAAATTGTCGGAAGGAATTTAGAAAGCCACGTCTTGTGGGTTATCGAAAGGAATTTTAGTGTATTTCCAATGAATACGATTCGATCTATATTTTAATTTCTTTACTTCCACATGTTTAAACAATAATAATAAATATAACAACAATGACGGCATGGCATGGATGAAGTCTGTTAAAGCATCTTCGTTGAAGTTCTCATGTACTTTCAGAAATTCATCCCACTATTTTTAACAAAATATGTTGTTGTTTTTAAGAGTATCTTTAATATGTTGCTATTTACTAAAACCAAAGCGTTTTGTAGAATTTTTATATGTTAGAAAATACTCCTCTGCAGCTAAGCAGATTCCAAGAAAAACTTATTTAAAGTATGGCATACACATAAAGTCATCTGCGCGCATACAACATAACAGAAATATCCAGCAGAGATAATTCAATACTGAATACAATCGTCGAGGAAACATCCAAAATCAGCATTCTACATTTTACTTTCAACAAACGATGAGATTGAAGCAAAGAAAACAGCCAGAACTGATCAACAGAAAGGTCTTCATCTTCCATCAGGACAACGCTAGACCAGGTACATTTTTCATGACACGTCAAAAACCGGGAGAGCCTGGCTGGGAAGTTTTGATGCATCCACCATATATCCCTGACTACCTTTTGTTTCGGTCAATGCAGAACTCTCTTAATGGAGTAAAGTTGGCTTAAAGAGAAGCCTGTGAAAATTATCAGAAAAGTTTTACACTGATGAAATAATGTGTCTAGTGAAAAAATGGCAAGAAGTGGTCGACCAAAATGGTACCTATTTGGTTTATTAAGGTATATTATAAATATGAAAAAAAAAATAAGTTGAAGTTGAGGTTGAAGTCCTTGGGAAAAAGAGAAACTTATTACTTTTGCTTCTAATATAACTGGTGAATACATAAACATTAGTGTGGAATATAAATTCTTTTAAATATTACGATGAATCTCACATATAATTTTTAAAACATTTTATTTCGAAAGGATAACTGATATTTCTGGAACTTGGATTTTTAATATTAAAACGAACTAAATGGGAGTAGAGAGTTTCTCGACACTATGACCAACCAATGGATGATGTATATATATAATATTGTTTCTATGTGTTTAAAGAAGCCTTACGCACTTGTTTCTGCCATACATCGTTAAGCAAATGCCTACAACACTTGGTCAATTGGGTCTACACGAATATGTACGCCAACAGATTTATGCATATGAGTGCATGTGTGCATGTGTGCTTATTTTAATTTATGTAACATGTCTGTATCCATCTTTAAATGGGTGGTGGGTGTCCATAAAATTGGTTAAAGGAACAATTAATTTTTTTTAGAAAGGCACAAGTGCAACAACAAACACTTTGTCTTTTAAACATTTTCAGTGGATGGGAACAATAAATCAAAGTTTAGATGAAAGATCAGCTGAGCATATAAAACACTACGTAATAAAAAATTATTTATGTTAAACTCTCATTGAATAAGAATGTGCAGGTAAAAATCTGGGCAGGAAAGCGGTGGGTCTACTTAAAAAAATTATTTACTTAAACTTTAACATTAAACCAGCTCTAATGGCGCACACATGCCGCAATATATGTATGTCGATTTACACGTACGTCTATTAACACAAAATCAATGGTCTGCATGTGATGGCTTTTTACACTAAAAATATCAGCAGGTGCAAAAAAAAATCAAATTTATTTTGTGTATTATTATTTTGTTTTTTCCTTTCGTGCTTTTGCCAACAAGTCTGCTCTTTGCTAAAAGTGGATTTTGTATTGAATTTTAAAACATGTTGGCCATAAATGTGTATACTAAGCTAATCTCATTTTCATTCCTAATATCCTTGAGACACGCAAATCATAAATAAACTAATGATATTATGACCGCAAATACTAGCAAACGTGTTTATTTTCCTCGTCATATCCTCGTCTCCTCATCTCCTCGTCCCTCCGTGTTGTTTTGCAATAACTGAGTGTGCAAATTTCTTCTGCGAATCGCTTTCGTTTACATTTTTATGTACATTTAAATCATATCATATAACAAAAGGAATACAAAAAAGGACTCATATGTGCGGTGTGTGTGTGTATGTATGTTAGTGTGAGTGCGCTGTTTCGTTATTTGTTTGTTTGCCAGTTGTGTTAACTTGTTATCACATTTATGGCCCTCCATGGAAAATCAGTTTCTATTAAGTTTAGTTGTAAATATAAAAACTTTGATTGATAAGATTCCAACTAATCTTAAGTTGTAAAAGTAATTTTCAGATTTTAATATCTGCACTTGTTACACATTTAATATCGTCATACAGTGTGATTGTTTCAAATCTTTCAAAACGTATCCTTATAAAATACTGCGCATAAATTAGTGTAGAGAAGATCTCTAGGAATTTCCAATTCATACTGGAATTACTTTCTTGTCAGAATCTGTCATTTTTCATCATTTCCATTTCCGTTACAGCGCACAACTATATAAGCTGCGTAGTATAACGTTATTTGAATAAAGAATATTTACTAATAACTATATTTGGAATGCAAGCAGAAAGCACATATAAATAAACGGCTCTAACTTGTGTATAGAACTCGTGCATTTCTATTTAATATTTCTCTTTAGCTACTGCTTAGCGAAACCACTGCCAAGGTAGGAACACCATGTTAAGGGTCTGAACTCTTTACCGACTACGTAATTATTAGGTTCGAGTGTATTTTTTAATCAAAAACTCTTTTGTCTCTGCTTGGCACTTGGCTTCCTTCATTTCATATTCAGATCCGCTTCTAAATAATACAACCACTTTGAAATGCACAATTTCCGAACTCATTAAGTCTAAATCAAAGCGTGTACTCGTGGCAGTAGTCGTTTAAATCTAATGGTTTTTAAAGTTGATTAATAATCGTCAACATTTGCTAAACTGTCCTCTTAATTCTTCATCTTAACGACTTTATATTTTTGTTTCTTTTGTTTCGTTTGTGCGCTGGCTTGTTTTGAGGAATACATTAGCAGAAGGATGACGAAGAAAACACTTCGTAAACCGTCGAGTTAATAATTCTTCTTGGTCACTCATTTTGAATGTAAATTGAAACGAAAATCATTCAACGAGTGAAAAAAACTTAAAAGCTTAGCAAACACTTTAAGCAGAAGGAAGTCAACGTTGTGGACAGTCGAGGTAAGCCGCTACAACAGCGCCAGCTACCATTTAAGCCAGGGCATCACATTACACACACACACATGCATAGATATTTATTAAACATGGCTCGTACTGCTAAATGGCAGGAAATGTTGGTAATAAACTTAAGTATTGCCATACTTCAAAGCAGTATGTTAAGACGAGTCTTAGTGTTAGAATATGATAAAACTAGTCATTTGCAATGTGAATGTGGCCGCCCAATAGTGGAACAATAATAATCCTTATTCCATAACTGCACCAGCGAAATAGCTGACTTTAATTTATGAAGTACTTAAAACAAAATATGAAAATGGCAAAAACTCACTCGTACAAGCAAGAAACATGTACACACATCAGCAAAAGGCTCAGAGTGCCTGCTGAATGCGAAAATAAGCAACGTGGAAAATTATAATAAAATACGTGAAGTTGACGTACAAAAGCAAGCGATCTGAAATGGAAATGTAAAAGAAAGAAAACGCTTCCCATTTTTTGTTTCCCCTTTCCTCGCCAGCTTAGTTTCCTTTAGTTTATGCCCATCGTTATTAAAAACAACTTGTAGAAATCATAAGCTCACTTCAGTCAAGTCAATTTCTTGTTTTTGCCCTGCTCATTCTTAGATTCCCCTACACTTGTTTACGGTTATCCATTGCTTTAGTTTTGCCTTTTCCTGCTCCTTATTTTCAGAAAATTTCTTTTATATTATTTTAAGGTTATTACTGCTGCGACAACACATAATTTAGAGGCAAATAGAGGAAGTGAAGTGTCATAAAAATTCAAATGAAGTTTTTATGCTCCAACATTATTATCAAGTTTTTGTTTGTATTTTTGGTTTAATAATTTAGGAATTATGACTTGTTGTTTGGATTTGTACGAGTATGTGTTTGTGCACTTGTGTGTGTTAATATCTATTACGTATATTTTAATGTTCAAAAAAGAGTTTAGGAATTATTTCGTTATAAAACATAAAGCCTTTTTAACTGCACGTTGCCACAGTGAAGAGCAAAACTTGCTAAACAACGGCGCAACAATCAAAATTGTTAATTAATATTTTCATTTATTAAATTAAAATATTCTCAAGTTTCTTTCATACTTTCATTATTTAATATTGTTTGGGTGCTTTTTTAAAAAGGGCATATTTTCGACAAAAGAAACATTAAATTTAAAAAGATTTTATTTTACTTGAAATTTATAGAAAATATTTTATATGGACAATATTTAAATAAAAAAGCAATAAGATTAAAAAGGAATGGAGATTTTAAAACGGTCTCAATACAGAAGACTTCTTTACTATGAAATTTAAGACATAAAAATAATTTCCAGAGGCATACTATTCACGTTAGCAACCTCTTCAGACTATGACACCGCTTTGCCGAAATATTGTTTGCATGCACATGCCTACTCGTATATTATCAAGAACTTTATTAATTCAGTATAAAAAAAAACTGCTTTAATTTTATATTTACTAAAAATAATTTGAGCCATAATAATTTTCCTTTCAAATTTTTATATTTAATTTCTCCACTTTTCCAATTAGACGAGAAGGAATGGAAATTTCCAAAGTCGAAAGAAATTATAAAACGATTATATTTTTACATACAAAAATTTTTATAATGTAATATTTTATGTATCGAATATTTTAAAAAGCACTAAACGTTATCCAAAACGCAATGAGTTGGCAACACTGTTTGCTGTTCCTTCTTTCCAATAATAAGCTCAGACTCTGTGAAAGAAAACATTTGTTTGTAAGATGCTTTCCGTTATAAAGTGTTACAAATTGTGGCACTTGGCCGAGCTGAACCGCATTCGCAAGATGAAATATCTTACGCAGAGTGCTAGAATTATGAGATTCAGTGCCTGCAGTGTTTCCTTGCTAGCAATGTTAAGAATTTTCCACAACGAAATGCAAATCCTTATCGATTTTGAAGGTTTTTAATTGTTCGTTACCAGTTTTTAAAAAAGTTGTTTTAGTTTTTCAACAAATTTTTTTTTCTTATAAATTTAATATTTTTATAAATAAATTCCTGTTAATGAGCCAACAGAAAAAAAAACTTCTACTTTTAAAAAGATTTCATACCTTTCCAGAAATTTAAAATTCATTTTTTAAAATACTTCAAATCTTGCAAGCAAAGACTTGAAAATGATGAGGTTCGAAACACAGTTTGTAAAGACGGTAGACAGTAAAATATTTCCCAAAGTAGTCTACTTTATCAGGGAATGAAATGAAGGTGATTTTGTGTGGTAGTGGTGAATGCAGGGCCCATAAATTAACCGGGATAAGACTCATACGAAACAAAAATTAATTTAAATGTCATTTCTGTCTAATTTAGACAAAAAAAATTTTCCAACGAGATATCCGAGATTCGTAAGGGATATCGTTAAAGCTTTTTAAACTCGTATGTTTGTGTGCAGCATTTTCATTTTGTTTCTCTTTTAATTAATTTATTTTTTTATTTATTTATTTATTTTATCCAGCTTGTGGCGTCTGGCCTTATTAATAAATTAATAAATCGGTAGCGATAAATTGTGCAATTAAAGAAGCGACATTTTAAAATTTAAGCACGGTATTCTGATCACGTGCTCCATGACTGAAGAAGCAAAAACTGAAGTTATTAAATTTATTGTCAAAAAAGAACTTCCGAAAGTGGATCGACAAAGTCCTATTCATTATGCGATTTTTTTTTCTTTTTGTACTGCTATAAGCTTGAATATGTGTATATTGCCCGCAGGAACACAACTGTTGTCATCAAAGGCTACTGAGAAAGCACTGACTTTCAAGTTTGCACTCTTTCTCTATCCATTACGAAATATTTTGCACAACAACTGTGTCCTTTCTCCTGAAAACGCTTACAACATATTATATAATATAGCAGATCCATAGCAGACGCTTTTTATGTACTACACAATATCGCCAACTTCAACTTTAAATGACTTGGAAAATGCTTAACTTGTCCATAGCAACAGTAGATTATTTGATTCAATCAGTTATCGCAAACGCCCCTGTTTCTGTTTTAATTTAATCCTGTAAAAGTTTTGCTTAAAATTGCGAAAAGCACAAATTGAAAACGCAAAGTACGCGAATATAGTTTGAAACGCTGTAATTTGCGGAAAAAAAATTTATTTTATATTATTTATTTGCAAACAATTTTCTTTTTCCTGTACAGCTGAAAAATGTTTAATTAACGCTAAGCTACACGACAATAAACTATAGTTGTTCTTAAGCGACTGTGAATGATATTAAGGATGTTGCAAAATTACAAACAGACACTTTTTAGCGCAAATTTAATTTAATAACTTGATTAGTGTTATATTAATGGACTTAAATGCAATATGACGCAAAGACGATGGATGAGAGATGCACAGTGCGACCGGTTGCTTCTTCTCTGTATTACTAGAAAATTTTATGGCTTTTCAGCCATCGCCTTGTCTGAATCACGCCTTTAAGCAGATTTATAGCTCATAAAGGTCTTAAGAAAGAAAAGATCAATTACTTCTATCTGGATTGATATATGCTCCTACGCCATGTCCTTGAGAACTCACATTATTGTTTCCTTGATAGTCATAGGCGGGATGTGCAGTATGCTTAACACTAAATTGAGTGTTATGACATGTCTGCTGGTAAAGTATGCGAGTGTATGTTAAAAATGCATCTGTGTGGCAGATTTTTTGCAAAGTCGTGTGATTTTTAAAGGCTTATGAAAATGTTCATAAAATAGTTACACTTGATCAGAGTTACATTTACGGTACATACAACACTACTTTGATGAGATTTTCAAAAATATCATGGAACTTCATAAGATTTTCTTGTGAATAAATGGTGTTGTTATTTTGTGACGAACTAATCTGATGAGAGTAGCATGCACGGTGTCTATCGTATAGAACGAAAATGAGGGAAATGTGTTGGAAATAATGTTCACCAATTTTATCCTTAATCCCTTTAAAAATCCTTTGGCAAATCGTTGTCGCTGACAACCCTTTTTACATTTTGCATAAACTTCTATAATTAATTACATCGCTTTCACAGCCAGAATCACACAAAATATTTTTTTTCAATTATTAATTGGTTTTTTATTTGTTTTGTCCATTTCATTTTTTTTTTCTTTTGACCTTTCCATTTAATTATCATATATTACAAATTCTTGTTTACATAATTTGTGTATGTGCCTTTATGTATATACATATGTAAGTATAAATGCATATGTATTCATACGTGTAAGGACGTTTCAAAGTTTGTTTCAGTTTGCTATTATTGAGAATAGGCAAATGAATAATGTACAGCCTACTAGCCCGAGGTCGCAAGTTCGATTCCAGCCTAGACCCCGGATGTTTTCCTGCAGATATGCCGAAAAGTTTGCAGGTTATCAAGAGAACTATCTATTGACAGCATTTAATATTTTAAACCCATGAACGCCCGAAGAACACACTCGAAAAAAAATTTAAATTGTTTAAAAGAAATTAAAGAGGCGTAAGCACTTTTGCGAATTAGTTTTTGTTTTCGCTTTGCATTTGTTTTGCTTTTATTTCAGTTTATTGTGTTCACTTCGAAAGTTACAGTAACTTAAAATTTTCATGTAACTTTCTCAAACTTGAAAATTGTTTTAGTGTTCTGTCATTATCAGAGTGTTTTTAGTAAATAGAAAGCAGTGCCGCTGGCCCAACTGAAAATTAATGAATTTTTATTTGAAGCTGAAAAACATTTTGCTTACAATACAACCTTTTAAGAAATTTCTTAAAATGACTCCGATGCCAACTAGTTGAAGCCAAACTTGTGCGTAGTAGTTGGTAAAAACACCTCTTAGACAAATCTAAGACTACGTAGAAGACAAATTGCTTTCAATTTTGTTCCCCACTGCAAGTGTTTTATGCCTGCAGTACTTCTCGTTTTCATTTAAAGACAGTATTGTATTACGTTTATGAAATAATCTCGCATAATGTTTGAAGATAAAAAGTATGACAAGAATTTTTTCTTTCTTTGAGCACAACTAGCATTTAATTTCTTGATTTTGTAGCATTTTGTCGAACTGGTTGTCATCACCAGCGTAATCGCTAAAACGTAGCCATACTTGGTGAATGCACTGATTTCCAAACAGTAATGAGTAACAAAATGAGAATTGTTGTTTAGGAGGAAAACAATACAACAGCGGCAGCAACAGCAGCAACAACAGCAACAACACCATTAACAGCATCAGCAAAAGTTGTACATTTTCAAAAGTTATTGCTAGTAAGTTGTAGTCAAGCACCACTTTGCGTATGAGTATTGTCAATTGCAAAGATGGAGGAAACCACTCGAAATGAAATTGTATAAAAAGTCTCTACTTGAAAAAAATATATTAAACAAATAAAAATGAAAAAACAAAAAAAAAATATGGAGATTGAGAAGTTAAACTTTTACAAGTGAAACACTTGGGAAAAACAACATCAAGTTTTTGTTATTGTTGTATGTTTTGTTTTGGTTTTTTTTCTTTCTTTTTTGGTTTTTTTTTTTTTTTTTTTTTTGGTGTAAATTGTAATACAATATCTCGAGTTAAGTACAAGTAAGTTTTAATGTCATATTAGTTGCACTCGTTATGTCCAAACACATCTATTGTGGGGCACTGCTCTTAAGTTTCAGCTCCTCATTTCCATTATTGCTCTGGCATGGAGGCAACGAAGCAAAAAACTAACTGCTGGCCAGCCAACCAAGAAGCATAAGCAACAGAAGAACAAGAAAAACTATTCTTTTTTTCTTTTTACACACTTGTCGCACTGCAGCTTGAGAAAGGAATAGAAGCAGAAGTATCAGCAGCAATGCTGACATCGAGTATAGAAAACACAATTACCAATTATGACGACGTTAAAGAGAAAAGGAAAACTTCTTCGATTCTCAAGTTGTTGTAAACACGAAAAGTTTAGCAGTGTTATTTTATTTTCTTCTCTGTTAATTTTCATCATTTTTCTTCATTTGCTGCCAACCCTTTCATTTCTCATTTTTCTTGCACTGCTCTTACGAAGCTCATTCCATAATTATGTGGCTTAAATGAAGACTAGAAAAGTGTTCCTTGATCTCGAAATTTGCTTTTCAATAAAAAAATGTTCATACACAAAAACACATTTGAAACAAAATTAATTGTCAATGAAAACTTTCTTCTCTATCAGTTAATTTTTGTAATTAACTTTTATTTAGCAAGCAAAACCAGATACTAGAAAACATGTCATCATTCTCATTTAAAAATTGTTAACCTCAACAGTGAAGGCAAAAAGTGTACCGGAAATTATTTTTCATATGCATACTTTGGAGCTTAAAGGCTCCATCAGCCGACCATTGGAGTTGTAAATGTGCTGTCCTCGTAACTGTAAATGTAGCGTGAATGTGAACGCTGCTGCACGTATAGAGCACTTAAAGCCGTGTATTATATTTAGAAGAAAACAACACAAACAATGCGATTACATATATAGTATTATTAATTAAATTACAATTTTAACGTTGTTTTCAATTATTATTATTTCTCACTTCTCCATCAAAAAGGATGGAAGGGCAAATGGGGATGGTAACTGCTACAGCATCAGTTTGCATATGGTACATATATTTTGAGACCATATAAGAAGAGAAGGTGCGGCCCCTTAAAGCATATATATATATATATATATATATATATAGTATATATATACATATATATATATATAGTATAGATCAATATCAAAAGGCAAGTTGATTAAGGTTGGAGGGGTACATATAAATTTAATATGAGCATAGTAATTTCAACAACATTAGTTTGCGGCCCTATAGTCTGGATCCGTATAAGAAGAGAAGCTCATTCAACTATATCCGTATGCCTATCGGTCTGTCTGTCTGTCTGTCCTTAACCGTTTTGGAGCGGGGAAAATTGAGCTTAAATTTTACTTAAACTTCAAAATTTAAAAACTCTTAGGCTCCGAATTTTCTTAAAATTATTTAGTATGAAAATCACCCAGATCGTATAGGAGATAAAGGAAGGATAACCAAAACAAATAAATTTTTTATATTTAAAATTAAAAATGCAAAAATCAGTAATTAATATCAACAAGCATCAAACAGCGATCGGTCACACCAAAGGTCTACTTTAATAAAGTCCAATTGTACTGACCAAAAAAAAGCTATGGAACATATTCTTGGAGAAGTGTATATAGGATTCGGTGCAGCCCAATATAGCTCTCTTGATTATTTTTATATTTTTTTTTATTAATTTTACAACTGCCCACAACTGTCACGAAATATAAAACCTAAATTCTATTTTCTGCATTTACGGTTACAAGAGATTCCAGTCGACCAATTTTTTGTAGAAGTGCACAATATATGTAAGCGATCAGCTGACGCGGCTAAATTTACCACTATACATTTAGGGTTGGTTAATTAGACCTTAAAACTTTCGAGCTCACCTGACTACTTTCTTCGAGCATCGTTTCGGAGTACTTTGGAGTGTGTTAATTGATGTACTACATTTACAATCATGGTACTCGCAATTAAATTAAAATGTGCAACACTTATCGAAATCATTTCCCATCCAAATTGGATCCACATTTTTTGCGATTTTAATACGTAGCAGTAAAGCAGTTGTTAAATAAATTGTTGCACGCAATATAAAACTTTACAAAATTAACATGCAGATATTAAAATCAGTGTTAAGCCATACAACACTGCAACTACAATACAACTCTGTAATTATGTGCAATTACGGAATGCACACAGTCAGTTCAATTTAAACGCAAGTGAAAACAAGGCTTAATTGCAGTAGTAAAAAAGTCTTTATGGGCTTCTCTCCTAATTATAAATTATTAAAGATTAAATGTTTATGAAAAATCTTTTTTAATAGAATGGTTAATTGATAGAAGTTCAAGACCTCAAGCTATCTATTATCTGTTCATTTTCCTTTTGTAAAAGATCCATTTTAAGCCCACTTCTTATTTCATTTTATCTTATTTTAAATAATTTTCCCCTCATTTATTTGAAACATTGAAATTTTATATTCTACTGCCAGGACTACTTTCCACAAATTCGTGAGTTGGAATTGAATTTCTCATCTATGGGCAAGCATCTCTTGTGTTAAATGCACTTGGAACGTTTAACTGACGTTGTACTAGTCAGCAGCAGAAGTACATTTCAATTGGTGTCAGTTGCAATGATAGTCGCCTAACTATGTTCATACGTATATGAACCCATTGCAGTCAATTAACCGACATTTTCAGTATCTTTAAACTATGTAGTATATAACGATTTTACAAAACAAAAGCAAAATGTATGTTGCCAATTCGCATCTTCAACAAGTAAAACTGGTATACTGGCTGTACCGAATCTTATATCCCCTTATCCAAGAAGATGTTCCATAGCTACTGGACACTGCAATTAAACAGCATTAAGGTAGACTGACTTGTGGTATGGCTGATAATCAACAAAGCTCAATCAACCTCTCTTTTGATATGAATCCAGAACATATATTTGAAAATTAATGTGTTAGAAATGGTCACACCCATATCCAACCTGCACGAAAAGATATAAGAAGAGGTTCAAGAGAAACTGTATAAAGAAAACTAAAATAAAATCCCACTAAAACCGCAAAATTAATATTCAATAGATTATCAATTTTTTATTTAAAAATGCATTGAAATAGATTTTTTTGAGGTATCAGCTTTCTAATATGGTGATACAGTGTGTGTTAATGCAGTACCTCTCTCCTTGATTCGAAAGCAAATCGGCCCATATGGAAAAGGATAAAATAATTTAATGCATTTGAATTGATCATAGTTTTCCTTCAATAAACACAAATTTAAAGTTGCTTAAATACCAAACGGTTCAAGGATAATATTTGGCTGAAGGTTTCCTGATCGTCTGCATTAGCACGCAGTGACATGCGCATATTACTGCGAATTATATATCAAGAATAAAAATTTCTTTAAAATTCTTTAGCGAGGAAACAAATTTAATTTATTAAAAACTCACAAATGAATCCAGTTCCAAAAAAAAGACAATCTCTCATCTGTCTCTCTATTCCTTTTGCAATGACCCTCGTATAATAATATATTCACTGCTTCAAAATATTTTCAGCATTTTCTTCTAGTCAGCTTTATTGTTGCATTATTTGCCGCTTTTGTCGACAGGAGCAATAGCTGGTGATTTTCCTTAACATATTGAAATACAAAATGCTGTAATATGCCACGGCATTCTGGGACATACAACTAAGCAACCAACCAGCGCAGGTCAAAGGTTTATATTCCCTCAGTGGCATATTACAACATGCAAACAAACAGTTAAATTTCAATCATAAATATGCAAACGAACACACAGAAATGTTGGCAAAATTTATTACAGCTCACCTCCAGTCAAGGGGGAAATTAAACAGAACGGAGTACCGAAAGAGATGACAAAACGAGATGAAAAAGTGACTGAAATTTCGATATAAAGTTAAGTAGACGCACAAAGGTAAGATTATCTCAATTCATAAATAATACAATCTGTATAAGGAGATGAGGCTTTTGTATAAAATTAAATGGTTTTAAAGGGCATTTAAAATTAAGGAAACATTTATTCGTTTATAACAAATGAAAAGGAGTTCTCCTTTTGTTATTACGACGTTAACGAAAATTAAATAAAGTTTCGTAAATAAAGAATTCATTTTGAAACAGCAAGTCATTTTGATCTCCTAACTCAGATACAATTTCAAAGGCTTCAAAATGGGCCTTTGGAGTTTTGAAGATC
The DNA here is from genome assembly GCA_963402855.1 of Ormia ochracea. Classification (NCBI taxonomy): domain Eukaryota; kingdom Metazoa; phylum Arthropoda; class Insecta; order Diptera; family Tachinidae; genus Ormia; species Ormia ochracea. The sequence continues at coordinate 32,064,912 of OY727108.1, forward strand.
TTAAAAACATGCTGTTTTTTCTCTAATATTCCAGAAGATACCTATTTCCTTCCTAATAAATTGCCTTTACTATTTTCCTTATTGTTCCTTTTTAAACTAAAATGGTATGTCGGAGAGAAGAGAAAAGAATAACATCAATATAAATTAAGTGAGTGTGGCGTAATGTTTGATACGAAGGAAGAACAGTTAATTGAATTGAACGAGTTCGCCAAGGTACAACTCTGACAAACTTACATGCAGTAAAACTTTTCAAATATGCCTCGCATCACCAAGAGTTGGAACTGCAACAAACACCTAAATAATAAAAAATCGCTTGTTAACATAACAATGACAGCTTAACGTTTCTGTGGCGTTATCAACTTTATCGAAAATATACACATACATACTCATGTCGTTATTCTCCATTTTGGAACGCATATAGTAAAACCATAGAAGACTGTTTCCTCTGTCACCACAATTAATGTCAATTTGGTGTAGAATTTGAAGTGACTATTAGCAAAAAAATTAAAAATGAAAATACAGTTGGAGGGGAATTTTAAATATTAGTTTCCGAAGCCGAATAGTCTCCCCGGAAATTTTGACAGGATTTATTGGATAGAAAATTTTATAACATTTATGATATTTTGGCTCATACAAGGCATATGAGGCCGTATTTCCCCAAAACTCTTCCAATGTTGCTTTCCAAGTATTTTCAACGTAGACACACGACTTTACATAATCCCAAAGAAAATAAATCTATGGTCTGTTGGAAAAAAGTGGGAGCAATGTAAATTAACTCAATTAAAGAGCACTTGGTGTCAGGAATATTAATTCCATCTAATTAAGACGCGAAATTGCAGTTTACCATTGACAATAACATTCTGACCCTCATTGTTTTTGCAAACATTAAGACTAATGACTACGCCATAAAATCCACTCCGAATGCAACTCTGCTTGTTTATTTACCCATGGATCCAAAAATAAGCTTTAACATGGGGCAACATTTAGAATGAAAATTCAATATTAACATCAATATTAATATTTGCTTTGGCGTAAGTTTATCCAAAAGAAAAAGCAAAGACCAGCAGATTATCAAATAAGTCATGCCAACTCCAAGTTGTGAATCGCGAATTATATTTTAGTTATTGCCGGATGTGTGTCACCATATTTTATTGAAGTCTTATTGAGTTCGAATGTTTTCTAAAATCTTAAAAAAATATATGTGTTGCAAAAAAGAGTAAAAAAATATATAAAACATAAAAAAAATATTTCTTAGATTCGATCTGGGATTACGGTCTGTAATAACGTCTAGGGATGAATTTGTAACCTCATTCTTTGATGATTGTCATTGGAATGACAATCCAGCATTTTCTTTTTTCATTTCATATCTTAATAGTAAACTTTTGGAAAAACTTGGCAACAATGCCAAAAATAACGGCATGTGGACTGCAGTGGTAACAACCTTTAAATACTTTATTCACCTGTTTTCGATAACTTTTCTTTTCTGTTTCAACTGAGAAGACGATAAAAACGTGTTGCAATTAAAATGACAACGCCAACGGGAATTGGACCTGAACGAAACACAATTTCCTTAATCCCTTAATTCCCTAAATCTTTAAAAACTTTAAAGCATTTACAAGCTTTTTTCGCTGGTCTCATACTAAATTTAACTTATTTCGGGCCCAATAACTTTTGAGACACCGCAGATTTCCTGAACTGATTTAATTAAATGTAATCTAGTTGTTATTTAAATTACATTGCATTCACAAAAATTAATATCCAGAATAATTAGAAATTCACAGAAACTGATTATTTCGGGATATCAGCAGGTTCACAGAATGCTAAAGGAGATCTTCAGAGAATCTCTCCCTAATTGGTTCTTAGAAAAACTGGAGAGCAAACATAAACGCGAAGTTTATTTAAATCAAAGTACTAATAAAAACAAAACAATCACTTTTTACACCCCTTTAATTTTTGCTACAATTATTTTCTCATACCACTTGCTATAAAATAATTGAACGAAATGCCACTAGAAGTGAAAAGATAATTGGTGAAAAAGGACCATCGCAATACTCACTGCCTGCAAATTCTATCTACTACTCAGTTGCCAGTGAAGTCAGTAAAGTCCTGCCGTAAAATTAAGCCATAATATTACTTTCATTCGTATTTAAAATGAAAATAAGAATAAAAAATATAAATAATCATGGTCTCTTGGCAAAAGGTCCTTCTGGCGAACGCTCAATTTACTTTAAACAAATACAAATTATAATTTAAAACATCTCATCGCTTATTGCATACAGTTTTGCTACGCAAATCACATTTAAATTTACGAGTGTTTTAAAAATGCCCTTGAGAGTAATTGAAAGTATAATTTCTCTCAATTTGTTTCTTCCTTTTCAATAACTGATTAATATTTATTTTCTTTACATTTATGGACAAGGATTAGCGGTCCTTTCGTTAGCTTGTGATATTTTATTTTTTCATTAAAATTATTCACATGTATTGAATTCCAAGGGTTAAGCAATATTGCTCATCTTGCGCTTATTATATTTTTAATGTTGATTATGAGCATAAAATATTTAAAACGCAGCCTGCAGCAAGGAAACTTATTCAATTTTTGTGGTGCTCCCAGTATTTTGCTTATTTCTTCTTGCTGATACTGCTTCTATTGTTCAGCTTGCTGCCAACCAACTTTTTAAAGGGAAAATATTATAAATCCTATAGACAACGAGCTTAAAAAAAGAAAAAAGAGAATAAGTAAAAGTACTGACAAAAAATTAAGCTTGGAATTTCCAATTACGTTACTAGAATTCTATAATTTATTAATTTAATGGCCGCAACTGCAAAAAATATTTTGCATGAGTGTCCGTAATAAATACAAGGAAGCCCCCAATAGAAAACAAATAGTGAAATTTAAAAAAACTTTTTAAAGCACATAAGCAACTATTAATTATCTTGTGCACGGAGGGATGCAACACAAAAACTTTTTCAAAATTTAGGAAGGTTATTTTGAAGATAAAGCGCCGCTGTTCTCTTTATTTGATATGGAACACTGCAAAAAGTCCAAAAATATGAGGGCGAAGCGGGTCGTAAATTTGTGAAATGAGACGAAATATGTGAAGTTGTCATATCTGTCACAGATCAATTCCGGTACGCAAATCACTAAATTATAACGGATTATTATAATTATTTCTAGAATCTTTAATTTACCACTAAGAAAAACTCACATGGATATTGCGGAGATCTGGAGAGTATATGTGGATTTCGGTTATAACAGGGCCGGAGAACCCTTTAAAATAACTTAAGTCGAGCTCAGCAAAGAGCGAACGAAAAGATTTGGCAGTTTTCTGCTCTGCTTAGAATAATCCAGACCAACCTAGAAGCAAAAATTTTTTAAAACTTAAATAGTCCTTCCGTTCGACCTAAAAATTGCCTGATGATCGCCTAACCTAAAATAATCAATTTCAACGTATTTTTAAATAAAAAATGAATGCTTTGGAGAATTTCGTAGTTGTAAATAATAACAATGAAATAGTTCTATAAACTTTGAAAAAAATTGTTCATACTGAGTTAAGATCTCTTCTCATTACGTCGCATAGGTGTTTATAGGCAGAGCTTTTGAAGGCTTTATCATGTCCAGTAGATATTGGATAATATGTATGCCGTAAGTGGAACGTGGAATGTGATTTCTTACGGGAGGGGTTTAAAAGGATTCACGACTGGATTCGTGATATAAATGATTTACTATTGCACAGCCTTCCAAGAACATTTTCATGAAAATATTTTCTGCAAAAATGGCCGCCAAGATATAGTATTTTAACAAAATGATTCGCAGTATCATATTAAAAGAAGCACTAAAAGCGTTTATCTTTTAGTTAATGCACAAGAAAACGATTTTGATAGAAGCAGGAAAAAGTATTATTGAAAATGTACTATTGAAAAAGTACTATTTAAAAAAATCCCTTTTAAAAAGGTACTTTCTAAACATACCTATTAAAGGAACAATATTTGAAGAGGTACTTAAAAGTCAGTTTAAAGTGTCTCGTTTCGAAAAAAGCTTTTTAAAAAGTACTATTTCAAAAAATCCCTTTTAAAAAGGTACTTTCTAAACGTACCTATTAAAGGAACAATATTTGAAGAAGTACTTAAAAATCTGTTTGATGTGTCTCGTTTCGAAAAAAGCTTTTTAAAAAGTACTATTTCAAAAAATCCCTTTTAAAAAGGTACTTTCTAAACGTACCTATTAAAGGAACAATGTCTCGTTTCGAAAAAAGCTTTTAAGAAGAAGTGACAAAACACTTCTTCTTGAAAGAGAATCCTCTGAATTTGGCACAGGCCACGTTCCAAATGAAGTAATTTTTAAAATTGTATGATTATCTTCACTGTCAAAGATTATCTTCATTTTGATGATTTACATCTGAAGATTCTTAGTATTATATTTTAAGGATTTATTTTTATTATTTTTCTTTTTTGTGACCTCTTCCTTTTATCAATGCTTTGACGCTTTTGTTGCAATTTTAATCCCTTATTAAAGTATTGAAAGTAACCTCCAGTAAATTTGAAAAGAAGCTACTAGCCAATTAGCTTAGATTAGCTTTAAAGCAAGGATTTTTATGTAATTTCACTGTGCTTCAAATGCCTTTCATATACAACTTGCCAGGCCAAACAGCTAATTTTTGAATGGTACTACTTCAAGAGGTACCTGCTTCGAACAAAAAGGACTTTTTAAAAAAACCAAGTAAAAGGTGAACGATTTAGTGAATTTGATTACTAAAAGTTACTCAATGAAATCACGTTCAAATGAAACGTTTTAGTGCTTCTTTTGGTATGGTACCGGGAACCACTTGCTTAAATTATTTTGCCTTGGAGTACATTTTTACTGGAAAGAATTTAATGAATAAAAAAATTATTTTCGAGAAAAGTAATTGCACTGCAACTTTATACAATAATAAATTTAAGGCCTTGCTTTGGTTTTGCCTGGTACAACGTCTAGTCAAGCTTCACTCTCAAATGCTTTTATGAAGGACACTTCAAATATTCTCGAGAATGCTTCATAAATCCTTATTTTAGATGACTTTGAGGAAACATAATTATTAAATATTCCAAAGTGAAGCTTTTAGAGTTAAATTTAAGACAAACAAACACTTTTCCTACATTTCGTAATGGGTTTGCTGTTCGAAATGTGTTTTCGCATATTAATTCATTGTAAATACGAATATTTTAAAAGTGATTTGCTAAAAACTTTGGCATGCTGTTTCAGCGACTGTATTTTAATTTGTGTTTGTTTTAATATTGTGACGAGAGCTGTGCTGCCTTTCATTTGGAATTTTAATTAAGAAATTCAATATTTTTACCATTAATTTTGTGTTTTGACAGTTCTAGCAGCCATTACGTAGATTCCTTAATGGGGGCGGTTGAACAGATTTAAATCCTTGCGTAGTACGTTATTCATGGCTATACAAGCAAACCTCGTACGTTTTACTATTTGCTGGCTTCAAGTAAAATGTCTTGTAGTATTTACGAAATAAGTCGTTTTATATTAAAGATGATGAATGAAGCTTTGAATAATAAGTATTAAAATTCGCATATCCTTAATTATATTAGAGAACACACACATCCACATTTGGTTGGTTAGTGTTTCTGTTTCTGATTCTGTTTGTAGTTGTGTTTCTGTTTGTGTTTGTTTTGTATGAACAAATAAGTGGGAAGCGGATTTGTGTGGATGTGTAAACATAAATTTACTGCAAACTGCTAGCCAGCTAGCGAAAGCAACGTTAAAACTCGAAAGCTGCTTCCGTATACTTACTTATAATTAAATTAGTCATCTTGTTCGTCAATGTTTATGTCATTCGTGATTATGAAAATTGAAAAGCACTAAAATAAGTCTATCAGGCTGCCTGCCTACCTTTCTTCCTTTTCGTGTCCGCTTGCCTGCTGGCCTGGCTGCCAGCATGTCACTTTTTCTACGAGGAGGTGGAGGTAAATGCTGAGAAAAAATTTAGCTGAGTATAAATAGCAACGACTTCAAACAAAATGTTTTATTTAATTTTATTTTTATTTTTATTTTTATTTTTGTTTTAATTTTTCTTCCCCCTTATAGAGTAGAGAACACAGAGCATATTTAATATTGTATATCAATGTTTTACTAACTATTTAGAGATACAACTCGATGATTAAGTACTACTCAGAAGTTGTATCATTCACTTACCTCCACTCACGTCTGCCCGCTCCTTTTGGTTTCAACATTTATCTTTGTCACTGTTTGCTTTTCACGTCTGTATAACTGTTTGGAAATTGTTTTAACAACTTTTGCATCCTCCATTACAATATTCTGCTGGAACATAATAGCAAAAAATTATAAAGAGGAGAGGGTCAGGTGGGGCAAGTAAGTAACGGGGAGTTGCAAAGCTTTTGTGAGTTACGGTTGCGGTATGGCAACTGCTCAGGTGCGGTGCAGAGTTTTTAAGTAAATTGCAATATTCGCTTTTGATTCTACACTGGAAACAGAGAAAATCATTATTTCCATTTGGTAAATAAAAAGGAAAAAGATAAAAATCAGGAAGATTAATTCAAAGCTGCAATGAGTAGTTGGCATTTTTGTTATTGAATGTACGGAATGATTAAAGAGCGTTGCTGCAAATTAAAAATTACCTTTATAAAAATTAATGAAAGATATTTTGATAAGAATTTGCTTCAACTGAAGCACTCAATCCTTAAACGAAAACGCAGTAATGGCGAGTGATTCACTTTTAATCCGCAGTTTTAAGCAATATTCTTTTAAGTCAGTGAAAAGCGTTGGATTTTAGTAAAGAGCATTTAAATGGTTTACTTTTGCAAGTAAATAAATTGCAATTTGTACACTTCATGCAGCTTCTTCTTGCCAGAAGGACTTGTCAATAAGAGCATTTTGGAGGAGGTTAATTTAAAGGAAATTATTCTGCCCAATTAATTTTAAAACTTATTAACTATAGTAATAGTAAACTAGTTCTTATAATCATACCAAACAGTGGTCAATGATGTCTACAAATAAATAAGTAGTACTTCCCTTATACCCTTTAATGTGAGTTAACTTTATACTAATAGAATGCAAATTTTTCAAGGGGGTTCCCCGAATTTTTTTTTTCAAGCAAATAGAATATCAAATTATTTTTTAAATTGTTTAAGAGGGATGTTTCAGAATATTCCCGGCCGTGTTCAACTTAAAAGTTGTGCAATCGTATGTTTTCCGTCCTACGAATGCAAAATATTTTTTTTTTCGTGTTTTCTATCTCCAACGTCTGATCGAATACATACCAAATATTGGAATTGTTCTTTTTAAAAGATGCAACACGAGTTTTTCTTAAATATTTTTAAAAAGACTCTTTAAAAAACGAGGAATATATGAAAGGTTTATGGACTGGTTAAAGAAATATTGTTTTATCAAAATTACAATAATTTTTGTATTAAATTTGGTGCACCTATTGCCGAATAATCATATGTTGTCACATGTCATAAGAAGTAATTCCTTTAAATGTGTTTCTTCCATGCATAGAGTGACTACTTTATCTATATCTCGGTTCTCCAGCCGTAAAGTATCTACTCTACGGCCTCTTTTTCTTAATCGCACATCATTTTTCCGACCAGTACTGAAGTAGTAAAAACTTAACAACAAGACTCGAAGAAGGCTCCTTAGTATTATAACGAGATCTGGAACATAATATGAGAATACAACATACAGAAATACAACGGAGCATACCTTGTCTGAGCCTTCTCTCAATATTAGCGATAACACGAAAAGCCATTTTCAAACTGTACATCTGTATCATTAACGGAAAAGTAATGTCTCCGAAAGCTCGTGTTCAGAAAAGCGTTGAGAAATCGTTGGAGGGCAATAGATTTTCATCATGCCCTTTTACACTTATCACAACCTGTCATCTTCCAATAGCTTGCTGAGATGTTATCATCTTCCGATGTAAAAGTAATGCCGCTGTCAGAAGCTGTCAGAAGCTGTCAGTGCATACCACACTTAATATACTATATGTGGCCGAAAAAAAACGTAAGATATTTCTTAACACGTTTACTGCATAAGTTTCCAATTCTTTATTATTTAATTATTACCTCCTCACATGCGTAAAAATAATATTAAAAATGCAACAAGTTTCAATTTGAATTCCCCTAAGATGTGATCTATTGTAAAAGGGCTGTAGCGGAAGGATATTTCCAAATGCCCAAATAAATAATTCTTTACCACAAAGTTGCAAAACAATTTATTAAAATTATTAATTCACACAATTAACAATATAATTAATAGAATTAGAAATTATTACAGCTACAATCAGGCTCGATTGTAGCTTTAAGTCTTTTTGTAGACTTTAAGAAAGCTTTTGACACTCTATCGCAAGAAAAATGGTTAAATATGTGCTTGTAATTACTAAAAAAATATCACGTTTGGAAAATATTGTGTTAAAATAGATAACAATATGAGGACGGCAGCCAATTTCGACTATGGTGTGCCGCAAAGTTCAAAGATCGACCCTATAATATTTATTACCTATACAAACGAGTTAATAAACTTATGAACGAGAAGTGGAGCGTATGACAATGCAAATAACATGGTTGTGATGACTGCGCGGAGGAACTTAGCATCAACTTGGGTATTGCAACAGCAGCTCGATAAAGCTACAAGATGGTGCCATGATCATGCGTTAGTGATGAAAGCAAATGCACATTAAGGCACCTCATTTATACGAACTGTCTACACGACAACCAAACTAGAAATTTTAATTATTATACAGACCAGTGCACTACGCTAATTAAAATAGTGACTAAATAAGTTCCTACTCACATAATCAGGTACTAGTACTAATCAGGTACCATTAATAGAATCACACACAAGGCATGTCACGACACGGTGGGGAAACAGTAAGTGCTGCAGGAAACTTCAACAATCTCGAAACCAAATATTAAAAATATTTAAAATCAAACTCAAAATGATATTCATCAAGCGCACATTGAAGTAAGCAATAGCTTTACAACTTCTAGAAATCCGAATAGCAACAAAATAATATTCTGTATTAAACATAAAAAATATAAAAACACAACAATAGCAGTGGAATTCCACAACGACTCCACGTACGTGACAGAAATTGATCACAAGCACCAAACTAGAGGAAACGTCGAAGGAAGATATAGAGGACATAAATTTAAGAATGAGTATTGCAGAAACCCTCCCAAGGTTTTTCTACGAGCAATATTCAACAATATCACGGAAGATCTAATCGATAAAGCCAACAATATCCAAAAATATTTAAGACAACAAGTAGAATAATAATTAAATCTAATTAATAATTTTAAACATTTACATACGAGTATACTAATAATAAATAAAAAAAAATAAAATTATTATTGTTATTTTATTAAAAAAATAAAAAAAATGGTTACTCTTTAGGGGTCATACATAATTGAGGGAATTATTCCAAAAGAATAGAGCTCGACTGCAAAGCTACAAGCCTTGTTAGTAGCCGTTGCCAGCATATAGTTAACAACATTAATATTGCGGAAAAGGCAAGAACATGAAAAAGAAGTTCATACTGGAGGGTTTAGCTTTAAAAGATATTGAACTTATAAATCGTTTAATAAAATATAAATGAATAATATGCGGTGAACTTCAGTGAAAGGTCAGAAGGAGTCTTCTATACAAAACATTTATAACAAGATTTAATCAATTGAGGTGTTCCAAGTGAATTAGAGCATCAAGGTGGGCCTGCTCCTTGTTTTATTACACATAAGGGAACTAAAGCAAACCCCATAAACTGGACATTCGTAGTCTATATTTATCAAAGGCGAAAGAAAATCGGAGGAGGAAAAGGGAATTTCTATGAAGTTTCCATACAACATTATGTTGTTATTATTTTTATCATGTGAGTTATCAAATTTAGCCAAATATTATTGTTGCAGAGCCCAGCACAAAAATTTTTAAGGAAGTCAGTACTTAAAAGGACACTTAAAGAAAATTGGGAAATTTAATGTTAAGACAGATCATAGAGGAAACACTAATTTGCACAAGAAATATTGCTGGACACCATAAAGCATTACCAGGAACATGGTACTCTGCCTTATTATGGGCCCTCGCGTGTAGCCGGTGTAACATACCACAGAGATCACGAGGTATGTTACTCATATCCTGTCTATTGTAAACATTTGCTAGCTTTGAGATGCAGTTACAGGAGAGGCGAAATATATGGTATGCTCAATCCAGATTCCATTTTACCCCGATTTAATAAGTTCAACAGTTGCTTGAACAAGACCTTGATCAAAAGCTAAAGACCTGTAATTGCTTATTAAATTAAATTCATTATGGAGTCTATGGAGTTTCCTTTTAGTTTTCTACTTACGTTTTCCACATGATCATGGATACATTTAATTAATTGCAACACATGCCTTTTAATATTTGATATGGTCTTTTTCCAAAGCTCACATACATATATTTTTTCATAGTTTATATTTGCATTTATGTATTTTCCTTCCACAGATATCATTTTCATTTTCATTTTTATTTATTTTTAATTCTTTTATTTTTTTTATTGAATAACAAAAAGTCTTTAATTTTATCTTATGCAATGTATGAGTAATTGTGCCGGAACACTTGCATACAAATATACATAATTTACTTACGTTTAACTATACATATTTATTTATATTCTAACTTCCTTAAATAGCCCTGCTCCTGTACACATTCGCTCTTACCTTTACATTTATTTAGTTGGGGATTTTTATTAATAGTGTTTCTTTAGATTTTTCTTTTACATATTTATTTCTTTACTTTCATTCAATTTTATTTATGACTTAAATACTAAACAAAATACTAGCACGTACGTATAATTGTACTTGCTTACAATTTATCTAATAGAATCTCAGTTCCAACGATGATACATTATCGAACTGTACGTGTGTGTAGTACAGATTGTGTGGATATATGTGTTTGATATGGGATTTGGCAGAGTGAGTGTGTGTGTTGGGTTGGCTTCGAAAACTGATGGAGGGCGTCGGATAACAAAAGTATCGTTATCCAGCAAAGTATTCCCCTATTCTTGTAAACACTAAAACTAAATTTAAAACAAATTTGCCCTAAACAGATTTCACAGAGGGACAAGTAGACGACTATAAATGAAATTTTTTTAACATACCCATACACATATACATTACAATAGTATGGAATGTCCTGCCGAACTGCATGGCATTAACTTTAAGTATTTTAAGGCTGCATACACAAGAAGAAAGAGAGGGATAGAATTTATTTTCGTGAGTGGCGGACGTTAAAGAGACAAGAATTCTTTTTAAATTATTCGTGCATAAGAATAATAAATTTGTATCAGCTTTGATTGGACTTTGGACTACGTATGTATGTCTATATCTATAACGAAGACGTTGATTACGTTCACTAGCTTAAGGCGGGGGCAAAACAAATTCTAAACATTTTATTAAAATTCGTCCAAACCGATAGTACGTAATTAAAAGCTTTCAAAGCACAATTCCTACAAAGCAATTACTTGCAGCGGCTCAGCTACTCATAGAGAAAATGTAGTCAGGAAAATAAATCTGAAATACGAATTTTAGTTTAAAGTTTATTTATAGTGAAGCTATTTATCTCACTTGCACAAAAATTTAGGTGCATTCTTTTCATTGCAATGCTTCTCATTTAATTTTTGATTTTTTATACAAATATGCAAATTTGGATTCCTTTTTTGTTTTCGGAAAACAGACGGGGTCTAGACAGGATTCGAACTCGCTACCTCCGGCTTAGTAGGCTGCGCATTATTCATTCGCCTACATTTAAATTGAATTTTTTACGCGAAGTAGTTATTGTACTATTAACTTTATTTACGATCAATTCGCTTTGTGTGAAATAATTGTTCTAATACGATTTCACTAATTTTCAAAGTCCAATTTAATTACATGTTCAATGTTCGTATTCATTTTATATATTTCAAACTCAAAAAAAAATCCGCACAGCTGATTAAATCATTATTAACACGAAGACAAATTACTTATTAATAATTATTTGACGTTTTTCCAGAGAATGACCAAATTATGGATAAAAAAGTAGCCAAGCTTTGCACCCAGTTTCAATTCCGTTATACTTCCTTGGTTGGAAAGAAAAGAAATAGTGCAGACAATATTGCATTACATGGTTCATTTAGTTCAAAATTTTTACAACAAAATATTTAAACAAATTCACCAAATTTTAAATGCACTGCTTTCACAAAATTAAAAAAAAACAATAATATTTTAATGCAAATTTTATTTCTTTACTGTTGAACAATAATTAACGAGCAAAAAGAAAATATATAATATTTTTTTATTAATTTGATATTAAAATATACATCAGAATATTAATTAGTCACTATGCAATTCTCTTACATGAAAAATATTATTATTTATAAATAAACGAAAAATTTGTATTGAAATAAAAATTTTCTTTTCGAGAAATTTTTCCATAAAAAATATTCTTCTTTAATAAAACTTTAAGCCGCAAAATTCTCATACAAATTTATTTTATTGAAAGCGTATTAATTTAAATTATTTTTATATGGTGGCATCAAAATAAACTAACCTTTTTTTTTAAAGTTGTAAAAACACAAACAAAAAATTTTAATTTGTTTTAAAAATTAAGAAAATTTAAATGGATTTAAAAAAATTTCATTTAAATTTAATTTTTCATTTTATAAATATAAAACGTCAAATAAAACAAAAAATTGAAGAGTCTGCTTTAAAAATTCGGAAAGTTGTATATAAACTATTTTCGTAAATGTAATAATTTTCTGAGGAAAAGTATTGTCATCTTCACATTGAAAAGCAATATCGCATATTTGCTTAGAAATAACGAAAGCCAACTGTGGCAACCCTAGTCGCAGTGCTACCAACAACTACATGATTTGATATGACATGAAAATATAATTCTATTAATTAAGGAATTTTCTAAAAATATTAGCATTTCATAGGTCAATGGCAGGAAGTAGTTTTGGAAGTACTCCGAACTAATAATGCATAGTTTTGGAGTGATCCAATTATTTGTGAATCACTCCTTTGGAGAAAAAATATAAAAGAAACAAATATGTATAAATGAATTAATAAGCAAAACGCTGGTTTTTGCATTTTTACAAGTTTATTTTTTAAAAGCCATACGCACACACATACATACATACATACATACATACATACATACAGTTTAATTTTCATGATTTATATTAAATTTACATATTTAAAGAGACCTGCTAATGATTTCGCTGCTGGAAATCGCAACAAATGCAGCTAATCGCATTTGTAGCCATGTAGTCGTGTTCACACTGTCGAAGCATTGAAGGAAGCGTTGACTTTCTCATAAGACCAACAATTCATAAAGCCCTGTTAATTTACGAACAAGTTCACTACACGATACTACAAAAGTGGAGATTTACAAAAGTGGGAGACTTTAGTAGCCAACGCATTGTATTTTCGCATAGTGTAGTCAAGAGTTCAAAATGCTGCAACTTTACTTATTTTTTAAAATCTTAAATTGTATAAGGAGCTTAAAAGACGCACACTTATTATGATTATTAGCTTATTCTATACAGGATTAAATTTAATCAGATTACGTTCGATTGCAACATTCTAAAATTTTACGCATCCTTTTATTCTTTCTCCTCTTCATACCGATATATATATTTCATAACAGATATATGGATGTGTATAGTTTGTTGTAAGAATATTGGGGTTGAATTTTGTATAAGAAAAATACAAGGATAAGTAAATAAGGTAAATTAAAAAAAACAATATGTGCATATCTGGATGTGTGGTTTTGTGAGAAATTTTTACAAAGTTGTAATTAAACGATGGCGTTGCCTGACTGCTACAATATACATAAACATGCAGCCATACATGCTTGTAAGTATACATATACATACATATATACAATTCAACAGACCCCTGCAAAATCGTGCATATAGAAAAAAGGGTTTTATACCGTGAAGCCGGTCTGTATCGCGGTAGCCAACAATCTGGGACTCTTTTTAATGAAAATGGGTGGTATTTGTGATGAATATTTGACTGTTTTTTTAATTTGATTAATGCTTTAAAATTTCCTCATGTAAATGCTGTAAAAAATATTTAAAGAGAAAAACAAAGAACTTCTCAATGGTTTTAAAAAATTCATACATATCCTTGAAGCATTATTTGAATAATTAAGTACATTAAAATTATTTCTTATTCTCTAATTTACCAAACTCAGTGTATTTAATTACCAAATATGGTTACTACAGCAAAATAAAAAATTAATCGCTTTTACGGCCGCAGTTGTTAATTAAAATAAAAAGGGAAAGTCTTGCTGAATGAGCGCCCAAAACAACAGAAAATTGTTGTATTCAATGTTCCATAAAATTAAGGAAACGTTATTACATTATATTGTATCTTCACTCTTAATTACGAATAATTCTTCGTTAGATTCATTACATGTGTATGTAATTTAAGTGCTACTAAATCTGACTAGCTAATTTTGTATATACGGATAACTAATTTTAAATAATGCAGCATTTTGGGGAAAGTTCTGGAAATCAAACGAAAATTACAAAAATATTATTTCTTTAAGTTTCACCATAATGTTGTTTAAAATGTTGTCAATAAAAAATTACTTTTTATTGAAATACCTTCGTTAAGATTGCAATTTTTTTTAAATAGTGTCTGGTCTGAAGATAAACAGGATCATAAGGTACTAAAATAGTATCTTTCAGTGATTTACCTGGACTGGGTACTAAAAGAAACCATTTATAACAAAACGCGTGTCGCCATGTCTGTTTGGTTTTAGTTTCAGAAGCGACAAACTCTAGTAATGTTTAAAGTGGTAAGAACACCATATCCAGAATTTGTTAGAACTACTCTTTCATTCAAAGAACAAAAAGCATCGTCCGACGCAACAATATATATGAGTTGTTAGCAATCGGATTTTACAGTCGTATATATAACAAAAAAATCTCCATCGTTTCAGAAATAATATTCAACGTTTAAGCTGCAAAATAATAAAACCTTTTAGGCGGTTCGCTCTTATAAAAAAAAATTTAATAGAACGAGAAGGATTGTTTTTGCCTGCATTTCGCGTAAAATGTAATTACCAAACAAAAAATCACTTTTCACTAAATTAGCAAAATATCTGAAATATTAACATTATAAACAGTTTGTTAAAATTAAATTAAATTTCTTTTATTATGATTTTAGAATTGCTAAATGCGCAACTCTACACTAATCACAATTACGGTGGTTATTTAAAAATATACGCTTCCAATTTTGAATTTCCAGCCTATAGAGATATCCATTGTTATTAAATACGAGCAAATAATCTTAAAAACGTAATTGCAAACTTTGCTGTGTTATATCATTATTCCTCAAAAATAATTGAGAATTACAAAAGTACCAGCAGAGCAAGGCTGTAAAATCTTTTTTAAAACTATACAATCAAGCAATTTTATTTAATACAATTACATCTCATTCTCTCTTTTAATAAAAAATTATGCAAAATGCATTCCCCAGTAACTCCTAATAAACACAATAGGCCAATATTTGTCTCCTTAATTGCAAATGCCGTTTCTTTGGATGCAATAAGCTTTCGTGGTAATTCGTTATTTCAAATTTGTTTTATTTTAATTTACTTAAATTATTTAGAGAAAAGTTTTTCTTAAGATGAGCCATTGATAGCGGAGGTGGGAACAGACTGAACTTGCATGTAAATCATTTAGAGTTTTCGCAAAGCCGTTATTATATTCTTCATCTTATAATTTAAATATTATTCCGTTTATTTACATAAGTAAAAAAGAAAAATTGTATTAAAAATTTAAACCATTTTCACATTAGCAAAAGCTTTGAAAGAACGAGAGATAAACTCTAATGCATGACGACATTTTGTGCCTCTTGTAAATCTCGGTACACAATATGAAAGTGTATTTTTTAGGATTTTCTTTAATCCTCTTTTAAACTTTCATTATTATATGTTTGCTTAAATAGGATCTCTTTCTTCTTCATTATTTATCCCTTTAGTGCCAAACTACGGCGTCATCATTATTGGCGAAGGTAGAAGAGCACTTAAAATAATATTTCCTGTTGGGAGCTACGAATTAGAAAAAAATTTAGCTGAAATAAAACTTCCACATGTGAACCTGGAATAAGCAAGGCAAATTTTTAGCAATAAAAATTTTAATTTGAAAAGGCTACATACAATTTTGGCACAATCCAGATTAATGTGGTACAAATTTTTGACTGACAGGCTACAATATAAAATTATTCATATCTCAACATTGATGAATCTAAAATCGTATTCGGTAATCAATCAGACATTTTGTCAAATATTGAATTCAATATTCAGGCAATTATCTGTATGTATGAACACAGAATTATTTTCTGAATTCATTTTCTTTCCATTATGCAACACAATATTAAATTTTTTCGTTTTAATTTAAGCGATTGGGGTTCCGAAAGTGTTTATAATATATAAATTGCACGATTTTATATCACGACTGTACGACTGTGGAGCGATTTGCAACTGAGAAGCATGATTCATTTTGTATCAAAAGGTTTATATGTCTCCAGTTTAAAGTGTACATCACTGGCAGTTGTCAAGAAGGGTAAATAAGGAGAAGTATATCCGCAATGTGCATTGAAATAATATAAAGTTATCGTTTATTCTAATTAAAATCACCCCACTTGTATTTATTATACTTGCAAATATTGAATGAATTTCTATTTAGAATAAATAAAATGACACACATTAATTTTTATTAATTTAAATTAAACACTAAATTTTTATAACAAACTCCATTCGCAAATACACAATATTCTATTTGAATGTTTCTCTGTGCGGCACTGATTTGCAGTAGAAATTATACCCCATTCAAACACTCATATACACATGCATACATATATATTCCTACACATATTCATTGATATAAGTATCTATAGAAATATGAGCATGCCCTGCAGGAAATGACTTGCCACAGTGCAACTGACTTATAACATCAGAGCCCATCCTACTGAAGGCCTCGTTGCACTATCCTACACAGCCGTACTATTTAACAAATTTTACATATGTGCTGAAAAATTGAAACAGTGTCCCATAAAAATGTGCGATTGTTATGATAAGTAAAATTTTATGAAAATTTCTATAAAATGATAGTTTTCGTGCGATTAGAGTTGCTTTTACTTCAAGCAGCTTAACACAGAATTATTCTTTTGTGAGGCAAGAAAAGAAAAACTCGGAAAAACTATGTAATTTTTAAAGTTTTGTTTATAGTTAAAATTATTGTTACAATCAACTCTTTGTTTGTATTTTTCAACCAGAAAACAGCTGGTTTTGTAGTACATTTAAATGATAGTCTGCCACCAATAACGCAATTTTGATTTGTTTTCTTAAAATAGAAGGGTGCAACGGTTACATTTTCGTGTGAATAGTGAAACATGGCCTTTTACTGCTATGACTCACTAGTACATGTTTTTAATTCTAGTTTACACTTTTGATACATTTCGGTTTTAGATGTCGAGAATGAATGTGCACATTTCGTTGCCATTAGGAGTTTCATTAAAAACCCATTTAGAAAGACTAGAATTATGAATTAGAATTCGTGACAATCAAACTAATTTTTTTTTTGGCATTATAAAAATATCGCCAAACAACTCAAATAGTAAAATAGTAAACAAAAGTGGTGACTTGGCGGCACTTGTCACACGTTTCCTTCCGGGTATTCATACATCCGCATTCTAGTGGTGTGCATTGGCAAATAAATGTGTTTTAACATACGCACAATGTCTCCCACATTGGCTCATACACATATATATACAAAGCCTACAGGTGCACACACATACACACATACACACATATTTATGTGTAAATAATGACAATAATATTTTGTGACAAAAATATCAATTTGCATAAATTTGTTTTAATTAAATATGTTAAATGAAATACTATTTGCTACAAATTTGTCAGCTATTTTAATTGCAAACAAAAACTTATACTCGTACGGTATTTTATTCATTCGCTCATTCGTCATGTCTCCACTGATTTTATGTGCCACATTCAAATTCTATTAAATACTCGTATAATAATTTCATTAATTAGCCTTTAATTACGTTTTTTGTTGTTTCCTCTTTTTTTACGCACTATTAACAGCAAACAGGCATTAAACTGCAGGAAAATTTATTAACACGTAAACGTTTCAATAATAAACTTTGCAAATGATTATTATTATTATTATTATTATTATTGAGGAAAATGTTTTGCTATTTAAAGTGGAATGGCATTTGCTATTTTCATATACGCCCAAAGTATTTATATCGAAGGATAACATTTGCAAATGGAAAGAAGTGTGCAGATGGAGTTGTGTGAACAAGAGGATTTTATGCCGATAACATCACTGTTGCATATGCCACTACTCATTACAAGTGTCATATCGGAGAAGCAGCAGCAGTTCCACGACGATGGCAAACGAAACGAGGCATACAAACATGCGAACTACTTGCTGAGTACACACAATGATTCTTCATTCTATTTCCCAGATGAACCCCCTGCCTGCTTGCAACTAGCAAAAAAAAAAAATTAAATAACAACAATTGCCAAATTGCTTTATTTAATTATTGTAGTGTGTATGTTGTCGCAATGTATGAAAGAACTTAAGATACATTCTATTCTACAATCTCAGCTTCTTATGTATTGGAAGGCGTTGAATGAACGCAGCTTTTTTACTCTTAACTCTTCTGTGCGGCTTCTCTATGCTCTACATAGATGTGCATTAAAATCATTTTACGTTTTACTGTATGCCACAAAAACAGTGTGTGAAAAAAGGCAGACGGACATGTAACGGAAAAAACTATTCTTTTCAGTAAAACAAATTCTATTAATTATTAAATTAAAACAAAATTAAATTCGCAACAGCAGGATTCAAGGAATTGCTTCAACGCATGCACTGCATTGCACTGGAATTATTAGAAAGAGCTAGTGGCAAATAAGGCAATTGGTAACGATGTAGACAAGCAGAGAAGTCTTCCAAAGCCTTTGATGTGGGAGGAAGCGTTCATGAGGTGTATTGTATTATGTATATTCTGCTGACTATAAGTGGTTTTAATAAAGTTGTTCCTGGCAATTCTTAAGTGATCAATTACTATGCCTTCGTCACTTCAACATGCGATATTGAGAAGATAGCAGAAGGTGTAGATCGTTCGAACCGTCGCCCTTAGCAATTTGAAGCTTGTAGTTCGAGCTTCTAGAGTTTATTAACTAAAGAAGTATCTAAGTGTCTTATCCACAAATATTTAAATCTTTCTTCTCAACGAGATATGTTGCAAGAACATGCATTTTATACATGCGCCTGAAAATAGGCTACATAGTATTAGGAATACCTTTCGAAGAAGCAGTTAAACAAATAACCATCCAGTTGGGGAAAACATTTATTGAAAATTACTTTTATATATTAATTTATTTAACGAAAAGTTTAAAAAGAAGCTTCTCTGAACAAGTCAGCTTTTAAAAAGGCGGTTCCAAGTCATAGAAATTTTAATG
This sequence comes from Ormia ochracea, assembly GCA_963402855.1. Lineage (NCBI taxonomy): Eukaryota > Metazoa > Arthropoda > Insecta > Diptera > Tachinidae > Ormia > Ormia ochracea. Next base: position 32,084,443 of record OY727108.1, read on the forward strand.
CTTTTTACATAGAATTTTCATCGCAAAAAAAAAGAATCACTCTCTTAAGAACAATTTATTTTTCATAAAATTTTTCTCAGACAATCTTCAAATGTAATAATATTGCCCACTGGGAAAATGTGTATACGAAAATCCAAAAATTATTTTCTCTAGTAGGGGAAAAAAATTTATATCCAAATTTATATAAACCACCACATTTTTTATATTCCGCAGTACCTTCTGAAAACTCATAAAAAAAACATTAGGTGCCCAAGTATTATACCAAGTCATTACAAAGTTTTGTAGAAGTAAAACGAACTCAAATGTTTTTTTTAAGCCCTTTACATTATTTATTAGGAAAAATACAATATTTTGATACAACGACCATTTTGAAATTACGACCATATCAAAAGTACAGTATCTTCAAACTTTTTGGCAGGTGCGACATTCATTCAAACCATCTTCAATAAAGTTCTAATGAATTTGTAACTCTTTTTAAATCAGAAAAAACTTGTACACTGGGCCCTACTGCTGGAAATAAGAAGAACCCAAAGTCAAAAGCCGAAACCGAAGAATGTTTATACTTTCAAAACTAAAATTGGCCTCCAGTAGGAAAATGTAAGTGAAAAACGGTGCATAACCTAAAAGCCAAGGTCTTATAATGGCTTAACTTAATTGAGAATTGTAAAAGCTAATAAAATCGTTTTAATCGATGGAGGAATATAATTTCGTCTATTTTTGGGGGAAGCAAAAAAGTGGAGGAACACTAGAGATACTTAAGAACACTGTTGGAGGCAGTATGGCAGCCTGCAAGTGTACACTTTTTTTAAATATTTAGTAAAAATGTGTTACAGATTATTAATAATTAACTTGAAAAATGTTTATTTAAATACTGCAATTCATTTGGTTCATACATATTTCTCTCTCACCACAGTGGGCTCAAAGAAATTCGTTTACGGTTGTGGATGCCAATACTGTCACAATGCAAACACTTATAACGAATTTCCCATTAACTAAAAAAAAAAACATTTTCCTAGCTCGCACTAAAAATTGAGGTCCGATGGGCTTACAAAGTCCGGTGCAGTACACTAACAGGAAAAATTAAACCGGTTAAAGAAAAATTATTATTTTCATGTTTTGCTGATATGCTGCCTACAAAAACGATTCCTTGGAATTCTATTGTGTTTTTCAGTTCAAAATTAGGCTTTTAGCAATTATTTACATTTGAAGTTGAGTGTGTGTGTGTATGTGGGTGTGTGTATAAGAACATGCTCACGTATAATGTTGACATCCGTGTTTGGCAGCAAAACATCATTATTATTAAATAAACATAAGGAAATGAATTCATGTGCTTTAAAATATATTTTATATCCTGCCGTCAGCTTTCTCCTCAAACCCATAGCAATATGCGAGTACGTACATATGTATGTATGTATGTGAGTGAGTACAGTACAGAAAAAAATGTTTTTGACATGCCCAACATCATAAGCGGAAATATTTTAAGGGTTGTGGCGAATAAAACTGAGTGCTTTGGTAACAAAAGTTGTAGTCTTGTAAAAACTTTTATAGGAAATTGTCCATAAATGCAGAAAACATGTCAAAATAAAGTTACAGAGAAGAAATAATTTCCAAAAAAAAAAGAAAAAGTATTAAAACTTTACAGTTGTAAGTAGGAAACTTTCACATGCCAGTGTAATACCTTGGGCTTCAAATGAAGTCAGTTAAAATGTGTTTACGCTTTGATACACTTCAAACGTTTGATTTAAAGCATTACGGTGTATTGTGCGAGGTTTGCACTAACCAAACAAATTTTGTATAAACTCGTAAAATGTCATGCATGGATACAGAATCATGATGTTGTGTTAGATTTATTTTGCTTTTGCTTGGCTCTGCATGTGTGCTTATGAATGAATAAATCGTTGTATGAAAATACATTTGCTTCTCTTTAATACAGAGTTTAACGTATACCCCACTTCCACACGCACACACACATGCATTGTAAATAATTATTTACAACAGATGATTGTATTTCGCAAAACATCAAAAATGTGCCTCCAGGATTGGCAAATTCTTTTCCACCCAGACGTTTTGAAAACGTTACTCAAATGTGGTGTTTCAGTGGGACTGAATTAAAAATTGTTACAGCATCTCAAATGGGCATCTAAGAATGGAACAGCAGGCCATATCAAAATTAGCAGCAAATTAGCAGGATTTTAAAAATGCATTAAAAGGACATTTCACTGCGAAGTAAAGGAGTTCATCAGGAAAACAGCAGCTTATTTCTTATGCACAGCCTACTAAACCGAAGGTAGCAAGTTCGATATTGTCTAGACATCGGGTCTTTTGGTGGGGGCACACCGAAAGTTTCGTGGGTTGAGTTAGTTAAAAAAAAAATGTTGGTGAGAATGACTCAACTGTTTTAAAATTGGCCCGATATTCCCTTCAAAATTCAAGAAATTTTTTCATGCAGTCTAGGGAAAACCCCCTCATTATAATTATCAGAGTGGACTGGTTTAAGATTCTAACAGAATATTTCTTAGGATATTCCAGAGATCCATCTAATCCCTCTGCTTTGACCATATAGGATTTTTGATAAAAGTTGCAACATAAGCTAATTTAATATATTTAATTTATTAATAAAATAATTATAAAATTGTGCATTCCGTGATTTTGTTTATGTTACACAAACGATCACTTTCATTTTGTGAAATAATATTGCATTCACATTTTATCACCAACCAAACCGCAAATATTAGTGTGCCTGGTTTAGAGGCAAACAGGCGTCTGAACACTTTAAAAAAAATCTATTACATTTCTTTACACAATCACAACACATTATCAATCGTTTATTGGTGTTGTAATTCCGATTACGACAAAATTTCATCATATAAATTTTTGCTCAGAACAAAACATATTTAAACTGATATTATATAATTATTATGATTATTATTATTATATTATAATATTAAAAAAAAATGAATATAAATTTGTAAATGCGAAATATAAAAATTTCTGTGTATGGCAAATTCAATTAACTTTGTGATTAATGCAATGTCTACATTTTGTAAAAATTTTTATCACGTAATACACTAAATAAATGAAATTCGGAAATTTTTATTATATGCAAATATGCCTTAGTTGGCGCGTTGCGGTGACCGTCCTTAGCATTTCAATATTTTTAAGAATTCTAATTAATTTTTTTAAATGGAAATAGAAAATTCGCCAGTTATAAAACGCCATTTTGAGTCAATATTGTACATATTTAAACATACGAGAAGAGGGATAAAAATAAATGTACCAAAAAATATCGAACCTTAAATTTGCCAGTTGCAAAGTAAAAATGAGGTGAACATTGTTAAAGGATATGAAAGCGTAGGAGATCAACCTTTTAATTGAAATTTGCTGCTTTCGAATAATAAACTCTGCCAGCTGCCGTACAGCTGAGACTTCTCTATCAACTTGACTGATAATTCTGAATACATTTAATAATAAAGCTATTAGGACTCTGAATAGGGATAGAAGAGACGCTAATTTAAAAATTTTTGTTATCACCCAAAGCTGCACTCTTCCACTTAAAAGGATTTCCTTCACCCCCCAAAAATGTTAAACAGTTTAACAGTTTAATCAGGGGCAAAACATCTTTCGAGATCAAATATTAGCAAAAGGGCCCACTTTTGCAATTCATGCACTTCAATTTATAACTGAATGAAGCCCCTACTCTGTAAATAGTTCTCGGAACTACATGGTATACAATTTGATATGTGTGTGTTACTTGTGTGTGTGAGATAATTTGTTTATGTATGGATTCGTAGAGCTTCTGAGTGTCTTGTTTAGCACTGGAAGATAATTTACAATTAGCTTATTTGGAATGAATTATTTTCTTTATATATTTCTAATAAAGTGCAAATGTGTATTAACTACAAATTATAAATGAATAAATAAACGAATGGAAATGTACAGACACATACACAAGTTTGAAATGCATATATTATTATAATTATTATTTTAATTGAAATTAATCAATATTTGTACAGCATAAATATTTTACTTTGGAATCCAAATATTTCAAATAGAACAAGTTCTTTCTCTTTCTGTTGAAATTAAATTTTGATTTATCCTGCAAAGGTTTTCATTCAGTTGCATTAACTTTTTATTTTTATTATTTTTACTGATTTTATACAAAATTATTATCTATTTACGCATACACTATCACAATTCATTTGACACGCAACAAATGCGCATCTTAACTTTAATTTTAATTAATTTGTTTGTTTACTCAGTCCTCAATCTGCTTCAATGACATTGTTTGATGAATGACAATGATGATAATGATCATTATACTTAAGTTTAGTGATTATTGCTTATACAAGTATTGTGTTATCGATGACAGAGGAGATGCAACTAAATTCAGTCAGGCGCAAAATAGATGCTGCAACTATATCGTTTTTTTTTTTTTATTTACAAGCGCTTTTGTTTTCTTTCTTGGAAATTAATTTGTTGCTCTTAACTTGTACAGTAGGAAAATTGAGTGTTGAAATTGTTTATACATCGGTGCCACAGCCCTCCTGATAGCCTTCATCTGGCGAGTTTCGGCTCGTGCTGGTTAAGGCTCTCTTAATGGCCGTAACAGGTGGCAGTACGGGTACTCCCCCTTTCTGCCACACTCGTATCGTTTTGGCATTAACAGAAGCTGCTGGATTAATTAAGACATTGTTGTGAACGGGCGAGCTTCTGTTGCTGTTGGCATCAAAGCTGGTCGTAGGCTTTTGACGTGGCAGCGTTCGACTTGTAAATGGTGGACTACTGCTTGTGCTTGAATTACTGGACATGAGGGTGGCTCTACTTAAGGGATTGCTATTACTAGAACGTCCTAAGGTGCCGCTAAATAATTGTTTTTGCAATGAATTCATTTGCATGTGATGATTAAGTTGCAGTTCGGCACCCGGCACCACCGGCAGACCGTAATCATTGGGATAACCACCTCCCACCACTATACCAGAGCCGGAATTTGAAAGATTGGTTGTTGTAGTTGAAGCCGTAGATTCTGTATTAATATTACAACTGCCATCATTCGATAAAGGATTGTGATTAAAAGTGGTGCGAGGAAAAGTTTTACTAAAATTTTCATTACTAGTGCTCCCATCGTGCATATCATACAGTTGTGCATTATCCATTATGGGCATTTTATCTGAATAGCGTCGAAGGAACAAGTCATCGGCGGAAGAAGTACACGTCACTGAATTAATATCCTCCCACAACCCTGAAGGATATAACGAGTCGCAGCCTCCAGCACGTTTATAATCGCCATTTGTTGTTAAGCTGGCCAGATCGGTGGCCAAGGCTTTTGTCAATATGGGCGGTATTTTAAGATCGGAAAACTCCTCACCTTCAAAACGTTTTGTATCATTAATCAGATCTGGATTGTTTCCAGCTGAAGCTGTTGGTGAAATAAAACAAGGTGCAGTAATTAAAATATTGCCTGACTTGTCATAACTGTTTGTAGTATAAACCATATCAGTTAGACGTGGAGGTTTCTGCAAAGGATTGGTATTTTCCCCGCCTAAATTATCTATATGGACCGCTTCATCTGACAGCGCTTTCGATTCCTCATTTTCGGCATTGGAAGAACTAACGTTGCCATTAGCTTGAGTTTTATTTATAATCATGTTTTGTTGGTTGATGCTTGTTATAACTTCCATATGATTGGGAGTTTTACTGGAGTTGTAAGGTTCGCGCTTGAGACGCATGAGCAGACACATAATGAACAACAAAACAAACAATATCAGTGTTACTAAGGCAGCACTTAAGCCCACGATTTGGCCACTACCTAACGATGCCATGCCTGCCGCTCTCATTTTAACATGCAAAGTGAAGTTGGCTTCCGAAGACCCGGCACGATTTTCAGCCACACAAAAGAATTCACTAGAATCAATTTCCTGAGCATTTGTAAGCACTAGTCGGGAAGTTTTCTCAAAGCCACCATGTTCGAAGAAATGCAGTCTTTGATGTGAACTGAAAGCAGTATTATTGGTTAACAAACGGCCATTCCAATACCAATTAACTGTGGGAGCAGGCACGGCTTTTGCTCTGCAGAGAATGGAAGCATTCTCTCCCATTGTGGCCTCAACGTAGTGGCTTGAAGGTAAAATTTCAGGCTTGCAGGCAAAATCATCAATACTTAGTTCTGCAAAAGTTTGATCTAGAACTCTTTCTGGGCCTCCAGAGCACACGGGTGCTACCGGATAAGGTATATTCTGTCGCATTAGCCACAGTTTAGCCTCACGCAATCGGCAATCACATATCCAAGGATTGTCATGCAGCTCAATGCCATGCAAACCGATTAATGTTTCTATTGTTTTGGGCACCAACTCAGTCAGTTTATTCCCATTCAATCGTAACAAGGTAAGACCTTTAAGTCCCTCAAATGCCTGGGCCGATATCAATTGAATATCGCAGTGCGACAAATCTAATTTGTGCAAAGCCGGTGTATCGACAAAGGCACTGGCCTCAACCTTCTGTATACGGTTTGAGGCTAAAGTCAAGTCTCGCAACGACGATATAAAACTAAGAGCCATCGAAGGTATTCCTATTAAAAGATTCTGCGATAAATCTAATTCGACCAAATTTGTAAGTCCCTTAAAAGTCTGAGGCTCAATATGTTCTATGCGACAGTTGCGCAAATATAATTTTTGCAAATTCAAAAGATTTGCTCTCACAAACTGCTCATTAAGTAGAGTTTGTAATCTATTTCCTGACATATCCAAGACCTGCGTAGATGGATCTATGTTTTCGGGAATTCTCTGCAAAAGCTGATCTATACATTCCACAGTTTGCTTCCCACCCTTCCACTTGCATGCACACACGGTCTGGCATGTACTCATTTGCTGATGATTAATTATTAGAGCATGGTCGGCCGTTTGTTGGAGCTGCTGATCATTATAAGGATCTAAGTATTCCTCAGATATTGAGGGATGGTCGATCATGGCATATAGGTTACTGCTAACATTCTCTATATGGTCGCCTTTTCGACGACGAGCACTTGCTGTATGCAGAGCTATATCGGTGGGGTGGGAGGTTGACACAATATCGGTTGAATGCTGGTACTTTGTACCATCAGCGTAATGTGTTATTTTCTGAGCTCGAGCGTAATTTGATGTACCGAAAGCAATCGGTATCAAATGCAAAACTAACAGCTGCACCAACAGTATCATTTTGAGAACTCGCCTCATTACCGTTTCTTTATTTATAACTTTTCTTGCTTCTCTTTGCTTGTTTGCTCTTAACTTTTATTCCTGCCTTATAATTATAAACCAAAAACTTTTACTTTACAAATTTCTTTGCCGTAAAAGTCCTTCAAGTCGTATGTGAATTGTAATTTGGGGCACTTAAACTGATCTTATAATACATTTTCATTCATAATTCATTCTCTTCTCATTTAACATTAAATATTGAATTAAATCAACAATTCTTTTTAATTTCCACTATGAGCACGCTTCCTCACAACTTCCTTTTTATATTTTTCACATCATTTGCCATATACATGCGTACATACATTCATATTTATAAAAACAAATATATGTAAGTGTGTCAACTAGCATTCCTTGAATAATTTGCGTGTTTTACTAATTAAATTACAATTTTTACTAGCATAGTTATAGTTTTTTATTTGTTTTTTTATATTGTAATATCGCCTTTGATGGACCTGGTAACGATAATTAAGTACAACCACTTTTTTCAATTTACTTGAATATTTATTCATCATAGTAAACACAGGCACGCACTCAAAAATTTATCTTCTTTGGCACACAAGCGCACATTTTCTGCTTTACGCAATATTTACTCCATTTATGCCAAATCCGTTTCAAGTTCCTCCAACCGTATCCTAATTTCTTTATTCTATTCGTTAACTTTTTCGATATGTAAATTATGCGTACGTTACGGATGAATAATTGCGTTTCGTTCTTCTTGCATTGAAATTTTTTTTTTCTACTTCTTCTTCTTCTTCTTCTCTTTTCCTTTTGTTTTCTACGATTTCAACATTTATTTATTTAATTCCATTTCACTTAATTTAATATAATTTTTTCTTTACTGATTTTTAAATTTTAATAACTGTTGTTCGTTAAAGTCGTGAGCAATTTGAAACACCCAACCATCGGCGACGGCAAATCGAAACGAACTGAAGTCGACGAACACAAGGCAGTGCCAAATGCTAACGTTTTGCTTCGTTTCATTTCTTAACTTTCGACCAGTCATGCTCAGTTAAATTTCGCTACTCAAATTATTAAGAATTGAGCAGCAATAAAACTTGCAAAACAAGAGATTTACTTGGAATTTACTTCCAGCCAACATGTTGCTATATGAAATTGTGCTGGCCTTGTGTCTACAATGTTGTTCTAGCATTCAATGAACATAATAGAAAAATAATAGAAAGGCTTACTGACTGATTTGTCCTACTTTACATACATTTAACCCCTGTAAATATGCAACTCAAAAATTGTAAAACTGCAACTTTATCCTTTTGGACTGGGGATCCCATTACGCAAATTTGAATGGTCTTCTATTTACATCTATTAGGCAGGAGTACACATGAAGAAATCTGATAGAGAATATTGGGAGTTAATTTTTATCTAAGGATTTCGGGGAATTTTTTTTGGTTTTACCAGCTCTGTGAATCATAGTCGGAAATGCGGCAAATGCAATAAGAAGAACAGTAACCTCTTCCGCAAATTTAGTTTGAATTGCCTATTAATAAGTACCCGATTCTTAAGCACGTCCACACCTTATGGTTTTGCCGCAGATGTAATTTACATGTTATTTAAATTACAGTTTTTTGTCTAATATACAGACGCGTACATACACAGATACAAAAACAATCTGATATTTTTTCGAAAACAACTGAGTACGTGTATTACATTTGGAATTGTACTCCAAATTGTACTCGTTTTTTAAAGCTTGTGCCAGAAAACTTCCTTTTTCTAAACCGATTTCGAAAAGTGCAATATGTAACAAGCTAAATATTTATGGAAACTCCCATATTTTTAATAATAATTTAAAATATAAGTATTATTTTTTTCTGAGATCGAAGCCGGAATTTCGTAAAATAAACAAATTTATAACCTAAAAATTGTTAATTTAATATAAACAATTAATATCAATAATTGCACAAAAAATTTACAGTGGCCCACGTATTGAGGGCTCTATTCTCTATGTTGCACAATCGGACGATTTGCAAGCATAACTTAATGAGCTAAACTAAAATAAATTAAAAATTAGTTAAATTAAAATAAAAATACAACTGTTTGAAGTATTTTTTAAAGTGGTACGATTTTCAAAACTTTATGAAAATTTTCATTAAAGCACCAGAGCGGAACGTAAATTATGTACATCAGTTTTGTATGAGAGTATGGCACCTATAAATCCACTTTTAGTGAATCGGTCGAATCTGTATATTGCTACAAATTATTCTGGTTGGGTAGAATATTTATCATATAATTATCGAAAATAAGTCGGCTTCTGCCCCCCGTTTCAATGCAACAATATAAATTTGAATTTTTTTTTTCAAGTTAAATGGTTGGTTAAATGCAGCTGATACTGATATTTCGGGTTCAATCTCGGATGCCATTTATGGAAACAATTTCTTTTGCGCATTTTTTTATGAATGAACACAATTTGGCTTGATGTAATTTTAATATCTGTCAAATACTTAATTTTAGTAAAAATATTTAATAATTATACTAATCGAAAAGAAAAAATTCCATTGACGATACGTTGAGAAACAAATTAAACTTGTTGGTGATTTTTACGAATTTTTGATTGCATTGCATATGAATCTCTAGAATAGAACATTTGTATTGAAGGTTGTATTGTTTGTATTATTCTGGCGATCAGCCCCAATATGCAAGGTGCAAACATAAATTTATTGGAGTGATGACAACAGATATAAAAACAGCTGTAGTAAAGAAGTCAATAACTTAAGGAGCCACTGTGATGTTATCGCACAGGCAAAAGCATTTTCGTAACTGATCCTTTACTTTAAGCCAAAGGAAAAATAGTGTTACCTTTAACTTTTAACATAACATTTATCATATTTCCCGGCCCATCAAGAAATATAAATTTTTTGGTTACTTGTTGTGGATTGAGAACTATCACTTTTTATTTACCCTGAAGTGGAAAGTTTGAAAGGACATTTTATTTCGTCTTACTGAAGCATTTACTGGATAGTGTAAACAGGAATTGTAAAGCAAATAATTATTTGCCACATGACACATCAATTAGAATCGAATGGTTCCACCACGACTTTATTGTCATAGAAAAAATGTTTCGTAACAAAGTTTGTTGACAACTGTTCAGTTGTTGCAACACATTCTATTATTGCCTAAAGTCGCTTCCCCTGGAAAAGGATTGCTAGCGTGGCTTTTAATATTTAGCAAATCTTTAAAAATGTATCAACACACTATTACAACGCAAAGTATTCCTCAATAAAACTTTATATGAGCTTGTACTCGCAGTTATTCAATGCTGGAAAATGTTCCTTTCTAGCCTAATAAAAATGTCGATGAAAAACTTAACCAAACTACTAAACTTTAAGAAGACGAAGCACTATTATTCAAAAGGAGTGCGCTCTTCGACTAAAAATGTTGTTTTCTTGACAACTAGGCTAATCGATTTATAACATTTTCTACAAAATTTTATTATTCAAACAGCAGCTTCGAGCAGAAGGAATATTTTTTTTAAATAAATGATTTTATAAATCAATACAACAACAACATGGGTGCCTCGCATACATGCACATCCACATCCAAACATGCATGCACACGCACAACATACACACATATCTGTATGTCGTTACCTATATGGCGTTGTATGAATATACATATATATGTATACTTTATGGAGCAGGAGCATCAACAGAGCATTATTCACGAACAATCATTCATGCATGCACTCATTCCATACCATGTCTGTACATATCTGCGTGTATGTATGCACGAGGATATGTACAGATATGCATGCATGCACGACTAAATATGTATGTGCACACATATTTTTTAAATGAAATGTCATTATATATCAAGCTGGCTTTCATCATTAATATTCTTATAAATTCAATACTTTTATTTAATAATTTTCTCTTCGCTGACATTTATTACGCAATTGACATTTTATTGTTACTAAGCATTAACTGCCATTGCAATAAACAACTTAATGGCAAAGCATCTACTTATTACTGATCCATGCAAACTTATATGCGTACTACATATCCATGCACACATAATGTGTTTCCGTGCAGTAAAGCGACGACTAAGTGGAATAATTAAAAATAATTAAATTTAAAATTTTTCAAACCGCTTGTAATTGGCACCCACAGTCGTAGAAGAGCCACTGTTCATGCTAGGATAGTCATGAGGAGACTACGAGCTGGGTCTCAATCTAACACATTGATGGTTTGCTCCAAACTTTTGTACTATATTCTTGTATGGAATGAAACCAACATCGCATAGTGAGAAAAATGGTGTATAGTAGAATTGCTTCGAATAAAATTATTATCTATGCCTGGGCGCTGACAAAAAGCTTTAAAATATTTTATATAACAAAAATCTCAATAACGATATAAAACCGGATTCAAAACTTAACCCAAAATATAATAATATATACATAATTCAAAAAAGTCGTTATCCATATTACTACGCTACTGCTTAAAGGCCTTGTTTCAATATCCCACACAGTATTAAAAAGTATTATAAAAAAGTATTATAGTGTAACCTAAAACCGTATTCTTTTTTTACAATCGAATTCCACTTCCAAAAGTATTTGAAAATTTTCATAAAATGATAGATTTCATTCTGATCAGGCTTGATCCGATATATTTAAGCGACTGAACAAAGAATTAATCCTTTGTGACGCAAAACCAACAAAAAAGTTCCAAAAGTTTATTACTATTAAAGTTTTGTTTATAGTTTAAATTAGTATGGTAATCAACCTTTTTCCACAGCGCCGAACAGAATAAATAACTTTGTTTGTATATGACAAACATAAAATATATGTTTTCGTAATACATTTATAATATGCTGTAACACCATATACACCATTTTTATTACATTTCATAAAGTATAAGGCTTGATATCACTTTCGTGTGAATGAGTGGTTTCACTGTGCGGGATAGTGAAACAAGGCCTTTATATTCATTATTAACATGGCGTTGCCAGCTGTTACTTCTTTTGCACAGTTTGCTTTTTGGCTTTACTAAAGTTTTATTTGCCATTTAATGTAAGGATGCATCTGGCAAAGATTCTGGAAATTTTGATAATGTAGCGCTGGTATGCATGAGATTTGCGACCATCATGCGATTTTGCAGAAAATGGCATCGTTGAACTAATCAGTCTTTCTGAAACCTGTACGACTAGTATCTAATTCCTTTGCAATTAACAAACTATTTTTAAAGTCCTTTCTACACTGCACTCGAGTGCCGACAGTGAAATTTTCGTTTTTCCTCTCACTTCTTCATTTCATATGTCAACGAAAGTTCCTTGTTCACGCATTACGCAAATGTCATTTTCCATTCGGTTTCTCCCTTTCGGAAAATGTTTCACTATATGAGCAGTAACTAAGCTTGAGTTCCTTTTTCTCTCCACTACTATTCAGTTCTCCGTAGATGGCATTAAATTTGCTGGTTCCCCTGCTAAGCCAGTTTTTTAACTGCCTATTAAAAGGTTAAAATACATTATCCATGACTTTGCCTAGAGCTACTATGGTGGGAAAAAGTTCCGAAGGCGGTAATGGCAAATGTTTGGGACTATAACTTGTTTTATGTTTTGGGACATATTCGTACGAGCATTGAAATAAAGTTGTAGTTAAACTTTGTATGAAAGTCCTCACTCCGATATATTAAAAATATATGGAAACTTACCAGTATGGTGTCTCTTTCCGATTGTTTCTCATTAAAATGTGTTACGGTCATTCTTTTAGTTTGTTTATAAAGCTTTTTATGTTATGCATAAATACACCACGTTTTCCAATGAGTGGTAATATTTTGCTATTAGGAGAAATACCATATAATATCGCCTGCCGAAAGCTGAATTCCATTGATCGACAGGAAATGGGCAAACTTAAGTTTTACCTAAACGCGTGAAATACCTAAACAATATTCTTATTTGTTATTAAGTGGTTCTGTATATCACTTATTCTGACTACTGAAATGTTTATTGGCGCTTTACAACATTTTGCGTGTTTGAAGCGTATATGGTGCAATTTCTATCAATAATGTGAACTTTACTTCCGATCTGCCAAGTTGTTGGACGTTACGTTTTGCTGGCCATGGCAGGCTATGGAAAGTCAGCCGCCGTCGGAGATGGATTTGTACTATCCTGATTTCATTGCAATTATGCATTATAACATTTATATATAATCTTTTTTAATTAGCATTATTATTTTGCGATTTCTTTAGTGTTTATGACAAATCTTTAACACACATTATTATACTCCGCCAGGTAATATTTAATATTTAAATTGTCTTTTATCCCCAACGCATTTCTGCGTATGACCGAATTAAACGGAGAAACAATTTTGCCGCCAGTCATTGTATTTTGGAGTCACATTATGTAAAGTTAATAAATATTTTGTAATGTGTAAACGGTTTATTTAAGTGTTGATGTTTTTCTATCTGCATGCTTTGCTCGTACCTACAAATTCAGCGATACGTAACATCTTTAGATAGTTACGCTTTCTTAATGCTGCGCCACATCATGTCACTTTTAAATTACATGTTGTTGAAAATTTTAACGTATAATTTGCCCCCTCTCTTTTAGTTTCTTGCTTATTGCAATTTGAGTAACGACAAGCAAAGCATTTTCAGCGTTTAACATTTTCTTACCAGAGGCAGATGCAGATTTTATTTTCACTCAAGCAAATTGTATTAATTAGCAAAGAAGAGTTAAAGAAAAAAAACAAATATTTCATGCAAAAAATCAGAAAATAGAATTATTTTTTGCTGCAATGAATTTCAAAATGTATTTATTGTATTTTTTTTTTTTTTTTTTTTTGGTAATTAATTTAACCTGCACAGCTTTCGGGTTGTAAAACACCCAAGTTAAAGTTAAAAGAGTTTTTTGAAATAGTATTAACAATCCTCAAAGCTACCAGGCTGAAGTACCCAGAGCTCATTGAATGAGCTGAACAGTATAACATTTAAGGTTTCTGTTACGTTCTTTGCAGATTCACGTGAGAAGTAGTAGCAACTTGACAAAGTAGATAATATAGCCACAAATGCAACTGTGCAATACTAAGCCAACGAAAATAAGGAACCGAAGACTGAGCCTACTTAAGATATAATTGCAATGACACAAAAAGTGATTTTCAGATTTTACTTGCTTTACAACTACATAGTAAAACATATTCTTATAAATTTTTAACAGAATTTTTTTCCCAAATAACAATTCCAAATTTAAGTTTGAGTAACATTCTATTTGAGAGACCACTGAACGATAAATAGCAAGAAAGCGAAATCATGATATGCAGGCTTGTAATACTGTCAACGCCTATTATCCAAATATTTACCCCTATGCAAAATTTTTTTTTATAGTCCAAGCTGAAGTAAGACTGTATCAAATTTCATAGTAAGAATCCACTGAATGAAAAAAGTTAAATTTTGTAATAGAAATTTTGATAATTTCTAAATATAAAACATTAACGAAAATGTACTAATTTCGTCAGTTTTGATAACTCCACATTTAATTCAGAATACTTTTGTGGGAGTAAATTTCGGTTACCACTACACACATGTATGTAGATATATATATAAATAGAAACGGGTCAACACAGATATCCGTGTTATTTAAATTTGAATGAAGGACTTTCAGTTCAAGCAATACTATTTGCTTACACATACATACAAAAATCTTCTGACAACTTGCAATTGAAAGAATAAAGAATACTTGGCTAAAATGGAGCAATAAGTTACGGTTCAATTTCTTTTTTTTGCGCCACTTTTATTCAATTGATCATTTATTTTTTGAAATGATTCACGTAACGGAATTGTTTGTATGGTTTTCCCCCATCTCTTAAGAGATCATATCATAAAATAGTTTGAAATGAGATTAGTTTAACATACACACACATGCATACATATATTTATAATAAGAAGTCAAAAAGGAATCGCTTCATGAACAGTAGTTAAAGGCAGGTTGTAGTGATCAGGTTGATCTTAAATTTCTACTACTAAGAGTAGGCGCATACATGCATATGTATCAGCACTCAACACTCCGAGGGAACAAAATTTAAGCCTCTTTAAAAACTGAATACATTTCAGTTCCACAGTTTTGTGAAATAAATAACACATCGTGCACAATTTCAAATGCTTCATAAAAATTTCTTGTCTACATTATTAGTTTCAATAAGATTTTCTATAAGCCATTAGATATTATTCTTACCAAATGTGTTCAATTTTGTGTCCGGTTATTTATCTGCAACTAAATTTCGTGTAATTCATTCAGACTTTGTTTTCAATTCGCTGGTGTTTTTATTTCTAGTGCAGGTCTTTATGTACAACAAGCTGATGCAGAAGAGATTTTTATAATATAATATTTTTCACAATATCGCCAATAATTAATGCTTGTGTCAAAAGAAAAACATATCTTTTTGCATATAAGAACAAGTTCATTTAGCACAAAAGTTATCACCGTATCGAAAAATGCTACAAGCGGTCCAATTGTTTTAAAATGTTCAGCTTAAAACTTCAATAAATTTATTGCAAAAAGTATGGCTTAAGATTTTATTTTAGCAACAAGCGTCGACCAACTGAAATGCGCGTAAACTAAATACTCGAAAAAACTGTCATAAAGTAGTAGAGGAAACAATATGGAATGGAACAAAATCTTACTTAAAAAACGGTTTTGCCATAATATTTTAATTTTATGCCAAGTATTATAAAATTTTAACTTTACAATATCATTCAATGCATTTGGAACAAAGTATTTATACATTATACTTGCTATGGTATTTTACCCGCCTCGTAAATAAAGTGAACATCTTTGTAAGCGAAAAAAGTTATTTGAGGAAGAACAAAAACTTCATGTATATATATATTATTTATAAAAATGTTTACTGTTTAAAGATGATTGTAACTGCACACAAATTATTTTATAAAGTTCTAAGCAATAAAAATATATAAAACGTATGTACAAGAGGGACCTATTTGTATATAGGTAAATACATATAGGGAAAACATTGACTTTTCTTAAATTAATCGCTTTTTATTAGTTCAACTATTTCTCTATTTATACCTTCGTTTGATTGCCACACTACTTTGTAATTAAAACGTTTGTCCTTCTCAACTAATTGTTCAAATTGCTTTAAACCACCTCCAACACCAAAATAATACGTTTTAGCTGCTAGGAGAACTTTTCCAGCAGGTTTTAAGTTCTCATATAGACAGTTAAGTAATTTCTGTTGATTTTGGGAGTTGTATATTGTTTCGGAAGTTAAGATAATATCGAAATTTTCTAAATCTTTAACAAGTTTACTCCATTTGTGCCAATCGCCGGAGTAAAATTTCACATTTTCTTGTACATTTTTTATGTCGCAAACTGTATCTTCTACATTTTCAGTTTCATTTGAACTCGTCGCGTTTAACAGTACATTTGGTATTGTAAATTTTTGTAATACGTCTTTATTCTAATAGAGAAAAAAGTATTAAATAAATAACATCTTTAATTTTCTGTGTATTCATTTAACTTACATAATCTTGAAAAGTTACTTTTGCACCCTTTAAGTAAGCATAAATACCAATAATTCCAGACCCGCAGCCCAAATCCAATACACGCATTGAATTCCAATCATAACTAGTATACTTTTCTGATAAATAGTTCAGCAAATCTTCAGTGCATTCCCATATCTTTGCTCCACCTTCATATACACCTGGTATTAAATCAGAGTGTTGCTCTTCCGCTTTTTTGATATCCACGCTGCTAGAGTCATTACCTTTGATGTCTTCCAATAACAATCCGGACACCATGTGTGTTATATGAATGTCATTAACGATTTTTTTGGTAGAATTTAGTTTGCAAACATCTAGATTTTCAATAATATCTTCGGACAGTTTAACCTCCTCGGAATCATACCATTCAATATTCGAAAATCCGAACAAACTATTGTCTATGTTAACTTCTTTCTTTTTTTCATCCTCCATTGTCTGTTTGATGCTAAAAACACTTTCGTTTTCAACATCATCGACTTGAAAATCAAATCTGAACATTTAAAGAAATAGAAAATAATCGACTTTAAACAAATAAGTTCATATCATAAACTATTGACAGTAGATTTGTTTTGTTTGGTTTCCACTTGTTTCCACGTGTACACGATATATATAAACACTCGCGAGTATGAAGTCACAGTGCCTAGAAGGTTTATATAGAGTATGTTTATTATCGAGTACAGATTAGTACGTATGTATGTTTAGAAACAAATAATATTAACTGTAAAATATGTACTTAGGTCTACAAAATAACAATAAGATTTATTTTTTGTGCATTGACCTTTAACAAAGTCTTAAAGCTTGCATTCAACAAATCTAAGATTACAAAGCAACATTAATTGTTTGTTACCAAAAAAATGCGTTTTTTCCTAATTAATTGACAACACAAGGAAGCACCATATGACAAGAAATTGGCTGGCAACGAAACAATTGCAATAAATTGACTTTTTCAGAAAATTGCTTTCCAATTTGTTCATCGCTTTTTGAACTGTTCTTTTCATAAAAAAAATTCATGGCAGATCCTTACGGAGAAGTAAGTTTTCATTAAGTTCATAGTTAGCATAATATGTACTAATAAAACTAAACAAATTTAGAAGCAACAGAATATGCCGCTAGGGGCCAGCGGAATGGGTCCGCCGCCTATTATAGCAGGACCACCACCGGTTATGAGGCCGCCTCCCGTAGGTATGCATAACATGGTAAATAATTTTTCACATCAACAATTGCCTCCACGTCAACCGTGGAATAATTCCCAACAAAGATTAGACACAACTAACGGGCCACCAATGCAAACTATTCCATTGAACGATGTAAATGTCAATGGTAATGTAGATTGTGTCGAAAATAATCTGAATGGTAATGGAGGAGAAGAAAAAGATAAGAAGTCGGCAGAAGTTATATTACCTAAAGCATTGGAAGATGTTTTAGCTCTGAAGGACCAACGCGCAGCTGAATTCAATGTGAATTCCGATGATTTCAGCAATGTTGATTCTAGTGGTCAACTTGTTAACGACTATGATGCTGGTGAAGATTCTGAAGACGATAGTGACTTGCAAGCAAATGGCGGAGTGGCATCGAAAGTCGGAAAACTAAGTAAAGTTGAAAAAAACAAAAAGAAAAAGCGACGAAAGAAGTTAAATAAAAAACTAAAAAAACAATTAGAACAAATCAGAGTCGAAGACCAAAATAAAAATACCCAAGTTGTAGAAGAAACTGAAAATAATACGCTTGAATCGAAAAATAAATCAGATGTAAGTGTTAATGCAAGCAAAGATAAGGAATCAAAAATAAAAGCAAAGAAAAATGAATCTTTAAATGAATCCACAGAGCGGGGAAAACATCCAGAACGTGGGAACGATGTGACCATTGAGTAAGTTTATAATATTTATATCTTTTCGATTTGAAGACTCGTTTAAATACAATGACTTTTCAGGTATGTACCAGAAAAGATAACTATTGCAGATCTGGCCCCCATGTACAGACAATTCTATAGAGTATTTGAAATTTTTAAATTAGAAAATAAGCCCAAAGTTGCGGAGAAAGATAAAAATGCAACCGATGGTGGAGAAGGGAAAGCCAACCTAAAAAATTTGGCAAATAAGATACAAGATGATGGCGAAGAGGAGGATATGGATGAAGAGAATAAAGATGATAAGGAAAAGTTGTCAAAACGAAAACTCAAGAAGTTAACACGACTTAGTGTGGCAGAATTAAAACAACTTGTTTCAAGGCCAGATGTTGTGGAAATGCACGATGTAACAGCCCGCGATCCAAAGTTGCTAGTACAATTAAAAGCTTATAGAAACACTGTACAAGTACCACGGCACTGGTGTTTTAAGCGTAAATATCTTCAGGGAAAACGAGGCATTGAAAAACCCCCCTTTGATTTACCAGCATTTATTAAAAAAACGGGCATCATGGAAATGAGAGAATCTTTGCAAGAGAAAGATGATGCCAAATCTTTAAAGTCCAAAATGCGCGAAAGAGTCCGACCAAAAATGGGTAAAATTGACATAGATTACCAAAAGTTACACGACGCTTTCTTCAAATGGCAAACAAAGCCGCGTATGACTATACATGGAGATCTTTATTACGAAGGAAAAGAATTCGAAACACGTTTAAAAGAGAAGAAACCAGGTGATTTATCAGAAGAACTGCGTATCGCATTGGGCATGCCCGTTGGTCCAAATTCTCACAAAATTCCGCCACCGTGGCTAATTGCACAACAACGTTACGGACCTCCACCATCATATCCCAACTTGAAAATACCAGGCCTTAATGCACCTATTCCTGAGGGGTGCTCTTTCGGCTATCATGCTGGTGGTTGGGGCAAGCCTCCAGTTGATGAAAACGGTAAGCCATTATATGGCGATGTTTTTGGCACCAACATTATTGACTTGGATGTAAGTTTGTTAACAAATAATTTAAATTTTAAATAACTGTAACAATTATCTGTTTAGAATGGTGTCGACGAGGGAGATATCGAAAGAAATCAGTGGGGCGAATTAGAATCCGAATCGGAAGAATCGTCTGATGAAGAGGAAGAAGAAGGTGAAGATATGACTAATGCTGTTGATGAAAGCGGTTTAGTTACTCCAGCCGAAGGTCTAGTTACACCTTCAGGTCTTACAAGTGTGCCCGCTGGCATGGAAACTCCTGAAAATATTGAATTACGTAAAAAGAAAATTGAACAGGAAATGGAAGAGTACGTTTTCAAAAATGAAACTTATTTGAAAGTATTATTTAATCTATTGTCTTTCTTCCAGTAATGAAACGCCAGTTTTGTATCACGTTTTACCAGAAAAGCGTACTGATCGCATTGGTGCTTCTATGATGGGATCCACTCACGTGTACGACGTGGGCGGCGTTAAACAGACGGTAACAAGAACTGTCGTAACAGCTGATCGTGAGGGCACAGTTGAATTGGCTTTAGATCCTTCCGAACTAGATATGGACAACGAAGCAATGGCCCAACGTTACGAACAACAAATGCGAGAACAACAAAATCACTTACAAAAAGAAGATCTATCTGACATGTTGGCAGAACATGTTGCTCGCCAAAAATCAAAACGTAAACGGCAACAGGCAGATCCAGCCAAGACCACGAAAAAATATAAAGAATTCAAATTTTAGATTGTACTTGAAGTATTGCAGTAAGTTTAATTTTTGCATTACAATATTTTATTTTAATAAATGAAACCGTCTACTTTGAAAGATCTGTAGTGAACGGAAACAGTACAGCAAAATTTTTAATAACATTCCGAAAGAAAAACTTCGTTTTATGTAAGTATAATATTTAAGCTAAAATAATTTATGCTGTTCCGAACTTTTTTTTATTATTGGATTCATTTTTTTGTATAAAATATAAACAAAATAATATAAAACTAAGTAGTTGAATATGAAGTCAATTAATGGTTTCTGTTATTATTTAACTAAAACTTATTAAAAACAATAACTAAAGTGAAAAT
Source organism: Ormia ochracea (assembly GCA_963402855.1). Lineage (NCBI taxonomy): Eukaryota > Metazoa > Arthropoda > Insecta > Diptera > Tachinidae > Ormia > Ormia ochracea. The sequence continues at coordinate 32,105,137 of OY727108.1, forward strand.
GTTTAAGAACAAAAAAATATTGCCGTCACACACGACACATTTTAGTTCAAATTGATGCCTCTTCACTTCGTAAATCTAAGAGTGATTTGATTATACATAATTCGTTCATTCTTCCATTTGTTCGTTCAATTGAGCCAATAACGCCGCTCTTTTAGATTCAAGTTCGGATTCACTTAAAGCTTGCTCATCACCATCGTTTCGTGTGCTAGAGGGGGAATGACCAATCTCAGAATTATTACTGGCTATGGGACTGAGAGGTGTTTTAGACCGCTGCCTATCATGATGGTGCCGGCGCTCTTTTTCTTTTCTGTTCCTCTTTTCCTTTTTTTTTTTTTTGCTGGGAGCTGAGGAGAATTCTTCAATAGCCAATGCTGTTGGAGAATCAGCTTCAATGGATTGTGCTCGTTCAGATTCACAGGAAGACTAAAAGTTCACAAATTTACAATATGAAATAATTTGTTTGTGTACTAAAACTAAGGATACTCACGTCTCTTGATGACTTTTTGTTTTTCCTCTTCTTTTTCTTTCTCGAAACCTTATCACTTTCCTTACTTATGCTGGTCGAGCTAACGGAGTGCTGAAAAAGTTGAAAATACACAATTTCAAATTATCTGTCAGTGATAAAAACTGTAATTTATGATTTTGGTGATAAAAATTATAATTTGCGATTTAGATATTGCATTTGTTTAATTTTATTTCCTATGAAGTATTAAGAAAATATTATTTATTAAGCAATACATTCATTCAAAAAGAGAAAATATGGAAAAGGAAGCGTACGAAAAATTATTGAATTATAATAATAAGTAAATAAATTACGAGCGCCAAATAATAATTAAAAATTTCGTTTAATGAAAAAAAAAATATTCCATTTGCAAACAAAGGAATAGGAAGATAGACGCGAGTTCTGATTTGAGTAAATGTGTGTACAGCTGAGTTACATTTATCGCATAATTAGAACAACGTAAAATATTTAAGGGAAGGAGTGCCAGGAGTTGATGACATATTATTAAAAAAAATCAATTAGCAATAACAAACGTAAAAATTTATTTGGGACAGAATTGATAATACAGTTTAACAAGGAACCGAAACTACAAACTTGCAGCAACCAATTGACAACACAATATAATTTTGCTATCTATATGTACAATTTCCAATTGTTTTCTATCGGCTAGTGTGTAACACTTACCGATCTTGATCGAGACTTCTTTTTTCGCAATCTTTCTATTTCCATTGGATCATTCTCAATGTCGGATCTAGAACTTGATCGTAGACGTTTTTTGTGTTTTTTATTCTTTTTTGATTTCTTAGATCTGGAATGGTGATGTGTGCAAGCATCTTCACTTTCACGCACAAAATCTTCCCAAATTTTTAGCACACCAAACTCCTTCTCATAAATAGCATAAGACTCTAAATGTTCAACTAACTTTTGGGCGGACTCGTATGGTTCATGTGGTGACACGTTAGCCTCCAGCCAGGCGGCTTTTATTTCATTTTCTAGCTTACGCAAACGTTTGGTTTCCTCTTTTAAACGCTCCTTCTCAATCACTTCAGCCTTCTCCAATAGTGCGTTGTATGTGAGTTTTACATTACCAGCATCCAGAGTCGCAGAACGTTTATCGTCGCATACGATTGTAGCGAAATACTCAAATGTGGTGTTTGCTTTAACACTAAAATCTTTTTCCTTGAGAATCTCCCGTATGATTTTCTTTTCATCATGATATCGAGCTTTCAAATCCTCAACATAGAATTTGAAGAGATCTAATGGGGTAGATCCATTTTGACCAAGCATAGCTGAAAATCTGATATCGGCAGATATTATGGGATATAATTCAACCCACAACGACATTGAAGTCAATTTACCCTCTTCATGCAACGAATCAAGTAGTGTTAAAAAATTATCGCGATTCTTGCGTTGTTGCCTTTTTAAGCGCTTTTTCTCTCGTTCCTTTTCCTCTTCTTCTTCTCTTTCTAAGGTTCTGATATGTTCTTCAAATACTATCAGCGCATCTTCCTTGTCCATACCTAAAAGATTAACATCATTTTTGAAAGCCGAGTTCTCCAACAACATGACCTGCGCTTCAGCCCAAGTTGTTGAATATGCTATCGCTGTCATAGACTCTAGCAGCTCTCCTAAGACTTTCATATTTCGTTTTTTCATCATGCGACCCTCCTCTTTTTCGCGTTTAGCTAAATTAAAAATGCAGTCGTCATAAATATCTCTGCGGTCTTGCTCGATAACGGATGTCCAAATTTTATTGCTTGCAAATATTTCTTCGCATTTGTAATATTTTGTGGTAGAATTCATTTTATCTGTGGTCATAAGAAATTTTTCCAAGTCTTCCTTAGCCTTTTTAGTTTTTAGACGTGCTTCTTCTTTTTCGTCTTTAAGCTTTTGGGTTTTGTATGCATTGAATGTCTGCTTCTTTTCATTTAAATTCTTAAAGGAATTATAACGTGGATCTTTGGAAATAATCTTTACGCACTGGTCCCAATTTGAATTCGAAGGTACGTTCTTGTCACGTAATAAATCCTTAAACGCTTCAATAGCTTCTTTTTTGTCCTTAAATATTAATTTGGGCTCTTCAGCAACATCTTTTTTATCTGAAGAAAAAAGTAATTACATTTATAATCAAAGTACGAATTCATTTTGATTACTCAACATACTCTCTTTATCCTCCTTGTTCGACGAGGGTATTTCTATTGATGCCAAAGTTGCCGCCATGGCTTGGTCTAGAGCTGACGAGGAATTTTCATTGCTACCTGGCGTTAACGGGGAGTGTATATCAGGTGTAAGAATCTTAGGTGCTGTAGGTAGTGTAGCGGGTAATATATTTGCTAAAGCAGCTGCAGGAACAATACCTGCCAAACTCGATGAAGTCATAGCAGCTACGGCCTTAGCAGCCGCTGCAGCCCTAATAATTTAATGCAAATAATTTAAATTTTAAATTGGTAATATATTTTTAAAGCACTTACTCTTCAGCCTTGACCTTTGTTTGCATTTCTAAATATTCTGATGGTGGCTCCCATCTGGATTCCTTCGATGTTACATTATGATAGTACACCTTACCAGCGTCGGAGCGATATTCCTTCCAGGGGCATTGATATTTCAAACGTTCTATAGGACTCATCAAAGCTTCCGGTTTTTCCCACGAACTCTGCTTTGTAATATTATTATAAAAATATGGTCTTCCGTCGGGTGCCTTGTGTTCAGTCCACTCCGTATTAGGCGGAGCGGACCCAAAAGCTGCAGCCAACTCGGCAGGTGGGGGCCCTCCAAATCCAGGTGGCGGTATGTTAAATTGCGGAACTATCGCAGGCGGAAATGCTAAGCCTCCAATCGATGGCGGCATTGCTGGAGCACCACCACTCGATACATTCATTTTTACAAACTTTTGACAAATATATTTAACGAATGCAAATCTTGATAACACTTTTCTATTCTCGCAGAATATGTTCCTTTCATTTGATCATAACCTCAATACTGCACAAAATTCGTATTATATATTGAATATTATCAAACACAAAGGTGCGCTATAATATTACATTGAATACTTATATAGACCAAAATTAAGTATATTTTTTTCTGTTTTACTTATTTTTTTCAACAAAGCCAGTAAGAAAACACGGCACAAAAATTTGTTGCGGCACCTTCTCACGGCTTAAAAATGTCAATAGGAGAGAGAACTTTTGCAAGAACAGGGTTGTTGTGTGCATTTGCCTGACATTTTTGACATTTGCCTACAATTTTGAAGTATCTATAAACACTGAATAGTCATTAAGGCTTTGTCACAAAGTATACCAGAGATGTCAAAAGTGACAGTTCCGATTGTAAACAATTTTGAAGGACAGGCCGTTTTAGAAAGAGACAACAATAGTATGATTGTACAACGAATGTGATGATGTAAACAAACTAAAATAAAATTACATTTGCTGGAATTTGAAATTAAGATTATATTTTTTTCGTGAATTTGTGTAAATAATTGAAAAAACTAAAGATATTTTTAAAATAAAAGTAATATATTTGTTTTCTAAATAAAAATGTGTGTTATCAATAGAAGTGATTGCGGTATGGATGCTGTATTGCAAACCGTCAGCTCCTTTTGCAATTCTATTAGCAGACGTTTTCTAAGAAAACTTTCATGAGAATTTCATATAACTAAACGTTTTGGTTCCATTCTGGAGTTGGTAATTAATGGACTATAATTAGCAGTTAACACCTAAAACGGGGCAGTTATATTGATATTATTTCCAAGAGGAAGTATTTGTAGGTTATATATAAAGTTTATCTGTGTTAATAAAAGATTGATTTAAATATGTACATTTCTGTTCCGAAAACGATTTTCTGTGTTTAGATTCACCAACTCGGGTGGATTGCACTGTGGTACGGACATTCTTGATGCTGACGAAATGCATTATGATCCGCCACCACATCATATAAAGATGCATGTATATACACGTGTGTATATGTCGCATTGGAAGAACCAGAATTGCCGTAATAAATTTAAGTGAAAAATAAAAAGTATTCCGTGTAAGTAGAAAAATAATAAAGCTTACTTTGATAAAAAGAAAATAAAATATGTTTATATTTTAGAAAAACCAGTTGACAGCTTCCGCTACTATTTCATGCTGTGCTAACTATGGGTGTAAACCACGAGTGATAAGTGTCGTAAGATGTTCCAAAAAGATAGTACAACGGAGAGCCAATTTTTAGATTGTCTATTCATATATACCTATAAACAAATGTACCTATATATACAAATGTAATAAATTTTGACTATATATTAGACTTGCAAAACTAACTAACTTTCTTATAAACGAACGACATATTTTTAATATTTTTGTGCCAATGGCGCATTTATTATTGATATCATAATTTTCAAATAAAATGTATTTCCCTTTTTGGATTTTTGGTCCTGAGAAGAACCATTTTTTTAGAATAATCTACAGTTTTTATTGACATTTTCTGGTCGGAACAGCTTTAGCCATTGTGCACGTCTAAAAAGAGATATATTTAGTAAATTGTGGGTTTTATAACAACTGCGCTTTTCCCCTTAATTTAGGAAAAACTAATTTTAAAAACAGTTATTAAACATTTAATCTACTAAATTTTAAAATTATTTGTGGTTTGGGATGGAGTTTTTTTCATTTGCTTATGAAAATAAACAAACAAATTTGGTTTATACAGAAACGGCATGATTTGCATATTAATATGAAATTTTGAAAATTACCAATTTTTTTTTTATAATAAATTTTAAATTCAAGCCATTGTTGTAATTTGTTTAATTATTTTGTTTATCATTTTTGAAATTATTTAATTAGTTACTGGTAAATTTAGTGTAGGCGCCTGCCAAATTGCAGAAGCACTCAATATATAAAACAATTACTAAGCTTCCTAATTCCATTTTCAATTCCTTTTTTATAATTTACCTTTCTAGCTTACTTGGAAATAAGTGGACCTTATCTCCTGATAAGCATTCTTTAACACACTTTCGCCCTCTACAATATAACGAAAAAATACAAAAAACCACCACCATCTAACAGTGGTATATTTAGTATTACATATTGTATGTAATACTTACATGCTATTTAAAACTAAATTTACTCCTTAACTCTTCTTATATTAAACTTTGAATAAAATAAATATTCAATAAAACTTAAAATTTAAAAAAAAAATAAACATTTCAATACATATACCTACTTAAAATCTACATATTATGCTTAAAATTACGAATAGCAGGCATAAAGTAAAATACGTAACCGAAGGAAAAACAGAGCAAAACAAAATAAAAATTATCTTCAATTCTCTTTTGCGGTACTGCACATTTTAGAAGAGTATTCCGATTATTCATATAGCTGCGCCGCTCTTACCAGTCTGGTATGGTCTGTGGCTTTGTTCCGCTATCCTACACAGTCGTACAATTCATTCATACGAAAGTGCGATGAACATTTTCATAAAATGGCAATCAGAGTTGCTTTTACTTTGACAAAAAAAATTTTTGCATCTGTTTTGTATGATTGTGTGGAACTTATAAGCCCATTTTATATATTGGTGTACTATATATTCATACACAAGCACAATACAATATAAAAATTTAGTATCGTCAGAAAAAGCAACATAGAAATTATTGTCAGTTAGTTGTGGATAAAAGAAAACAAAACAACAACTGCTGGTTGCTTAATAAACTAATATCATTACAAATTCGGTAAATTTTCATTTATTTGTTTTACTAATACTTGGAATTGCAGGTTGCTAATGAATTGTCGAACGATCACAAACAGTAATAAACTATCTGCTGTTAAGTGTGTTATCAAAATAAGCAGTGCAGCCAACTTGTATTGCGTACCTATAAAAATATCAATATATCTTTATCACGCTAATATGTAAAAAGGTTATAGCACAATGGTCTGGTAACGTTGATATTTTTAACGGATAAACGAATTTAATATGGCAATTACAAATCAAAACTCTATTTTAATTGCGAAAGACAATCGGTAATACACATACATATGTATATTCCTTTTAATAATCACTTTTTAATAAATTTTGGAATATATAAAATAGGTTTAGTAAATATTACAAAAAAATATGCAATATTGTATTTAGAAATGGTGTATTTAAAGATTATATCCTATACATATGTACGTACTTACATGTGTGTGCACAATGTACATATACAGCTGTGTTCATGGAAATAGTAGTGCCGGTGGGTTGTAAGTTCTAAACTGTGAAATCAATTGGTAATTAAAGTGTTCGCATATAAAGTTGTTAAAATATAAAAATTTGTATGTTTTCACTAATATTTACAGATTACGTATTTATAATAGTTTATTCATTTTCATATATGGGCTTAAGCAAACTAAAAAAATAAAAATTGTGCTGTTCACGATAATAGTAGTGGTTTCTACAAACTAAAATAAAATAAACAGAATTCAATTAAAACATTGAGTTTTATATTGTAAATATTTTTTAGGGCCTAATATTTAGTAGTAAATCCCTTATTTTTAATAACGGCCCTGCACCGCCGTGGCATAGAGTCAATAAGGTCCTTGCAACGATTCACAGAAATTTGAGCCCATGCCTCTTGAACCACTTGCCAAAGTGTGGCTCTGCTTAAAGGATTTGCTGTAGCTACTGTTCGTTTAACATCTCCCCACAAATTTTCTATCGGATTAAGATCCGGAGACTGAGCTGGCCATGGCATCACGTCGATCTTTTCAGAAGCAAACCAGTCCTTAGCGAGTTTACTGGTGTGCTTTGGATCATTATCCTGCTGAAACGTCTATTTTAGAGGCATTTCCCAACTGGCATAAGGTAGCATTTTATTTTTGAGTATATCAACGTATACAGTTTTGTCCATGATGCCATTAATCATGTGAATCGGACCAACACCAGCACACGAAAAACAGGCCCATACCATTATGCTGACGCCACCATGCTTAACGGTTTTCGTGGTATATTGACGTTGGTATTCTGTGTTTGGTGGACGCCGAACATACTGTCTGGAGCCTGTTCCACCAAATAGAACTATTTTGCTCTCATCTGTCCACAGTATGTTACGCCACTTTTGGTAGGGCCAATCCATATGGGTTTTTGCAAAGTGTAATCTTGCAGCCACGTGCTTTCTTGTCAAAAGGGGTACCTTTCTCGGACTTCTCGCATACAGATTATGTTCGATTAGTCGACGACGTACTGTCACAGCACTAACTGATAGATTTAAATCCTCCTTTATCATTTTGGAGGATGCTGATGGCTTCATCTTGCTGTATCGCACAATTCGTCTATCGTCCAAAACTGTGGTTCTTCTCTTACCAGCACGATGTTCAGTCTTCTCCTTATAGTTAAGTGCATTAAATATCATAGTGGCAGTGCATCCAACAAAATTTTCAATTTTCTTGTACGTCATGCCCTCATTCCTTAGCCTCACTATCAAATCTCTTTTCTCAATCGAACAATGCTTTCCTCTACCCACTAACAATTAAAAAAAATCGCAATTTCAATAAATATCTATAATCGAATTATTTACTAACTATATTTGACTTACTTTCGCCGACTTTTTTGCTTTTTATTTTTATTTTATTAATTTTTTCCAACAATTTTGAAAGCACTACTATTTTAACGAACAACTTATTTCTGATGCATTTATCACAACTGATCAAAAAACACGAAACAGAATGCAAAAACAACGGTACTTCTATTCTTTTCTGTTGTTTTCATTCTATTCTACAAAACCTGTACACATATGTTCAATTTGTATGATCGAACATGTCAAAAATGAGTTGTAATAATTACGAGCCGCTGCACTACTATTTTCATGAACACAACTGTAAATGGATGCATGTAACCAATATACATATAAGCAATGGCCAAATTTTGTTTTAAAATACATATTTAATTTACAAGGTAAGAAAAGTAATGAAATTATTTCTAATTATTAACAACTACTTTCGAAGTGTAAAAGAGCATTCATAAGGGACTGCACGTGCCAAAGTATTTTTTGATATATAGATTTTTAGCAATATATGCAATACTTATGTACACATAAATACATATTTGCACATACATCACTATACATATGCATGTGCCGTCGGTGGATTAACGTTTCGTTGGCTTTTACATTTCGGTTTTATGCATTTTATGTCCTTACAGCGACACAAACGTTACATACAACTATGAAAACAAAACATATTGATAAACAGATATTTCCCTGTCATGGTTATGACCGGCAAGAGAGTTAAATATTTGAACGTAATTAACTGTGAATAGGATTTTTCATTGTGCAATATTCTGCATTTTTGTTATGCTCACCATTATTGGACTTATCCCTAATATCACCAACAAGAATTCACTTGTACTTAACCAGGCACATTTTATTATCCACTTATCACATACATTGAACTTGTTGATAACGCAAACATGCCCCAATATTATCTTCGGGGCTACCTTTTCCAGTACCATCGCCAAAATGAATGCCCACATAAAAGGGAGTAACAGTTGATTCAATCCGACAAGGCCAAACGCCTGTAGAGCAGAATTGCATACCACAGTGAACTGGCTCGCAACCTGGCAATGGTCCTAAGCCAGTTCCAATAAAGTCTTCTATAATGCAGGGCATGGTGATCCGATCTCTACAGCTACTGTAAAACTGGCGCATTTGTCTTTCTGACAAAGAATTCAACTGTCTGCTTGAACGATATCCAAACTGGAAAGCACTTCTTAAGATTCCTAATAAATCAAAACCACCTCTTGTAGGTCGTGGTCGGCGAGATACACCGCCAGCTGCAGTGGTTGCTCGTAGTCTGGTATTTTCATCGTTGCCATCTCCAGAACCATCAATGTCATCACTCAAAGGAGTAGATGCAGTGGAAGAAATTGTAGAATCTGTGGCAGCGCTAGATGAAGTTGGATTCAAAGGCGAACTAGCTTCCGGTTCATCTGTCTGCGGGGACGCGGTTGAAACTTGCGCAGCAGAGGCTTGAAGTTAAAACAAATTCTTTTTTTATTTATGTAATTAAATTAGTGCTCATTCTAAATACTTGTGTTCTGCATAATAGCGGTGGCCACAGGTGTTGTTGTCGATGACACAGATGATGCTGTTGCAGCCTCTTGCGTTGTACTAGTTACGGGCAATATTGTCGTACTTGTAGTGTTTATTTCTTGATTCGCTAAATCATCTGATAAAACTTGTGTTGATATTGGATTCATTTGTTGCATGCTATTACCTCCACTTAGAGATGCATCACTTTCAGTTGACCCTTGAGCACCATTATTACTTTGAAATTGATCATCACCAGTACTTAACGTTCCTGAGCTCCTACTAGGCCCTATTCGAAATGACTGTTCATCACAAGGCTGATAAAGTATCGAACACATATCCAATTCTTGTCGCATACAAATGCGATAGTTTTGATTTGCCAAATGACGGCCATTATCTGCAAAGTTAAACGTCTGGAAACAATTTAATGTTAAAACACTAGTTGGAAGTTCTTGCTTTCGAAATAGTTGTAATTTACTTGAAAAACACCCTCTGGGCCAGTAAAATATTGCAAACAACCTGCTGGTGCTCTCTGACTGAAGGGTATTTGTGAGATGCGTATTTCCCACAATCTTGTTGGCAGAAATCTAGGAGCAAAGCTAAGTTGTATATCAATTTCCATAGTAGTGTCGTTCGTATTGTTTCGGCCGGGATATAAATCTTCATAACGTAATGGTCTTAGGGAACCGTATAGAGTTTGGCGCGGCAACATTCGCCCGCCAACATCGTAATAAACTGAAACAAAAAAAAACTTTTCTCAACAGCAGGAATATTCCCTAATACTTATTACTGGAAGAGTTATTTATGTATATGTAAGGAAAATGTACCTGTGTCATCACTTGTACCACTATATGTGTTGTCAAAAAACACAGTTACATATATACTACATATATTTCCAGTTTGTAGCTGGTGAAAATGTATTTTGAGATTTATTTTATAATTGCACAACTGTTTCTTAACTATTTCTTTTGATGATACAAAATACGAGATCTATAATTCTTCCCCACAATTATTTTATAACATTGAAAAAATTCCATTTTTATGATATTTAATCAATTAATTAACATTAATTAATCATCTTCTGCTTAAAGTCATTAGATGTGTTTTTGGCGCTATTTATTATTTTTAATAAATGTGATGTACGAGATCATATGGTTTATAACACAATTTCATAATGTCTGCTGTAAAATATACGATATTGAGAGGAAAAACAAAGTGGGAAAATTGGTTTTTGATAGTTTTTCTTCTTCTGACACATTTTATATACCCACACTTTATATTCTACGTAAAGAATCATTTCCAGCGGCAAAAGTTCTACTTTTATTGCTTTCCCCTTTTGGTTCAGTATGGTAGAAGTTGCGGGCAGGTGTATGTATAAAATAAAATTAATTCATTGAAATTAAATCAATGAAAATTAATTCAAAATAAGCGGGAGAATTGCTTTGTTACTAATTTTAATTGTTATGCAAAAAAAACTAATAATAATTTTTTTCGTTCCTTTAGCATGTTGTTACAAGTTGTGGAGATTCCTTCATTAGAAAATATCTAATATCTTTGTTCTATGCCACTTTTAAAGCTTTGCGAATTTAAATTTCGTGAAAAATATATATTGAAAGCATATTTCGAATAAAGAATGGTAGAAATCGAAATCCAACATTTCGTTTTTAGAATTATTTTATACTCATAAGTCATTTATGACAGTACTTACTATGTTGCCCACTATTTTGGCCGCATAATGAAATTGGACCTCCCGGGCCACCAGAAACCGTAAAGGCATCACCATCACATACGCCGGTACGACGATTAGGCTGCCCCAAACTAAAATGGTAGAAATCAATACGTATCTGACTAACGTCATCGTTCATGAGCTTGATTTTTGCACTACAATTGGTAATGTTGTTAGGCATAAAGCTGGGAAACTTGGGTGATACCAAATAAGTTATGTTGTTGTTAATGGTCTCATTGCAATTGGCAATGACTGGAAGATGATGATTTAATAAATTGCGTATGCGCATTTGCATTATACTAAAAAGAATTTTACTTACAAATGCAACAAACTCCAAAACCTAAAGCGCATTCTCCCTTTGCCTCGCCACCTTTTTTACGGCACTCGTAGGCATTAAAACAAGAGCCAATACGACGGCCATCATCCGATAGGCATTCACCATCAACGGGAACCGGAAATAGATGTATTACTACATACAAACCAATTACATATTTTACTTACGTGAATTCATGTAAACGTATGCGTGTTTGCATGCAATTAACATTTATTTTATTACCTTTACTTTTTCTTTTTGAGTCATTGTCCGACACCTCTGGCACATTGATACCAATATCATTTTCAACAAAAGTTTTTAACATTTGCCGCGAACCGAAATCAATATTTTCATAAACTTGTTTTTGTGTAAAAGCATTTTGTTCGTCATTTTCCTCATAAATTGTTTCTCTTTCATTTGTGTTCCTTAATCTGTTTTGATCAATATTCCAAATGTCATGATGTTTCATTGGAGGCCAGGCGGCATGATTAAGAGTTGCAGACGCAGCCGTTGTGTTATCGCCAACAACATGAGGCGCCGCTTTAACTGCACCGGGCATGATCAGCATCGCTGCAGCTAAAAGTATTTGCAGGCATTTTAAGGTTTTATTTTTTACTAAAGCCACATTATATATTTGATCGTAAGCAACAAAGTTGCTTCGTTCTACAAACACTTTCATTGCCATCATTTTTTTCTAATTTCTATCTTAAATTTTTTATTCGTCTGAGTTTATTGCTTCTTTTGGATCCAGGTTATTTAACTTTGGCTTTAAGTATTTTTTTCAACTATTGTAAGAATCGTTATTTATTTCTTAGTTCAGTTAGAAAACCTTTTAGTAAAACTGCTTTTATTATTTTTTTCTAGCTCTTCAATATCTAGAAACGATACAAAAATATTTTCTTTGGTTCATAATTCTGTGTTCTCTGCTGTAACGTTAGAAACAAAATAAAACTTTGTTCGATAAAAGCACAAATTCAAGGCTTTTGCATGCTTCAATTCGTATTGGACAAGTTTTCTAATGTTGCAAAGTAATCTCTACCAAAGAGAAAGAAATTTTCTGTGCAAGGAAGTAAATTTCTATCAAATATGCAATTAAGTTTTAACAAAATAGTATTTTCTCGCTTTCGTAGATGGTGTGTGTGGCTCTCTGTGTGTGTGTGTGTATGTGTGTGTGTGTGTCTATTTTTTTATTTTTTAGAAATTTGATTATTGAAAAATTTCTACAAGTTTTGGAAATTGAAATTCTTCAACCATTTATTTTCGAATTAAATAAAATAAATTTTAGAAAGTAATTATTTTAGCTTTAATAATTTAAAGTTAATTAAAATTTTAGATGCACCATATTTACCACAATTTAACTAAAAATATATTGAAATAATATTTAAAGCAAATTATCTAAATTTACAAATGTCGAGTATCAAATATTTTCTTAAAGGTAAGCGAGGTAAATTTTTAGCACGTATTCCGATTAGCTGGGTTGACAAATTCTTATAGATTTACTGATTTTTTTCATACCAGCCTATTTCCTCTAAAGAAAAAATTAGCTTTTTTTATCATATCGAATCAATATTGTTTATTCTCTATACGAGAAGTGTTGTTATGTAATAATTTTAAATATTTAATATTTTAATTTTTAATAAGAATTGCTTACTTATTAAGACGTCACTAACATGTTGCCTAAAAATAGTTTTTGCTTTAAATAATTTTCGAAACTTTAAAAACAATTTTCAAATTTCTTATAGAATAATTTTATAAATAGCACTAACTGGAAACAAATTTGGCAGGTACTAAAAAAACTTAATAATACATACTTATGATTACACTCTACAAAAATTTTTGAATACATTTGTTTTTTTTTTTTTTTTTTTGTACGGAACTATCAACCTTTAAGCTATTCATCCGTCATCTTTAATTTCTATGGGTGTTTCTATTTTGTATACTATACCTTCTGAGGATGCGAGTAATAAGAATTAATGTGTTGGGTATTTCTATTATCGTACGCCTTTAAAATCCTTGACTTACGCATAATATTAATTTTCTGTTAAATATACTTTTTTATAGCCGGTTTAATGAATACTCTCCCAAATAAGAGAAACCGTTCGTTAAAATATGCATTGGTGTAAGCGTGACTCATTCACACCAAGTAAACGGCGTCAATTTTCAAATGCATATGGATAGTTCCATGCATACGCATGCATATGTATGTATGTATAACATATATGAAAGACTTAAGCAAGAAACTCTTTTTCATAAGACTTATGAAGCATTATGTTTTAACTTCAATATAAAGGAACGAAACACTTATTAGACAGCATGCAATGAATGATGTAACGAACATTTATTTTCTTTATTACTTTACTAATTAATTAATTTATCTTAAATGTATTATGGGGCGTCAACGTCATGGCAATCCTTTTCAACGCCCGTCGACTCTAATTGACTGCCGATTCATACAACACTGCATTACCATTCCTATTAGTACTTGAGATCCGGCTCAAAGTTGGCTTTGCTATAAATCTCCACGGATGTTCTTCAATGTTTGAATTTCGCAATTTAATATTATGCCACTTCCTTAATATAACTAACATTGGAAATATAATATAACTAACTTGTCAATTTACAATTTCCTAACTTCTTAACACGTATAATGCAAAGGATTAGATTAAAAATGTTCGCACCGTTATGGTACATGTGGTTTTCTTTACAAATCGTTTTGAGTAGTGAATGGTCTTTACTCATGCATTGCTTTCTAAAGGAATTAGAGAAGTAACTTCTGAAAGGATAATGGAAGGATGAGTATGTGTGTTGGTTCGACTGGACTTTTACCATATAAAATGACAACAAACCTATCAAGAGTATAATTATTTCACATATGAATATTTGGTACGATGGAGTCTTAGTCGATATGCGGAGAAGACATGGTTCTTAAAACATTGGAGTTCCCATAGCAATGTTTGTACCTATCATTGCACTAAAGATAAACCACCGATATATGTATATATATCTTTTTGATACTCACAGTCATTGAAGTGGTTCGCGCTACTGTCACTAAAGGCTTTCTGAACATTCTCCTGTGTAACTAATCATTGATGAGAATAGTTTGTTTTATTTTCCACTACTATATTCATATGCACATGTCTAAAGGAAAATATTCTCTTGAATTTAGACGCTGAAAAGGAGTACTCGTACACTTGGTGGTAACATTTCAAGCTCACCTGGCCTAGCCTCCTACGATAAATGTATTAAATATAATACATGGCCAGCGGTTCTTTCATTGAAAGCAAAAAAAAAAAGAATGGATGCATTAAAGAAAATTTAATGGAATAAAAAAGGTTAGATTATTAGAAGATTATTTAAAGTTAAAAAGCTTGAAAAAGATATTAATAATACGTCAAATGAAATTTTTTGTTACTGGAGATATTCTTCCAATTTAGTTCTCGCCATCTATGTTTTTTGTTGTCTGATTAGGCTAGTCCGTATGCCAGCATTGTGCCAAAATAATTCCTTAGTTGACTCGGTTGTCGGGCAGTTTTGAAACGAATAGCCACATTCGCCTTGACAAAAGTTCTGCTAATCTATAAAACAAACAAATATCATTTGATATTTTTCATCCCACAGCAATTTTTTTTAGTATTTTCTTTCAAAAGTCTTTGGTGGAAGTTCTACCGATGATTCAGTCTTGGCATTAACGAAATGCAGGCAATTAGACAAGCTTAGCCAGACCACATGCAAAATAAATATATTATAACTATAAACGATACTTTAAAATTAATTTGTGTTAAAATAGAATTATTATTTTAAAACATCTAGTTCATGTGTTGTGCGAGTTATGCAGTTTAAAATAAATTTATTCACTCTTAAATGAATTATGTTTTATTTGGCTTCTATCTCACATTAACGTTATAAACAAATAATAATAAATTCTAATTAATTGCTGCAACCACGAGGTATCCACAGGCGCTTTTGTAAATGCTTAAAACGTAATTTTCATAAGTTTTCTTAGAACCAATAAGATGTTCTCAAGCACAAATAAATGTTCTATTTTCAAGACTAATGATTGCGATTATGTCTGATTAGGAAAAAAAAACAAAGCCATTTCCTATAACTATTCTATGTATGTCAACTTGAGCGCATTTGCCATTTGCCAACAACAAAAGTACATTGAAGTAATAGAAAAAACACAAACTGATCGTACACGAAATCTACTCGCTGCATGCGTCTTAGTGCGATGCAAAGCAAAACTTTCATTCCATGATCTTGTTATAACAACAAGTTGTTTAACCTGATTTTCCCCGCCGTGACATCTCGTTATACTACGCGCAGTGACAATAACTTAAGATAAAAGAGGAAAAAAAGCACAACAAACACACAGAATGAGAACACCACAGATAACAACTGCAGACTATATTTAAATGTTAAACCTAAATGATTTGAAAATAACGAACGAAAATAAATATCCAGATGTTGTTTCAAGTATAATGAATGAAATATTTGGTAGAGCAAAATCAAGCAAAACCTAATCAAAAAAAAAAAAAAAAAAAAAAAGAAGAAAAAGAAAAAGAAAAGAAGTAAAAGGCAAAGAAAGAAATACTCAGTATTCATTCACAGCCTCTTCTTAATAAACCGCGCATACATTCAATAGTTCGCTTAGTTATTACACGGATTGCAGTTGCATTGCTTATATGTATGGGTGTGTATGCATGTACATCCGTATGTATGCATGTGGGAACATCCGTTACTGCATAAAAGTTCATAAGAAAACTGTTATAAAGATAACAAAAAAGAAAAAGCCTGCAACAATAGCAACAACACAATCATTTGCTGCACAAGGCAAAAACAATCAATGAAAGTAAAACTTATAAAAATTCAAACAAATTGTTGAAGTAACAATGAAATGAAAATAAATAAAAAAAAAAAAAAAAAAACGTTGAAAATAACCCAGCAATTATTACGACGTTCGATGTGTGATTACTGCACACAAACTCGTACGTAATTAAATGTTGTCTGAGATGGGAAAATAAAAGAAGAATGCCAAAGAAAAGTGCATAATAATACAGTGTATAGAAATTGACGATTTATTACCATCAAATGTCTTCAATGTGATACTAAACAGCGCAATTTTTATTGGCATGCATATGGAAAATAGTTACTCATGAATAATTAAAATTTTCATATAGAAATGAATATTTCTAAAATTTCCCTGCATTGTGATGATCTCTCTTTTCCGTTTCTTCAGGTGTTGGGTACTGATTTTCTAATTTCCACATTTTCTTCACTACCTATTGTTCAAGTAGAAAGTAATTGCCGATCACAATGAATGGTTTCAAGTTTTCTTTTCATTTCGTCATGTTTACTTGTTCTAGGCTTCATCAAATTTTCAGTATTCGCCTTCCCTAAGCTTTTGTAGTGAATAGAAAATAATTGTATTTCTTGCACCAACGTTCATTTTATTGAAGCTTCCCTTTGATTTTTAATTGGAAGTTGCATAAGTGTTCAAGTGGTTCTTGCGTAAATGTACACTGATGATCTGCATTAGCACTCGATGAAAGGCGCTTATGAGCCAGCTGACACTACACAACAATCAATTTAAATTTATATTAATTGTTATATTTTTTGGGGCGATTTCCTTTTTTTTTTTTATAAAGTTTTGTACTTTTTGCTGGTAGGAATATATGATCTCGAAATACAGGCGAGCTAGGCTATAATGAATCTGCATTGTAGAAACTTTATTCTTAACAAAAGTGGTAAACAAAAGTGGTTTAAAGGCGTATTAAAGTTGAAAAATACTTCAATTCATAAAGTGGCGCAAAGTCCTGTGCGCCAGAAGTAGAACTTTCAATTTTCACTTGAGCCTATTTTTTATCTCAATGCCAGAAAAATGGTATGATTCTGTGCAATGTATTTTATTACAAATGCATTTAACATAAATTTTGTATCATTTGCTTCAAGAATATAGCCACTACCCAAATATCCTTTTTTAAAAAACTAAATTTGTTTTGTATTTATAACGAAGTAGTTAGCAGATCCGGATCTGGCATTAGATCTCTACTTTGTGTAGTGCATTTAAAAATCCCAGTTTCCCTAAATCTTCTTCTAACGAGCTTCCTAAGAATGAAAATTGCATTTCTTTATAAACTTTGGCAAATTGAAGTATCCGAAACATCGCACACATATGCTAAAACAATACTTCGATGTTTCGGTAGGTGTAGATTTATTTGGTTCTGCTGTTCCGGAATGTTGTAACACAATATTCGCTTGTATTAATAAAAATGTTGTCAGTGAATTTGGAAAGTCTGTTTGGAAATTGAAAAGAACTTGTAAAAAATTTCTCTTGTACTGGCTCAGGCCACTTGCAGCCAAATCTAGCTCTTGAGGTATGCACATTTCCATTTGCTATGCATAAGTATTGCGCATGTAAAATACTTTTATACATATTTAATAAAAGTTCCCATTTATATAAGTTATTATAATTTTCATGGCGGCCGCAACATAACAATTGCCATACGCACACTTGATGCTTCTAGCCAATGCTACCGAAAAGTGCCACTTTGACATTTTTTTTAAATGAAATTAAAGACATAAACTTGCAACACCTCTAGATTACACCGAATCAGCAGCAGCAACATTGGCTATGTCAATTAGTCCATCATCGTTGCGATTTAACATGTGCCGCTTAAACAGCGATAAGATCTTTAAAACTGAATTAGCGGGTGGGAACACAAATGTTATTGGGAATGCGAATATTTAAATGTTCATCATACACACATAAGCAAACCGCTTTTATTAATGCTGTTTCTTATAATGCAACTACACATACACATGTACTCGTATGCATGTATGTGTGCATATGCATTTCTACAGCAAGTGAAAAGTAGAAACAGCCATACGACTATAGCCATATGACATGCAAATGAAGGCGGACGGAAGTTTTAAGCAACAAAGCCACAATGCGCTGAAAGAATCCACTCATCCATCTTTGTAGCAGTAGCTTGCGTGGAATCGCTTTGTGTATCACACACAGTCGTATGAAACTAATTTCCGGAAGTCGTGTTGCAGTTGCCAATTTTTTATTTAGTATCGCTTTACATTTGCGTAGCTTTTAAATAGAATGTGCGAAGTGCACTTTTGAACTCTTTTGCCAGATAACGAAAATTTATACGCATTTTTTGAGCGTTTTCGCCAAGTAAACGTAAAAGGTGTAAAGTGTCAAGTTTACGAACAAAGCTCATTGCAATAAAGTATTAAATCGACTTTCATGAGTGAAACTAAAAATAATTAATTCCAAAATTAAATGCCTTATGTTTTATTTTTGATTCAGACAGATCGTGAGCATTTCTAGCGATTATTCAAAAATAGTAATAATTTCGCAGGAAAACATGCAATGAAAAAACCTTTTTAATCAATGATGGGAAAAAGTTATTTTTAATTGGTTTTGTGTCTAATACGCATCATCATATCCATGCTATGGCCTGATATTGGCATTGCGAGAAGTATATTTAATTTTGCACAAACGGAATATAATTGAAGTAGAGCATCGCTCAACTACATGCAATTGAAGTAGTGGCGATGTATTTATATTTAGCTTACTGTGCTTGTGTTGCTGTTATGCATTTTTTTCTTGCCACTAAGCACCAGTGCCATACAGTGTTGATCAAGTTTTAATGATCAATTGTAAAAAGTAAAAAAAAAATACGACGTTTTATTTGATTTCCACTGTTTTTTGTTTAATGTACGAGAATTAGAACTGTGGATTGGCTTAAGAATTGTAGCGCCGCGCAACTTATTTTTCTGCTAATAAATTTCGATGCGCCGGAAATAGTGTTTCTGACTTTTTACTTGAAAAAAATAACTGCTAAAAGAAAAATAGTGTTTATACCGAAACTCAAACTGCTCTACTTTGGCCAGCTTCGCTTTTAGATTCTTCGTAGTCTACTGTATGTGAAATATAAGGGAATGAAGTGTCAGCCACATGTTTCGTTTCGTATTTAAATATATTTACATATATATATATATCTGCACATATCCAAGAATATATAAATAATAACCACTTCTAAAGCACTATAAGTATTACTGTGGACTGGTGTCTGCATGCAATATACGGTGCCTCCTTAACTCACATATTCTTCGACGGTTTATTTGCTTTATTCTAATGTAGTAAAAATTTTTACTGCATTCGTAAAAGCGGACTCAAGTACTGTCCAGACTTGTAGTGAAGATCCAAGTCCAACAAAGATTCTTGAATTGGCACTTTAATCTGTACCAACTCCTTTCATTTTCTTTTAAGTCGTAAGATCGATATTTTCCCGGTAGAGTCTCTTTTTTTAATCACACGCTCGAACCAATTCAGAACAAATCGCATTTAAAACATTTTTGCTAATGTTTTTATATTGATTTTTTCCTTTATTGTTGTTGGTTATAAAGAGGGATATTAAATAATAAATTAAAAAAATTCGAAAAAGTTTATAAAGTCGAGTTCTTAGGATAATTAATAAATGTACAATTTTTAAACAGTAATGCAAATTTATATATTTTTTAAAATATATAATCGATTAAAGTCTTTGTAGAGTTGTTGTATAGATGTGTTAGTTATTTACTTATAAATACATATTTATGCATACATATGCCGTAGATGTATAATCGAAAACAAAAAAAAAAAAAAAACAAATTAAACTTTAAAGCTTAAATGATAAACAAATAGACTCCATTGAAATTATTAAATGCTGATCCCACTTGCAAGTGAACTGAATTTCTTTGTAGCTCAAATAAAATAAAAGCGTAACCATAATTCGTGGAATGGCAAAAACCCTGGGCTCAAGGCGCTGCCAACTAAGTCGGAAGTATCTGATGTAAGTTTCCGTCATTTGGATATCGGTGATACTTTTCAGTCAGACTTTTAACTTCCAGTAGCTCGCCATTTTGACGGCTACCATGCTATAAGTGCTTCTCAGCGGATAAGTAAAGTCTAACAATTGGGAAGTTAGTGGCAAAATTTAGTCAACTGAAATTTAGCCACAGCATGTCTATTCATGTCAGTAGAACATATTTTACGTAAAGTATTTAAGGCTTCTTAAGTTTCGTTACCGGCACATGCCGTTACCACTGACCATGAGCAGCATTAAAATGGCGAAATGAAATGCAAGCTCCTTCTAGAAGATTGCGGCATTTATAAACATCATACATTCTTCTCTCACTGTTTCCAATTGAGTCCAGCTGATTATCCTGATGTTAAGGCGGTGTGTTTGTGTTGTATGGAGCGATGAAAAGGAATAAAATATTTTGTACAAATGCAACTAAAGCTACTGGTATAAGAAAGTTAAAGGAAATTGTAACATCTATTTTTCTCCAGAAGAAAAAAAGAAGTTCAATTTGCACTGTGACGTTATTGGTTAATTTGTAAACTTATTAAAATGCGAAAGATATTAGTGAACTTGGACAAGATGTAGGTCTCAGTAGTAGATAGAAGCTTAATGCCTAAAGTGTTTCGAGGGCAGTTGGTCCATTGGGACTGCCTTCTAGTTTGCGCCAAACAACATTGCACATTTCTCGAACTAAGGCCTTTTCACCATCGTCCATTTGGTCTATAGTTTGGCCAGTTAAATTGCCCAATCTATCGCGCTCTAATTGCTCACGAACTTCTAAGACTTGTAAGGCTCTAACTACCGCTTCAGGCCGACCAGAAATGGGGTCAACTAGGCCCTCATTGAGAGCAGTTGGTGGTTGAGCTGATTTTTGGTTGTGACTTGATGAGGCTGGTATGCAGGTGGTTAAATGCGGGTTGGGTTGTGGTTGCGGTTGAGGCGGTGGCGGTGGCTGTGGATGAGATTGTGATTGTGTTTGACGGTGTTGTTGCAGAGGACTTAGTAAATTTGCTGTGGGAGTAGGAGTTTTCGATGGTGGACTGGTATCATTGCGTTCCTTCTCTAGCTGCTGTATACGCCGCTCTAGTGAGCGAACATACTGTAGCGTTTGATCCTGCAGTGTTGAACGTATATGTAACTCCTAGAAATTAAGAAGAAATAGGAGCTCTCACAAAATGTTAAGATAACAGAAAAGTTTTTTTCTACAATTACCGGTAATTGGCTTTCATAATTTCTCAAAGCTGCCATATTTTCATCAGCATTTGTGCTTGAGCTGGAACCATCACCATCGTCTCTTAAAGTATTGCGCGAATTTGCTCCACAGTTGACACATATGGAATTGGCAGCGATATGAGCACGTTCTTCATCCAAATACAAGCACAGCTCCTTTAATTCCAGATTGTCCGTTATAAGCTCTTGCTGCTTATCATCTAATTGCCGCAATTTATTCTGTAATGGAAAATCAAAAATTTGTGTTTGTTACGAGATTTGAAACTGCCACACCTGGCAACACTATTCATTAGGGAGCAACTGTAATCATATGTGACATTCAAAATATTAACCTAACTCACCTGATATGCTGCTACTTCTTGCCTCATAACACTGGCTGTGTATCTACCAAATCTTTGCCATTCTCTTGCCAATTTTCTACCCTTCTGACGGTCATCGTCTAGGAAGCAACATAGATCCCGTAGTTCCTGATTGTCATCCAATAATCTTTGATTTTGTTCCTTGAGAGAACGCAACTCATTAATCAGAGACTGTAGTTGGCGATTTTGCTCTGCAGTTAAGCGTCCAGTGGAGGGAGCTATGTTGCCTGTACCGCTAGACGTAACTGAAGCGTTTGGTGAAGGGTGATCTTGATCGGGTTTTCGTACAAACTTTAACATATCCTGGTGCTGTTGTTGCTGTTGCTGTTGATCGTTTGATGGCGGCAGTTGGTTAGAATGCCCGTTCGCTGTTGTCTGATTGGCACTACGTAATTTTTGCTGGAGTTGAGTTGAATGACTATTTGGTGGCCTGTTGTGCAGGAAACGCGATGAATTTGGTGGGTTTTTCAGGGAGTCTGGAATAAGAACACTGGAAATTTGTGGAATATCGGGAGGATATTTTAGGTTGTTTAAATGAGTTGCTGCTACTTCAGACGTGAAATAAGTTGGATATGCTGATTTCGTGCTGCTACTTAGTCTTTGATTATTTAAATTTTTCAAGATACCTGTCGTGGGATTTGGATTGTTTTGTGACTGTGGCTGTGGGGGAGGTTGGTATCTAGGCGGTATCGAATGAAGCGGTCCTTTCAGACTGTGGCCAGCAGACTTAAGAGTTTGCAAATGATAAAAATTGCGCCGGGTATGAGGATTGTCTTGGACACCTCCAGCTGATGTCGTTGAGGTGATTTGCGTTGAACTGTTTGGTTGCGCTGTTGATTGTGCGTTGCGTTGTATTGTCTGTGAGGATGGCTGGTGAATTGTTGCTATTGTTTGCAATTGATTTGCTTGCGTTGGAATTGAAACACTTGACGTTGCCGAATTTGATATCGTTATGGTTGGTTGTTGCTTATGTTGCTGTTGGTGTTGTTGTTGTTGTTGTTGTTGCTGTTGCTGTAGTGCTACAGAAGGTATTAATGAACGTTTTTGATGTTGTTGCGGGCTTTGCAATTTAGTTGGAACTGTTGACGGTTTTGTGGAATTCTGTTGCTGTAATGCATGAACGCTGTTATATGATTTCTGTTCCTGTTCGTGAAGGTAATTGTGATGTGTTTGGCTTCGGTGGGAGTTAGATGGCAAGGATTTACTTTGCTGTGTCGTTTGAGCTCCCACTGCGGCTGTGTTTGATGTGATCGTAGAGGCGTTATTTCCACTAACAATCAAATTTCCATTAATTTTATGTGTATTATTAACGGCGGACATTGTCTTCTTCGTCGTCAGCCTATCGCTATACAGTCCTAAAGCAGTAGTGCTATTAAAACTAGGTAAACTTTTGAGAATCCAATTGCATCTGTAAAAAAAATGTATGAACAAACAAATTTGAAACTGCCATTTAAATTACAAATTCAATGATTTATTTAAAAATTAGATTTTTTATTGAATTCCAGAAATTCAGAAATTCAGAAATGAAAACTTCTATTTATTGTTTATATGTATATTGATCAAAATCGTAAATATCTGTTGCATTGTGAATGCTGATATTTCAGGAATATTTTTGTCTAATTTTTTTGCAGCGCACTGTAAACATGTTAAATCGTACACAACTATAGTTGTTATAACATAGTTTGCCGTAATTAAATTGTCATCGTTTAAACATTAAAGAGTAGAAAGTGAAATACTACAAAAATTGCATGCTTATGCCTGCGATATTACTCAAGTAAACCGAACCATAAAAATTAGGTTGACAAACTACAAAAGTTCCATAAATTTTTTACGTAAATGTTTATTCACTAGATATGAATCGAATTACTTTGTACTAAATCACTTTATTTAGACTTAAATTTCATTTTTATTTAAAAGATTCCATTTTATTGTCATTATAATTATATTTGATTGTATTATTAAGTAAAAACTTTTAGACAAACAATAACATGTTGGCGATTTTCGCTTTTTATATAGTTTGCCTAAATTTTATAACTCTTTGTGATACATATATTGTCAAAAAGCGGCGTTTTATCGAGTGAATGCAGGTTAACATTTACCGGAACGATAATTTAAGCGGTAAGTTACCCATAGTCTCTCTGGAGAGGTTTAATCATTTGAAGTAGGCACAGTTTTTTAGGTTGAAACACTTTGTTGCCATTCCACTCTTTTGAAGTAATAGATTATCTACTTAATCTATTGCTATTAATCTGCTAAAGAAAAATATAACTTTTTAAAAACTATTCAACTAACAATTTTCGTATATTTCTTTCCCAGACGTCTTCATTGTACCATCTTCACTTGAGCATTTTTGTGGAAATTCTTGGGTATTTCCGCATTAAACCTATTTGGCTGCTCCTCGGTCATTTTAATTATTTTATTACTTTTTTTATGTTTTTAATGTTTATTTTGTTTTAAAACGGGGAAGAGATAAAAAAAACTAATTTTGAATATCTATTATATAGTAAATGTCCGATTATTAGTAAATTATATATGAAATTTTTATATCACAAATACTCATTTTGATTAGAATTGTTCTTCACCAAAAAAAAAACATCAAAATTTTAACAATTGGTTCTTGCTGACGGCTTACGCCGCAGTGCAAAGGATTGTAATTTATTAATTATTACGTAAAAGGATAAACTCTCATGCTTACTCGTACATACGGCACAATAACTACTGCATTCCTATAAAATCGCGACAAACTGCCTACAAAATGGTGGATTGTTAATTTTTTTTTTTTGGCTTGTTTTGTAATATAAACCCAAATTAAAGGAAATAAAGGAAGTAACGTAAATAAAGTTTTGCAAGATAATACTTGCACACAGAGGAAAACTGTTAAGAAGCCCCACTTCATGCAATGCCTTGTGTTGGTATTTTGAGATTTATGCAGGATAGAGCTAACCGACTTCGTGTAAATGGCTCACTCAATAGAGTGGAAAAAGGAAGGTGAGGTTAGCTAATCGAAATCCAGGGAATTCAGAAGAGAACAAATGAGAAATTTGCTTAGTTTGAGCAAAAACGAAATCTGTGGCTTGACGAAAATATTAACGATGCACACGAATCGAAAGGGACATTTGAATATCATGGGATTAGCAGAAAAAACTATGGAAAGTAAAGTATGGAAATTTTTCTGTGCTCCTGTTCCCCAATTTCTTAGAAGAGGTACAAATTCTTTGCTGCTGATTTATTGTCGACTAGGAAACGTTAAGGAATTACATTCGCGGAACAGATTATCCATATACAATATTATTCGTATTTTTTCGTTTTTTGATAGCAGCAAGTTCAACAATGGATATTCGTGCATCTTGCATGTATTTGACAAAAGATATATATTGATATATGGACGGCGATGATGATTGTTCTGAATCAATAATTATTAATTAATTTTCAATTTTATTAGTCAATATATGTTTTTATTTTTTAAATAATATTTGACTTACGTAACACTGAAAAGTTCAACAAATTGGTTTTTGGAATAAATTCTGGTCAGATATTATTAGCTTTATTAGCATTATCAAAATGTACACCATACACAATTCCATTGTTATTGCGATAGGTGGACTAGAGACATGCACATATAAGTGTACTTTCATTGCTTTTAACGCTCAAATAACACAAACTTTTTCTTTATCGTTTGTTAAGTACAATTCTGTGCTTGCAACTGATTAATGGTTTTGTATTCTTTACATTTTATTTAATTCAGGGCATCTTCATATACGACTATTAGATGGAATGCGTTTTAACCTTTCCAGTAATTCTACTGGAAGTTGGTAACGTTTGTTAATGATAATGACTGTGCAACCACTTCTACTTGAAAGCGGTAGAATCGGCCAGTAAAATTTTACCTACATTTTTCAGTAAATCGGGCAGCATGGCGTGGCTGGTTGCTTATCACCGGTAGAAACAAATGACTAAACATTGAACAGGAAGTGAAGTTGCCACCAAATTCATATGCAAGTATATCGATTGTTAATGCCTGGTAGGATCTACATTTATTTAGCCAATTTGTGTTTGTAAACTAAATTTCGGTCAGCATGATTGTGTAGCGCTTACATTCACCCTAACGACTCTTTTCAAAGGAAGCACCAATGATGCTGCAAGGATTATGCTGATGAAGTCCATTATGAACTTAGCGAACACTGATTAGTTTCCTCAAAGTGAGTTTTCACCATTTGGAAGCGTGTTAAACGATTGAAGATTACAGGCCAAGTCTTCGTGAACGCAAATGTCAATATAGTTTGACAAAGTAATCGATATCGATAATTGCCATCCCGCATTTTCCGTAAAAGCAAACTTCTGTTTGCGTGCTGCTAATGCTATTTATAAAGTTATCGTGAGACGAACCTAATCTTTGGCGTTACGGAATTTAACTTACCGTCAATGATTTAAAACTTAACGCTTTTGTGCTAATGAAGCAAGAAGGCTAGAACAACGTATTTGGGATGGGATGTAATTAGAACACAATCATTAGTCCAACATATTAAGTTCGGGATTGACCACTGTGCTTAGAAAATGCGTGTGAACCGGATAAATTAAATCGTAAAAATGCAATTTCAAGTACGTTTTCGGCTTTCTCAATACAATCACAGAACAACCCGAAGAAAAGTAGAGTAACATTAAGTTTGTATTGTGCAACTGGAACAAAAAAAAAAAAAACATAAAAGATAAAAGATAATAAAAAAAGAAGAATGAGAAAAGTCTTCATCACACAGTTTGCAATGTTGATATAAAATCGTCATCATCGCCGCAAAACACAAATCTAAAATCTGTCAAGAGATCGAGTTGTGTGATGCCACACAAATTGCAAAATACCAACCAAAAAGAAAATAAAAGAAAAAGCAACAAAATAACACCAACAAAGTAAAATAATACTAAAAATCGAATCGAAATAATGCCAAAAAATTACTTCGTGTGTCTGAGTTACGGTTAATGAGCAGTAATGCTACATTCATTACTCGACTTGACTTGGAGGCATTCGGTTTCGTGTATGATTTGCAACGTACAACTGACTGAATAGAGTAGTGCGGAAATGTAAAGAAGATAATAACAAAAAAATATGTAATAACTAAAAACAAACCCCAAAAAATTTTGTTCACATAATGTCAAAAACAAAAAGAAAGATTAAAAGAAATATATACATTCTACTCATACTTGCACATTCCTTCAGGTATACAGTTGTGGGCAAAATATGTGTTGAACAGCTGTAATGGGCGGCCATTACTGACACTGATCACTTTGTATGGTCTTGCAATAAATTACATTTTAAAAGAATATAGAGAGTAGTCAGCTGTTGGCAATTAGCAGGTGCCCACTGTCAATGTGTTCAACTGATTGAGCTGTGAAGTGTGCTAATGGAGGTTTCGAAGATTGGAACTGTGTCGTAGATTATTTGAAATACACCGATTACTTGCCTCTGTTTGGTCCCAAAGAGCAGAAATGTGTATAGTGATAAAAGCTACGTAAGAAGACACACTCGTGCTATGTAATTAACAGTCTAACTATTCTATTAGATTCTATATAGTGTTGCCGTTCATTATCTTTACATCTATAGCATGAATTGGGGGGTTCTGCTCGGGATCCATAAAATACACACGCTAGAAGTGATCAGTTCTGATTCTAGTTACGTAATTGCTTATTGAGAAAATATTTAAGACGATTATATCGCGACAATTTAAATTATTGCTTATCAAAACATAATTTTTTAATAAAGCTATTTGAATAAACTTTATTGTAATAACTCTCATTTGCTATTTATATTTTACACACTTATGTAACGTACACAAAAAAATGTATGACAGTGATTTTTTTAAAAAACAAAAATTATGGCTCCAGGCAGGAATCGATTCCGGGGCCACACGGCTAATAGACTACCTTACCACTCACTCGCCTACAGAGGTAGCGGTGTTGTGTAACCGCTTTGCATGCCCTTCACTCGAGTTGATTGTGCATTGTGGGTGGTTTGGAAATACATACATTTCATTTCAGTTGGAATAATTTAACCACTACTGTAACTCGCTGCAAATATATACATGTGTATGTAAATATCTGTATGCATGTGTGTGAATGTTGGTATTTGAGCATGGCTGAAATTCTTTGATTCATAGGTTCTTATTGAGTGGGCTTTCCTTTGTTTGTCTGCTTTTGTTGTATTAACAATGTAAGGATACCGATTGGATTTTTATTCATATTGAAGATCTCACCATTGGGGAGAAGAATTATACAATTTGATTTATATGTCGTATATATTTCGATGTATTTGTGTATGCGTGTGTACATTTGTGTGCATAGGAATGCTTACTTGGAAATTCACACTCACATACCCGCATACATACCCATACATACATATATTATATGATCTTAAATGATGAGGAAATAAATTTTATATAATTTATGGTTATGATGTTCCCTGTAGGAAATACTCGTATGTATGAATATTTTTTTCTGAACAGTGATCGTTACATACTGACGTAGGTACATCCGTACATTTACACCAATTAGTTAAAAAAATACGCCATTTCTTCGTTTTGTATAATTTTTTCATAATAAAATTTTAAATCGCGTCGAAATATTTTAATGGCCCATTATAAGGCAAACCATTAAAAAGACGAGTCTAACAAAGTAAAAATAATAATGGAACCACAATGGCTTGAAATTAAAATGTACTTTTCAGCAAATGCGTTATTTTAATTGAAAGAAACAAAACGTTTCAAGGTAAAACATCAAAATGATCTTTTTTCATGAGCAAAACAAATAAATAATTGCACATTAAAACACTTATTTCATTACCTTTTCATGGCTGTGTATTATAAACAGAAAATGAAATATTTTTTAATGTATAAAAACCAACAAAAAGTTGGAGAATTTGAACTATAAGTTATTATTCAATCAAAGAGAGGCTGTAGTAAGACCACAGGAACGGCCTAAAATTTATCGGGTATAGTTAAATAGTCATATTAATTTTAGATGATTACCTGTCACTTTCTCAGCTTGACTTTATTGCATTATTATTTGTTAGGCTTTGTCAACCATATAACATATGCCAGATCTACCTGATGTATTAATTTGAAATAATTATCAGCCCTTGGAATATTTATTATTCAATTTAAGTCATGGTCACATTGGATAAACATGTGATGAAACTCATAAAACGATGTCCTAGCTCGGCAAGACAGCAACAGTGATTTAGCAATGAGTCAATTAGCAGGATCAAGAATGTACGGAAATGTATGCAAAGAACTTTTAAAAGTTAAAACAAATAAAAGGATTATTTATAGCAAAAAAAAATTGCAGTATTGGGACAGGGCAATATAATTACATATATGTTGTTACAAAGCTTTTGCAAGATAAAAAAAAAAAATTGTACGTCACGTGTAAGAATAGAAATCAGTATTCTTCACTGGATGCCGTGCCTTTCTCATTGGAATTTTGAAAGAAAAGAATAACTAAGTAAAAGTTTGTATTTGCACCTCCTGAGTAAAGGAACCCGTGTTCTTTCTTATTCAAATTAAATTAAATTAAATGAGTTTAATTAAAATTATAAAAAAAAAAGTTTCGGGTGTTGCTATTGCCATTAGTGAAGGCGATTCAATTTTGCCATTTTAAAAACAAGTAATTTTTAGTGAAATTTTCTGATGTTTATTTAATTGTGAAACATTTATCTTAGTTGACTACACTCACAAAATAAGTGCTATTTCAAAGAGTACCTGGTGCTACTTACGATTAATTTCTATCTCCTCATTAAACATTAGAAACAAAAGCGTTTACATTACGTTACCTTATAAGTTTCAATATCTTCTTTTTGATCAACACATTTGAGGCAAAACTTGAGCTTAATTTCGGAGTTGTATCATCAGCATGAGGTAAAATTAGTTTATGTTCTCTAGCAGCTGTGATTTTACAATTAGCCCCCATCAAATTATAAATTAAATAACGAGATGAGCCAAAGTTCTCTCAAGTAGGCAACACTGCGCAACTGGTCTTGTTGCTTTTTTTAAATTTTTTTTTTTAATTTATGATTTACAACCGCTTTATTTTGATAAAAATCAACATGACAACAGGAAAATGACTGCATTTGATCATTTAGACTATTCAGTTCATATACAACTTTGATTTTATTTAAACTTCTCATTTACTTTTAAGTGTAATTTTACAAATATATCTCTATTTGCGGCACAAAAAGTTGCCTAAAAGTCAACTGACGATGTACATCAACTGAAAATCAACTATTGAAAATTAACTGAGAATTACGATGACATTGTTTAAATGAGCGGAGGGTGCGGTAGAATTATCCTACGCTACCCTTTCGGTCAAGACTCATGTAGGGAAATGTATTTTTTTTTAGCAACAGAATCACGAGAAATTGAAGTAGATTATCTCAAAAAATAACGCGATGAAGATTGTCAAGTGATATTTCAGAATGCTACATAATTCTCTGCTTTCCAGGCTGGGCTTGACACACAGGTACTAAATTTTTCTCGTATGCGAGGTTTCTTAATTTCTTTACAGTACATCTCATGATGGTATTAAGAACTACTGACATAAAGGTGACGACGGAAAAGGATTGACGGATGTTAAATCAGCTGGTTTTACACATAAAATTAAGAACTACCAGCAAGCCGAAGAAAAATGTAGCAAAAAACCAAATGATACTTTCCAAAGTACTGAACGTATACAAAACGTCAAAAGTTGCCCAACTTTCGTACTTGGAGTTAAGGGGAACATATTGATTGTAAACAGGTTGATATACATATGTATGTGGATTGTTACCCATACTTAAACTTAGTTGTCAGTTAAGAGAGTACAAAGTATACGTATGAAGTACACTATTTGACCAAGCGTTTACTGTCGGGTGTATTTGGATCTTTGAGAAGTTCAAGCCAACCTCAAAAATGGCAATTTCTGTTTGGAATTTGTGTTATACTAATTTTATACTCAAATTTCTTGAATACGTAGTTGTTTTAATCATCATGGATATCTCTTTGAAAGATCAAGTAAAGCTTGAGACTAAAAAAATGGGAGTTTTCAATAATAAAGCATAAAGATCATTCGTATTATAATTTCGTAAATTTTCATAATTTTTATTACTAAAAAGCATGTAAGAAATCCTACAAGACAATTATTTCTTAATTACAAAATAAAAAGTCCAGTCCGAAAATAAATTTCATTTATAATTAATGCTTATAAATACCACTTTGGCGAAACGAATAAGAATTAACTCCTTTCAATCAGCATGAAAAAACGTTTAATTGAGAAACAAAATAACGTGGGCGGCTTCTTTCAAGTACCATTCATTTTGTATAGTACCATTCAATTGATTCCATGCACAATCTAAGTACGAGTATGTATTTTAGCGGATAAGAACTATTTAAATTTACAAAAAAGTTAATTTTATATACGAACATACACACATACACAATTTATGTACACCGTAAATTCAACTCGCAGGCACAAATTTGTGTACCGAGTCAATTTACATCGTACACACTTTTAGTTTTATTTTATCACACAGTCACACAGTCACACAGAACACACATGCGCACACATGCATACACACCAACTAATGCCGTTCGCATGTGGTAACTTTCGATTTTGTAAACCAGTAGTTGTTGGAGATTAAAAATGCTTTTGCCTTTTAGCTTAAGACCGTAGTTTTCAGACAGTATTACATTTTACATTCGGTTATTTCATTTGTTAATGAGTACAATCAATACACATAAAAAATTCACTTTAGATCAGTTTCAGAAAAGATGTTTTTAAGCAACCGCCAAAAAAGAAAAACAAAAACAAAAACAAAATGAGCCATGATTGAGCAGCTGCTTAAAAATAGAATGAATTGTTAGCACTCGCACATGGTATGTTGTTACGGACAACGATTTCTAGCGCTTCTTATGTGCCAATTACCTGCCTTTATATGTATGTACATATATTACACAACTATACACATGCATACATACGTATATTCCTAGCAATCTACGAACACAATCATTGAAGTGACGGCCTACCAAAAATCCATTTCCTTACAGCGGCTGGCAGAGTGAATCTCTATACCTCTGGGTGGCATTTTATATTTCAATAGCGTTATTTTTGTACGACCATCATAGAACACACCCTTCGATGACCCTAAGCAGGAATCGAACCCACGCCCTCCTGTTTAGTAGGCTGTTAATTATGCATTCGCCTACGAAGGCATCAAATTTTAATCGAACTGACTTTTAAAATTTCGTCACACATATAAAATGTAAAAACAAAACTTTTCCCCACACAAGGATAAACAAATTCCAATTTTTGTCAGTCATTTTAAATAAAAAAATTTTTGGCGGAACGGATGTGAATAGCTGAATAGGCTTCCCGGTATTTCTGGAATATTTCAAAACTTTCATGAAATGGAAATGTCATTCCATTTCATTTCATGAATGAAATATATAACGCTAATTTAAGTCGCCAACTAAAGATGATATAAAAAGATCCTTTGGGAAACAGTTCGTTGTGGCAGTCAAGACAGCTTCTTTTCTCCCTGTATCGGGTTTAATAGATAGCAATTTTGACATTCTTACTGGTAATGCGGCTGATGACCATTGGAAGTTCACTTATTACTGTAGTTGACATAATTTGTACCTAAAGCGATGTAAGGAAAAATTTGGTGGGCTCGTATCCATTTGCTCAACGAAATTCCGCTTTCTACGGTGGCTCATGATTCCTGCAATGAAGGAGTTTATATAGCTCACAACACTCTAGAACGGTGCTTCCAAATAGCTGGCGATTCCCTGGACACGATATTCTGTGCATTTACATAATTTATGTAAAGTGATTTGCTTTATGGACAGACGAAAGCAATATCACTCCCTTAAGGTTATCTAGTCTTAAAAACAATATGAATACTGGCTGGCACTTCTTGGCCTAGTCGAACCACAATTAAATTCCCAAACAAGTGCTGCTACATTTAAATTGTCAAAACTTTTATGTTGATAGAATGTAGACGCCTCCAAAATTTTTATACATCACACTTTTTCCTAAATCACTGCTATTACAAACTGTGTACGCTGTTGAAATCACGCAAGCGATATTATCTGAAAATCAACACATTAAATATTTTTTATGTTGATTTCCTTCTTTTAAAACCACAAGTAAAAGTAATACTTTTGCAATGTTCCATTTTTTAATACATTCAATACGTATAGTCAATTCATACTCGTAGACTACGCTGGATGTGGGAACTGTTCATTGCGAGCGATGTGGCCGCAAATATTAGTTATGAATAAATTTTATTAATTTTTTTTATGAATAGATAATAAATTTAAAATATATTCTATAAAATATCTCGTAATAAATTTATCAAATTATGAATAAGGCGTAGCATACCCGTACATAGAAACGTAGTTAAAATAGATATGCGTATTCAAAACGTTAGTCATTTACTTGACGGCTTTAAAAATTTTCAACTTTGGAATTTTCAAAAGCAAAAAACACTGAAAAAAACCACTAAATTGAAAAGTGTTTGTTTCATTCAAAATTTATAGAAAATATATTTTATATTTGTATATTTTATATATTTATATTTTATATTTATATTATATATTTATATATTTCTTTCCCCAATTTTAGTGTCTTCATATTTAAATAATTCTTTTTCAATTAGACGAGAAGAGATAAAAATTTGCAGAGTTGAAAGAAATGATAATAAAATTTTTCTGTTTTATGGTTAAAAAAATTTTTTTTTGTCACACTAAAAGAAGACTTCTAGTAGACTTCATCGCCTGAAGAATTTAACTCGTCGAAGATTTTAAGCAGCACTAAAAATGATTGAAAAAACCTTGAGTTGGCAACACTGGTTGTTTGACATAAAATAAAAATGATATACCTGCAAAAAATATTATTTTAGGTAACATACGGCATGTTTCACTATCCTACTCAGTCATACAAAATATGTTATGATTCCATCCGATTTTAAAAAATCATATGAAAAGGGCGCTGTTGTGTCACACTATCATACAAAATCGATGCAAGTAGAAAATAGTTGCTCGATGTTTTTAACAAAATTTTTATTAAATTAAATTAAACTTTTACATACTTTTTTCCTGCAACTTTTCCATTCCAATATTCTATCTAAAATGCAACTCTGATCGCATGCAAAATATAATGTTATGAAAATGTTCATCAACTTTTGTAAATCCTAGAGCACT
Organism: Ormia ochracea; assembly: GCA_963402855.1. Taxonomy (NCBI): domain Eukaryota; kingdom Metazoa; phylum Arthropoda; class Insecta; order Diptera; family Tachinidae; genus Ormia; species Ormia ochracea. The sequence goes on from OY727108.1 coordinate 32,139,377, forward strand.
TGTCAAAGAAATCTGTCAAACAAATGCATTTTTAGGACACACTATCTTACTGTTTCAACACACATACATACCTTATCTGAGAATTCGTACGATTGTGTATGATAGCGACTTTATACATCCATATATTATTAGCTGCTGTGCAAGTCAACTTCATTTCGATTGTCCTAACATTTCTAAAGCTTGGCTGCTTTCGCACTTTTTTTGAAGACACTCGTGCAGAGATTTTCAACGTTTTGCTCGTTTTGAACTCTTGTATCTCTGTGCCTTTTTCGTAATACGTATTTCTTCTTGTTATGTATTATGTAAATGATTAATTGTTTGATATAATTTTTTTCTTTCTTGAGTTAAACCAACGATTCTTTTTTATGTTTTGTGTATAGTCGTTTATTTTATGGGTTTGTTCCGGTCCCATGGTTAAGTGTGCTTTAAATATTCAGTCTTTTATTAGTTTTTCAACAAGATTTGATTTTTTTTTATTTAAATAAATGCGTGTGTTTTTTACATCTAAAATCTAAACAAAGCTTTTAGAAATAATTTCCAAATTTAAGCCATCTGTTTTTGTTTTGCTGTCACGTGCAACTTTATATTTTTAATCTTTTGAATTTTTTTCTTTCTAAGGAAAAGGAAAAATAATTTCAGTTCTACAAAATGATAAACGTTCATAAGCGTTTTTAAAATTTCTGTCTCAGAGTAGAGTGTGGTTCGAGTTGAAATAAAGGCAAAAACGTATATTTGTATAATTTTTAAAGTGAATTAAAAAAAGCCTTAAAGGCTTAAGCAAATGTAACATGAGTCTCTTTTGTTTGAATGTTTGGTTGGTTGGCAACTTTCAAAACTGAAATATATTATTTTTTTTTATTTTTACTTTTAAGTTAATATGTTTCATTAGAGTGCATGCGCATGTGTGGGGTTGTGTGTGTGTGTGTGTGTGTATGTGTGACTGTTTGTCGTTGCGTATGGATTGTTGGGTTTCATTCATGAAATGCTATACTTTTATATGTACATCGTTTTAACTGAATCATCACAGTCATCCTCATCACGATTGTCACATAGTCAACACCGTCTTGTATCATTTGTCATTTGATCGAACCATGAAGACGCAACGCGCACTCGTACTCGTACATATTTAGCATTCATAAGGCTGTGTGCGTTGGGTGCAAGGAATGCATGTTTTCAGGAGAGTGAGCTATTATGATTATTATTTTACATTTCGCTTTAATACACTGACTGAACATATGAGTGACGTATTGCATTTTGTATAAAGCATCTTACGAAAAAAGCCTTTGTAATGTTACGTTCGATACTTACAGTTTTCCAGCAGATTCAATTTGATCGATACAGCGAGTTAATGGAGCATTACGGAAACTGTGCAATGCATTTGATGGGGCCATGTAATCGGCTCGAAGCGTACGAATGTGTGTGTGTATGTAGGTGGGGAGAGGTTTAGTGTCACATTTCCGCCGCTTGTGGGAGTTTTGCTGCTTTTAGATTCATACACAAACAGTATACTTGTATTCATACACCTATTTATTTTTAATATGAATATTTAATTTTTTTCTTCTTTACAATCCTACATTTAATAGACATACAAACATGCATACTCGCGCAGAGAAAATGTATACTAATAAAAATTCGTATTTGCATATAAATACGCCAATTTATGTGTGTATGCGGATTTCTAGATGTAAGTAAACATGTATGTATGTATACATGAGTATTTGTAATTGCAATAAATAATACTAATAGAATGTGTGAAACCATGTAGCGAATACTTCAACTGCCTTCTGTATGATGCAACATACGAGTACATGGTGCGTGTATCGCTGGTCTCAAGTAGAAAGGGCCTAACTCGCAATTTTTGCAATAGACTTTTTAGTGATTTCAGTGTCCATATGTATGCGTCCAAAAACTTGTCAGGAAAATGTTGAAACAATTTATTTCCAATAAATGTTGTTTACTGCATCATGGGTCTGTAATTCAATATTGTGTTTTTTTTTTCTTACGAACTTTAAAATACCTAAAGGAATCAAATCGAATAAATAGTTCTTGTATACATATGGAAACTGAACCAACAACTGAACATCTCTGTTCGATTCAAACATTCCTTCCAACCAATTTCATTTGTATTGATGTTTTCGCTCATATTATTCCGGATGAGTTTTTACACACTGCATTGGAAACATTAAAAAAAAAAGATTTAAAATAAATAAAAAAAATTAAAACTTTAAAAAATTTTAAAATTTATTATTTTTTTAATTAAACTGAGCGATGAAATATTTTTCTGATATATTAGGGCAGACCGTTTCTTTGAGTTTACAAAAAATTTTATGAAGAATATTTTACTTTACTTTTAGGATTGTCATTGTTTTTGCCAATTGCTCTTCTAATGAGGATCTGCATTTAGCATGTGGTGGAATGCAGTAGGAGCAAGCCAAGCCCACAGCAATCGCTTTCAATGTATTCTTAAGTAAAATTTTTTTGTTAAATCTTTTGTTAATATTTATTTTAAACTATTTAATTCATATTTTCTAATACTAAAACATGAAAAATATGATATAATTCGTACTGGTGAATCGGCCACTTCTCAAGAATAAAAATCTCATTGTCATACAACACATAAAAACCGACAATACAATCATTAATTATGACGATCAACAAGGAAGAATTAAACATCGCAAGGGAAAATAATGCGGAACAAATCCATCTAAATTATGTAAAGTTATATCGTGATTTCAAATAAAACATGCGGGAGTTAAGGCCAGTCTAGCATTTCTGCTAGAAGTATATGCCACTATATTCTAAAAATGCAACTCTGTCACAAATTGTTTTGGGGAAGTGCCGCGCACTTTATGAAATGTGATCCGAGAAGTATTTCTTTCAAACAATTGATCGGGAAAATATGTGCATGGCATGTTTGCTTATTACCATCGCACCTGTAACGACACGAATTTTAACTAAGACAGAATTATGCCAAGTTTTCGAGTGTATGAATCGTACGACTGTATAGGATAGTGAAGACTGCTCTTCAGTGCTAATAAGGGTTTAATATCGCTTAATGATATATCTCTTGCCATTGTGCTTTAGTACGTTAGACTACAGACAATAAAGATAGAATATCGGACATGATAGCCAATTATGCAAATATGGACGAATAATAGGACGAGAGATAATGTTAAAAAATTGGATGGATCTTGCCAAATCTTGTCAATTATATGCATATGCAAGAAAAAATAGATTAAAAATAAGACATTAGAAGGCTTGTTATTATTGTTCTTCACATTTCTGTAATGTTTTGTCTCTTTTTAAATTAATTACAGATGCATTTTATGTTAGAAATATTCCAAGTTTAAATTAGGAAATTATAAAATATTTGGGGTATTCAAAGGGTGGTTCATAAAGTCATATGTCATAAAATGATAACACAGTAACATATGACTGTTGCGAACACCCCGCCAGAATTTAGTGTGCTCTTTGATAATTGTTACACCAGATAAAAAGAAAGAAAAAACCATTTGATATCAAAATACACAAAACAACTGAAAAAACTGAAAAAACTGAAATAAAAAGCTGCCCCCAACAACTCTTTTAACCTATTGTGAAATAATATGACATAATAACAATACGGATCCATATGACAGTTTGAATATTCATCAAAGATATGAATCTTTTTTTTCTTATCATACGCCTCTGAAACTTTCTCTTTGCAGCTTAGCATTATTGTACCTTCGCCTCTCCTCATTTTTCATGTCAAAATATGGCAGGTGCATGAAACATTGCGCACTTTGCTATGACAATTTTTCTCTTTCATCAATGATATTTCACTGCATAAATTTCATATTGGGAGCAGCTTCTACGTGGAGAATAGTACACATTTTAATTAATTTCATAAATATTGTTGATACACATGCAATAGGCTTAATTAATAATATTTATATAAATATGACAATATCAGTACTTAAAGGCAGACTTGTGGATAGCGACCTCAGCCATGCAAGTAGACAACGGAAGCAGAGGCAGCTTATTTCCAGCTATTAATTACAAATAAAATCTATAATTCTTCCGTCTTAAGAAGAATTACTAATAATGGAAAAATTATTTTCACTGGTGTCGTAACAATATCGTAACACTAAAAAGGAAGTACGTGTGCACGTACGTAGATCTGTATTTTACCTTACATGAATTACTATTTATATCGTATTAGTCACAGAGAGCAGGAAAATAATTTTCTTAATTCATAGCCTTCATATATAGATATGCATTTTTGTTTTAAATAAGCTTAAAGCAAAAAGTAGTTGAATATAAAATTTTTTCCGCCCAGAACTGAAATAGTAAAATTCTTGTCCTCTCTCAGCTACAACAAATCTGCATATATACAATTATATTTGACCGAAGACCGAAGTTTCCATTGATTTTTTTTTTTTTAAAGAAATGAACACGCGATAAGAGCTCATGGAACATTTTTTTAGATAAATTTCTAGCAAGACTTCGTCCACTTTTTCAAACTGGAAAAAATGGGTGTATATGTAAGCAATTGCACAAATATTTTAAAGAGAATGGATACGAGAATTATATTTGCATTAAATCACTAAAGAAAATATTTTTCGATCTGAAAATCTAAAAAGATTTTATTTTATGTACCTTTTCCCAACGCCATTTTCGTTGCTTCTTTAGACAATCTCTTATGGTTTGGCTTACATTACCATGATGCATGATCGTCACAAATATTTTTTTAAATTATTGAATTTTCATTGTTATACATGTGTAGGCCGAAATTAATTACAAATTAATTTAAGCTATTTTCTGTGATATATTGCTTCTCTTTAAATACTTTCCGAACAAAAGCGTTTTTTCTATTTATCGTTCTTATTTTGATTTACAAGCCTCCACAACAATCTCATTCGTTTTACAATCCGGCAGAGCGGCAGCAAGAAATATGACAATACAAAACCAATAATATGAAAAAGAAGTGTACGGTGGGTGTCAAACTCCATATAGACGAACAAACCAAACGACAGTTTATGTAGTATCTAAATACTAACATACATACATACATGTATAATGTGAAATCTAATATTTGTAAAGGGTGTCAAAAAATTAATACATTTGAATTAAATAGAAAAGAAAGTTTTTAGTCCACACTCGTTTGCCGAGATTTTCCAAAAATATTTTAAATTAATTTGGTTGAATTTCTTGATGCAGCGTTGAAACTCCTCCTTCAACGCACGTGTGAAATAAAGCGTATCGAGGATTTTCTATTTCTTTGTTTACTTGAAACTATGAGAACTTCTAAATACTTCTGAAAATTAGGCCACTTACAATTCCAGCGAATCAGCAAAGTATAAGAGTTTTTATAACAGTTTTATTTCAATCTGACCTTGGATTTTATTACAAGCATTTTTTTCATTAACATAAAGAAAATTTTACATAATACAAACCACTTTTCTGTACAGAAGAAGATATTTTATTAGACTCACAGTGAAAGGAATAGGTGCCCCACATATAAGGATCTTTTTAAAAGTTAAATAAAATAAATTTAAATTAATTTCCTTTAAAAATAACAACGTGGTGTTTTAAAAGATAAACCAATTAATATAAAATAAACAGGAAGTAGTAAAATAGTTCCTTTCCCCGCGATGGGTTTTCTTTTTCAAAATAGATTAAAGTGCTGAAGAATGAACTCAACTACAGTTTTCTGCGCTCCATTGTGAATTGCTAAATTACGGTTTTGCTTACAATGCGTGTTCCTCTCTCACATTTTTTAAAGCTCACATTGCCTTTTCGCGAAATATGTGTTTTTCAAGCCACCAGCTGTTTCGAATTAACAGCGCACTAATTATCTTGACTCTGCAGAATGATTATTGTCATCTTAGCTGAGCAATCATCTGATTGCTTTGACAGATCTCACAGTGAAATAAATTCGAAATTTGTTTAAACTCCATATTTTATATTTCAAATAAATAAGAAAATTGAAATTGAATTGAGAAAATTTGAAAACAGTTTCACCGTCTGTAAAATAATTAGAACTTGTAAACTATACAATCTGCTTTATAAGAATTTAAAAATTTTATAATTCATGAATAAAAATCATTAATAGTTTTTTTATGCAAACAGTTTTTAATACTCGAAAACAAATAGATGAAAATTTCTAAAGTACAACTGTTTTCACCCCTACTGTTTGTGTTCACTTAAAAAGCAGGCAGTATTCGAATATTTCCGTATAAGAAAATATTTCTTCCTGTTCTACATACAGATCTAATTGATGCTACCATTTTGAGTATATATGTATAAGAGTATGTGACTACAAATCATTGCAGATACATAATAACTTAAACACCCAACAAACATACACCTTTAATTTCATATTGATAATGGATTTGTGAAAGTTCATTTAAGGCGTCATTTCACCATCATACACAGTCGTACGATTTGTCAAATTTGACATGTGTGCTGAAAAAGTAACAAAGCGTGTGGCCTAAAAATGTAAGATTTTGTTTGACAAACCGTACCATTTGCAAAAGGTTATGAACATTTTAATAAAATGGCATTTTCGTGCAATCAGAGTTGCTTTTACTATAGTCAGAAAGAACGAAAAAATTTGTTTGCATCATGTTTGTATGATAGTGTGGCACCTTTAACTTTATTTTGATGCAATTTCTTAGAATAGAATGGAATCACGTCAGATTTTTGTGTGAATAATCGTATGACTGATCGTTAGTGTCTTATGTGCCTCGCAATACTTATTTGATCATTACGGCTATCGACCTCATTGTCATGTTATGAAATATTATGCAGCTATTTGGGGTTGCTACGGATCTTATAGGAATATCGCTCCTTTGCTCAAGCGAATATTTATCTATTACAATTCTCCTTGTAACTCGTTGTACACTTTGTTTTTCTGCTTCAAACTCAAAACAATTTCATCGATTTAAAATGAAAAACTCGCACTAGCGGTTTTCTTTATTTTTTTTTCATAATTTCACATTTCTTTACTGTCAAAATGTACAACAGCTGGCTATTGTAATATCAGTCTCGTGATGCCTCTAGCGCGGAAAAAGTTGATTTCTTATCGCTTTTGGCTTTCGTGCCGTAGCTGCTTTCGCATCGCTTAGAGATATAGGTCTTGGTATTGACAAAGTTATTTAGGAAAATTTTGCAAGATCAAAACTTGCTTTCTTATCGCTTTTGGCTTTCGTATCGTAAATGGACTTGAGAAAGTAATTTGGGAAAATTTTGGAAATTCAAAAGTTGGTTTCTTATCGCTTTTAACTTTCGCGCCGTAGCTGCTTTCGCATCGCTTAGAGATATAGGTCTTGGAACTGACAAAGTTATTTAGGAAAATTTTGCAAGATCAAAACTTGCTTTCTTATCGCTCTTGGCTTTCCTATCGTAACTGGATTTGAGAAAGTAATTTGGGAAAATTTTGGAAATTCAAAAGTTGGTTTCTTATCGCTTTCATCTTTCGTATAGTAACTGTACTTGAAAAAGTAATTTAGGAAAAGTTTGGAAATTCAAAAGTTGGTTTCTTATCGCTTTCAGCTTTCGTATAGTAACTGTACTTGAAAAAGTGATTTAGGAAAAGTTTGGAAATTCAAAAGTTGGTTTCTTATCGCTTTTAGCTTTCGTGCCGTAGCTGCTTTCGCATCGCTTAGAGATATAGGTCTTGGAATTGACAAAGTTATTTAGGAAAATTTTGCAAGATCGAAACTTGCTTTCTTATCGCTCTTGGCTTTCCTATCGTAACTGGATTTGAGAAAGTAATTTGGGAAAATTTTGGAAATTCAAAAGTTGGTTTCTTATCGCTTTCATCTTTCGTATAGTAACTGTACTTGAAAAAGTAATTTAGGAAAAGTTTGGAAATTCAAAAGTTTGTTTCTTATCGCTTTCAGCTTTCGTATAGTAACTGTACTTGAAAAAGTGATTTAGGAAAAGTTTGGAAATTCAAAAGTTGGTTTCTTATCGCTTTTAGCTTTCGTGCCGTAGCTGCTTTCGCATCGCTTAGAGATATAGGTCTTGGAATTGACAAAGTTATTTAGGAAAATTTTGCAAGATCGAAACTTGCTTTCTTATCGCTCTTGGCTTTCCTATCGTAACTGGATTTGAGAAAGTAATTTGGGAAAATTTTGGAAATTCAAAAGTTGGTTTCTTATCGCTTTCATCTTTCGTATAGTAACTGTACTTGAAAAAGTAATTTAGGAAAAGTTTGGAAATTCAAAAGTTGGTTTCTTATCGCTTTCAGCTTTCGTATAGTAACTGTACTTGAAAAAGTGATTTAGGAAAAGTTTGGAAATTCAAAAGTTGGTTTCTTATCGCTTTTAGCTTTCGTGCCGTAGCTGCTTTCGCACCGCTTAGAGATAAAGGTCTTGGAATTGACAAAGTTATTTAGGAAAATATTGTAAAATCGAAACTTGCTTTGTTATCGCTCTTGGCTTTCGTATCGTAACTGGACTTGAGAAAGTAATTTGGGAAAATTTTGGAAATTCAAAAGTTGGTTTCTTATCGCTTTCATCTTTCGTATAGTAACTGTAGTTGAGAAAGTAATTTGGGAAAATTTTGGAAATTCAAAAGTTGGTTTCTTATCGCTTTTAACTTTCGCGCCGTAGCTGCTTTCGCATCGCTTAGAGATATAGGTCTTGGAACTGACAAAGTTATTTAGGAAAATTTTGCAAGATCAAAACTTGCTTTCTTATCGCTCTTGGCTTTCCTATCGTAACTGGATTTGAGAAAGTAATTTGGGAAAATTTTGGAAATTCAAAAGTTGGTTTCTTATCGCTTTCATCTTTCGTATAGTAACTGTAGTTGAAAAAGTAATTTAGGAAAAGTTTGGAAATTCAAAAGTTGGTTTCTTATCGCTTTCAGCTTTCGTATAGTAACTGTACTTGAAAAAGTGATTTAGGAAAAGTTTGGAAATTCAAAAGTTGGTTTCTTATCGCTTTTAGCTTTCGTGCCGTAGCTGCTTTCGCACCGCTTAGAGATAAAGGTCTTGGAATTGACAAAGTTATTTAGGAAAATATTGTAAAATCGAAACTTGCTTTGTTATCGCTTTTGGCTTTCGTATCGTAACTGGACTTGAGAAAGTAATTTGGGAAAATTTTGGAAATTCAAAAGTTGGTTTCTTATCGCTTTCATCTTTCGTATAGTAACTGTAGTTGAAAAAGTAATTTAGGAAAAGTTTGGAAATTCAAAAGTTGGTTTCTTATCGCTTTCAGCTTTCGTATAGTAACTGTACTTGAAAAAGTGATTTAGGAAAAGTTTGGAAATTCAAAAGTTGGTTTCTTATCGCTTTTAGCTTTCGTGCCGTAGCTGCTTTCGCATCGCTTAGAGATATAGGTCTTGGAATTGACAAAGTTATTTAGGAAAATTTTGCAAGATCAAAACTTGCTTTCTTATCGCTCTTGGCTTTCCTATCGTAACTGCTTCCGCATTGCCTTGGGCTTAAAAAAGTAATTTAGGAAATTTTGAAAATTCGAATTATTCAAACGATTGGCAAAACATTTGTTGGGCTCTCATAAATGCATATTAAGTATACACACATATGCATACACACACATGTATATGCTCAACTGTATGTGCATGTGTGCAGTAAACATGTTAGAGGTGTATGCTTCCGTTAAAATCCACTATTGTTATAATATTCTTTTAAGCCGGGGCTTATTATCGATCTTTTCGTATTTATTATGTCTCTATTAATACATCTATCGGTGTGCTTATCGCCAAGATCGCTACTAACGACAATAACAAACACAACATCAACACAACAAAATGCAAGATTAATGAAAAAATGTGAAAATTGTTATAAAAAGAAAAAAAAACAAAGCGGTTGTTGTTGAGAAATTGTTCTACATAAACTCAAGTTGTTTAATGTTAAATTTCATTTCAAAACTAAAGAACTTGTTTTTTATTTTTTTTATTTTTTTTTTTTTTTTGTTTTTATTTATTTTGTCTTTAAGAGAGAAACAAAAGTTTAGAAATTAGAAAGTACGCGCTGTCATAAGTGGCGGTAATCATAGTTATTTTTTAAGTTTCATTTGGCTTCGACTTTCAGCTAAATTTGAAAATATGACACATTTTTCCATCAACAAACAGTCGGTCCAACTAGAATTAGTCAGCGATGCACCAGCTTTGCTTTTTTGTTTTAATATTAAGTTTGTTTTATTTAACAAAATTTAATTTTAATATTAAAATGAGAGAGTTTTTAACAAATCACAAATTTGTTATTTATTTGATAAAAACGAGTTTGTTGTGGAACCGCTGGAAATTTAAAGGAAGCCAAGTGACAAAAGTGTAAAGTATCAAACTACGGTTTAGTTAATTTATCAGCCCGTATTTCTTATTTTTTTCGACAGAATCTATGTATGTATGTATGTATGTATGTATACGTTTCGTTATTTTGTTTTAAACTTTTTTATATTGTTCGATTCAAACTGCGTGATATTAAATTAATTAAAATGATTAAAACGTGACTAGACGGAAGGATTTTATAATAAAAGCATTTCGCTCCCCCACGTAGCAATATTCACTTTGGGTTATTATTGGAAATTTTTTTCTGGGGAAACCTTTTAAATGTTGGCCTCTACACGACATATAAGCTATAAAATACTATTATTTGCATGTGGGCAACGTACGCGATATGTTAATCTGGACTGTAAAGGGGAAAATTTCTATATTTAAAAAGTTATATGTGAGAAGCGAAACTTTTCTGTGTTGAAAAATAACCACCAAATTGTTGAAAGAAATGTCAAAAATCAGCTTAATTAATTGCTTCAAATATCAGCTGGAAGTAGATTCGTAACTTTTGGTGTATAACTTGGTTTTAATCTTGAATGGAAATTGAGAGGAAGTAAGTTCAGAAAATACGTGGGTTCAACCCCTACCTTGAGCAGTTATTAGTACATGCATGGTATATATATCTGAAGGTATATCAAACGGGCAGCTAACAGCATAAATACGATTATAAGAGAAAAATCGGAGTTGAACTCCTATTTGCTAATGTATTCAAGCAAAATAGTGGGCAAACAGAAACTAATGGCGTTTTATTTTCTACATTAAAAATGTCGCCCTGTGAAAAGGTGCCTTTTTAAAATGCATTGCCCGCCCTGTGAAAGTGCAATTTTTTATACAACGAAAAAAGAACACAAATTAGAAAAAAGTGCAATGCCTTTTTTTTACAGCTGATAAACAAACAAAAATGATCAGTTGCCAGATTGCTAATTCATAAACTTGAGAAAACAAATATATTTTTTTTAATATCTCATACAAATAAGCAACCGCATAGTGCTCTTTTGTTTGTTTTATATGATACAAAATATAAAAATAATTATTAAAATCTAATTTTATGACTTTTTCAACTCAAAAGACTTTTTTTGAACATTTTCTGGTAACGCTGTGCAAGAATAAAAACCATGTGTTTTACAAGGCAATTTCTGCCCTGTTGATTTGTTCAGGGCAAAAGTGCAATGCCTTTTGCACTGCGAAAGGGCAACATTTTTTAGAAAAGAACACGCAACCTTTTCACAGGGGAACGCATTTTCGAGAAAAGAACACAAAATTGCCCTCCCTGCGGGTAGTGTTGCCTTTTTTTGTAGAAAAGAAAACGCCATAAGACATACCTTAAATATACTTTAGCTGTTATTAGGATGCCCAATTACTATCATCCCTCGCAGCTGGCTTGTTAGCAAATCAGCTGGTGCAAAGTTCGTTCTTGTGCCAGTGGTTAGACATGTATAATTAACCAGGTTGCTTCTCTAGTTTTACTTATAGATGATATATCAATCAAATTCTACACCATCTGCCTTCTCTATAACAATACCCTTTTTATTACAGCACAATCTGTTGGATGGCATACATCACCTGTATGATTTTTAAATTGTAAGCAGAAGAATTCATAAAAAAAGGGCTTAAGAATATGACGGCGCCACATCTGTTGGAACTTCCCAAACTTGGTCTAACCTTTCCATGGGTGCCTCCGTAGGTGAGTGAATAATGCTCAGCCTACTGAACCGGAGGTTGCGGGTTCGATTCCTGCCTAGACCCTGGGTGTTTTCCTGCGGACAAGCCAAAAGCTTTGCAGGTAGAGTTCGTCAAAAAAAAAAAAAAAATGCATACATCCATCAATATTAACATACATAAACTCGTATACACACGCGCTTAGTGAAACCATATTTTTCCTTAACAAAAAAGTGGATCTTCAGTGACTTTCTTCACGTTAAGTGACACTAATAATGCCACAAGTGCAACTCCACAAAAAAACCACAAGTATGTTAGTTTTCCTGCAGTGTACGAATATGCTGTAAAATTAAAATTATTTAAAGAATTTTTGTCATCAGGATGTAACAACATGTCATTGTCCAAAGCTAAATATTTAAGAACATCGTCAGTGAAATTAAAAAGCAGTAGAACTTACTTACCACTTACGTTTACCACATATTATTTAAATCCTTAAACTGGGCGCATCCAAGTCGTAAAAAACGAATTAAACCCCTCTTTAAAAAAAACCAGAATCGAATAAGGATATTTTTATCGGATTCTTGGTGTAATAACGAAATCCCTGCTCAAAGGTCCCTACGCCTAATAAAACCCACCTGATATATAGTCTTTGCACGCTGGATGCCTGTTCACTCCGACCGAAGCATATTTCAAAAAGAAAGAAATTTTATTTATTTAAATTTTAATGATTGCATTTAATAGAGAAGTGTCGAATCGTGTAGTGCAGTGACTGGCACTTTATGTATACATATTTGATTTTTTAGGTTCGTATAGTCGTTCATATTCTCCCTTTACATATCTATATGCATATATGTACATGTGCATATTTACTTATTTACATATTGATGTGTCTTCTCCAAGCTTTCCATCGGTAATAAAATCATTTTTACTCCTCCACTCGCCCACAAAAAAAACCTTTTCAAATTTGTGACACTTGATATTAATACCGATTTGTATACATATTTATAATTATATATTTATAATTGATTTTAGTCGATTTATAAATATTTTTTTATTACTTTTTCATTCTTTATTTATTTCTCACATAAAAATTTTTTATTGCTTAATGTAGAGGACTTTGCGTTGGGCTTTACACACTTCAAGTTTAGGAGTTTGTCAAAATTACAAGAAGCATTATGGTAGTATTAGTGTTAATGTGTATGTTCATGTGAGACCGCTGATGATTGCTGGCAAAAGAAGCCATAATGAGCGATTTTGATGAATTGTTAGTTTTACTCTTCCAACCAGACACAATTTAAACTAGAATTCCAACAGAGAAGACGCTGAAGACGTCGGATGGAAAGTGTTTTTTTTTATTCAATAAAAATATATTTTACTTAAAATCTTGCAAAGAAAAAAGTTAATAAATTGTTCGTTTGATTAAATTTTATCGATCATTACTTGCACTTTTCAATGTAAAAATGTAATAAGAAAATAATGTAATACATAATGTAAAGAAAATAAAGCCTGAAATTATTTGTCCGCGGCTACTGTTCACAACACAAACAAAATACAAAATCAGTCCTTGACTGGCCAAAAAGTACGTGTGTATCAAATCATCCATCCCATATACGAGAGCTTGATGGCCAGCATTTTGACAGTGTATAGTGGGCGCTGATGAAACCTGCGCGGAATTAATCCTGCAAACTCACAATCTAGTCAAACTATCCGCTGCTGCTCGTGCAACAATGTTGTCACACAATCAAATTTTTGTAACCAGAACTCCTTAAGAAAGTAAACATGAAATCCCATAAAAATCAGCAATTTGTGTCATAATAAAAAAGCCAATTAATTACATGAAATTAAAATTATATTATTATATCAATTTATATTCTATTAAAAATTACATACATTGAAATTAATTGTTGAGGAGTATCAGGTCCGACTATGCGTATAAAACTAAGTGACAATCTTGCGCATTGCTTGCATTATACGATTTAAATTTTTCAGTGCAATCATAATATATATATGTAAATAGTTGCAAATAAAACTTTTCCATTAAAATAAAATTCTTTCCCATTTCTTAAATTCGGAAAATAAAATATTAATCTTTATACGGCTTTAAAATATGTTAAATGTCAATATATTGGGATTTTAAAAAGACTTTTCAAAAATTGGTGGAAAAATGTATTCAACATATTTCTTTTTTTATCTTAAGAGCAATTTTCATTAACAAGTTAGTTCACGTCTAGTTGAAACACTTCCTACACTTCAGTTATTGGTTTAATGAAATCAATTTAAATTATTTTAAAATTCACTTCAAATTGCGTAGGGTTAAACAACAGCCTACTAAACAGGAGGTCGTATGTTCAATTCCTGTACAGATCCGCAAACCAGGAGAATTCACTGAATTACCTCATTTCAAGTAAAGTGCCAAATTATTGCGACCTGCTTAAGGTCTTGTTTCACTATCCTAGACAGTCGTACGATTTGTTAAATATGTGACACAAAAATGTTCGGTTTTTATGACAACCAAAAATTTATGTAAATTTTCATTCAGCAAAGAAAAAATTATTTGCATCATTTTTGTATGACCGTGTAGCACAAGCAATGCCACTTTGATTTGATTTTTTTAAATAGGAGGCTTTACGACTATCTAGTATACTAAAGCAAGGCCTTCAAGAAAACCTTTTAACAGTAGAGGAAATTTTACACAAACAAAATACATGAATTTTTTACAGAGACACAAATCGCGACCACCAAGTTTATTTCGCGTTGCCCACAAATTTAAAAATTTTTTGTTTTTAAATATAATTTGACTGGCAGCTAACAACATGTTCTAGAGTTCCCTAAAAGGTATTATTATGTGCATGAGCCAAATTCAAAATATATAAAATTAAGAAAAATCAGAAAAAATTTTACAGTACGAATTAGTTAACAGTAATCAAAGCGGCAACACTGTTATAAAACCGAACTGATGGTTTTACTGTTATGAATAGAATAATTTTCTTGGAAATTTTGTGTGCGTGTTAGTCAAAAATTCGATCATGGACGTGACACTCGTACGTCTTTAATACGCCAATAACTCCAAGCTCATGTCAACAAACAATTAAACGTTTATTTCAATTTACAAAAATTTCAACATCGGATTTTTAATGATTTCAGTCTATTACAATGTGTTTGTGAATGTGCAGGTTTCTTTTCTTAGTACACTAGATCCTCGATTTACGTCATTAATTAAGGGGGGAAAGGCGACGCTAATCGAATCATTTTATGCATGTAAATGCACAGATTTTCTCTTGATTGGAAATGGAAATCGTGCGATTGCCTTTAATTTTATATTTATTTTTATTATTACAATTTTATTTCCTTTATTTCGTTTAACTATTCTCATAAAACAAAGGGGAGATATATTTATTCATTAAAAAATTGGTTACTTCTATTTTGGGGTTATCTTTGCTCCAAGTTCTTTTCACCAGAATTCACCACCGTTTTTATCTCCCGACCTCAAAAGTCTCAATACGTACAATTTCAGTTCCAATAAAGTCACTTTGCTTTATTTTACATCATATTTTTTTCAAGGGGTTTCCTATTATTGAAAAGTAAATTGTCACACCAGCCCCGCCAATTATCCTTAGAATATCTTACACACATATCAGAATAAATGAGGGCAACCAATTTTTCAGGCAAAATAATCCCTCCCTTGTAATTAAGAGTTGAGTTGTAAAATTTAAAAAAAAATTTATTAACTCTATAAAAAGCGAGCTAAACGAAATTTTAACAATAATACAAATAAGATCGACGCAAATCGGGGCTCCAGTGTATGTGTGCTTGAAAGAAAAAAAGAAAGTTAAAATAATTCACTGACAAGACGCAGCAGCGAACGTGTTAGAAATACATACGCATAAAGAAGATATGACATGCACAAACCAATTAGATGAGACCCAGCCCACCCCTGAAATGATTAGGTGGCGAAATATTAGTTGCATATACATATATGTATATGTATTTAAGAGCTTTTTCCGTTCTCCGTCGAGAACTCGGTATCGGTTGGGATTGTAAAACATTATGAATTATAAGAAACAAATTCGGGATCATCTTTCGATTGAGAGGCAGCTGCGATCGGACCCAGTATACTATGAATATAGCTACAATCCGAGCTACTACAATCGAGCGGCATACGCACACAGCTACGTACACAAATATTGCATATGTATGCGTGGAAGTAAACAGTGATGACGTTTGCTTCAAGATAATGCCGAAAGCAATTAATATTTATGTAAGTCGTATTAATCGAATGCATACCCATGCATACATATATGTATATATGGATTTGTCTATGCATGTTACGTGGATACACATACACACACACATCCATACTTCTCTACAAAAAAAAAAGCTTTGCCTTCTCGTATTGTCAAACAAATTCTGTATTAATACCTACAAATGAAAAGAATGTATTCACAAAGTATTTTTGTTTCCTGCGGGTTGAAGTACGCTACACAAATATTCTATGAAATTAATTGAGAATTATGACTGTATAAGTGTAGCACTAGAAATGAAGAAAAAAATCCAACAACAAAACAAGTTCATTTGGTTCGATATGAGTTTGTATATTTTATTAAATAAGTTAAAGTTTTTTTCCATTTCGTTGGAAACATTTTGAAAATATCGCTCATATTCAATGGTATGCATGAGTGTGTGTGTGCCGACGTAAATACACACACACACGAGTACTCATAAATAATAATTATTATTTAGATTATGGAATTTTTATTTTCCTAGGATGTTAAGAAATTCGTAACGAAATATCACAAACAATTAAAAAAAATGTTTAATAATAAAGCTTAAAAAAGCCAATTAACCTTAAAATTAAATTAAAAACATTTCCGGTATAAAAATTTATTTTTAAAAATCTTGCTTTGGTTTTTCTAAATTTTTTTTGTTTTCTTATTCTATTTCATCGAGTTTGATATCTTTTTTCGTTGTTAAAAGAATTTTTTTCATCTTCGTTACTTTGCTACCGCTCTGGGTAACGTTTTCAAGAATTATTAAATTTACCCACAACAAAAAATTCTTATATGTAATTTAATTTTTTAAATTTAAAAATTTATTTCTCTTTCACAATAAAAGAATATTCTAAAATTAAAAAACAAACCGACAGACACATTTTTATAGCCTTCTCCCTCAAAAAGGATGGATGCATATACTCGTATACAAATTTGATATGGGCATGGTCCTTTCTGCAATATTTGTTTGGGATCCTATAAAGCATATATGTATGTATGTCCTGGATCTATGCAAGAAGAGAAGTTAATTAAGCTTTGCCCATATATCCATTCGTATGTCCTTCCTCGGTATTTTCTTTTTGCAATGTAAATTGAGCTTAAATTTTTCGTAAACACAACAATTGAAAAATTCCTTCTGCTTAGAATTTTCACAAAATTATGCAGTACGCAATTCTCCAAAATTATTTTATGTGTATATATAGTTAAGAATTTATATACAAGCCATGACTACCAACAAGCATCAATCCAGGAATGCTTGGAATGCTTTGTGTAGGTTCTTCTTTTACAAGGTGTACCAGTTCAGGATAATGATTGTCATTACTTCAATCCAAAACAAATCCTGTTTTCTGTGTAGTTCTAATATTTCCACATTCTTGATTAGGTTTATGCCCTGCAATCCTGGCCTGTAAGAATTATAGCAATTGCACCCACAAGGTATTCTGCAAACTAAATAGGATATTTCCGATTTATCAATTTTGGCCCCTGTTGTGCTAAATAATTTATCCATTATTCTCATATATCTTGGAATCTTTCAGATATAAGAGGTCCAATAAATATCCTATTGGTAATGCTACAATATTTGTATTGAAGTGAAATATCCTTAACTTTTCTTGTGTTAATCCCATGAAAATATGGATTACTAACCTTTAATACTCGCTGAATAAAATTCTTAACAGTATTGCGGAAATCACTCATGTATTTGAAATATAATTTTAATTTTGTGTTAAAATACTTTTTAATGGACGTAGAAAAATCAATTTTTAAATTTTTAAAAAAGGTTTTCGTGCAAGCGTATATATTTTTTGGATCAAATTTAATAATTCATGACGAAGTTACTCATAGCAAAAACATAAATATCGAAAATTAGAAACATTTTTATACAAAAGAAATATTTTAAATTCGATAAAAAAACCACTAATGAATTTGATGGCTCTGAATGAGAGAAAGTGTTTAGGAAACAATTGAAAACTTTTCTAAAGATTTCTCTTCACTGCATCTTCTTATGGAATTGACTAATTATGGGTATGTTAATAGCCTATGAAAACTCACAGCAGAAATGCCGGGTATTATTAATGACGTTTCTTAGTTCTCGCAATAACCGAGAAAGAGGACTAAGCGGAAAAAATTTCGGATACAGACGCAATGATCCGATGAAGCAAGTAAGATAGTCTTATGTCGATTTCCATACACATTTTCGAGTGATCTCTTGGTGAAATAGTCATCCACTGAACCTAAAGACTCATTATTTCCAAATAAATATTGTACGTTAGCTGAAGGCAGTTCAAATATAATCTCTGCTACAGTAGCATTCATTGAGCCAATTGTGTTTAGGAGCTTTAGCATGGAGTGCGAAATACTCGTATCATCTATTCAAATATCTAAAGAGATCTAATATTTCTCTACTTCATGCGAGCAGGTGGTTTATAAAATGAAATTTTTGTTTCTAAAATCTTCTATTTAGATTTGTGTTGAGACCAGCCTCCCTTTTGTCATGAGGCACGAAACCAAACATAAGTTTCATCTACATGCATCGTTGCACCCTTATCCATTTGTCTTTGATCCATAAGCTCGAAAATCTTTAACAGTGTTTAATTCTTTTGTAAGAAAGCCAACAGCACCGCCTCAACAACTTCATAGTCAGAGTAATTCTCATTTAGTTTTCTTCTTACTAATTTTTCTTTTTATAAATACAAGTGAAACGTTTGGCAGATATAAAAAAGTTATTCACTTCAATTAATTTAATATTTGATTGAAAAAGAAAGTTTTCTTCTCTTTCCAATGTTATTCTATGGCACCAGTGTAGAAAGTGTTCTTAAAATCGAAGTATTTTTAGTTCGATTTCGTTACTATTAGAGTGATTATTTACAAGTATTTTTAACAGATTTAATTTTTATTTAATTTATTAAAATGTTTTCAATTAAACTTGCAAATTTCTTACTATGTGCCTTTGCAGGGAAATATTTTACAAAATCCGAAGGGTTATGCTAACACATACTACGTTACGTAATAGTACCACTACCTGCATCCAACAGTTACGGTAGCATTCCAAAACGATGCAAAGGAAAGGAAAGTTTGAAAATTCCTTTACAAACGCTGTCTCACATGTAAATCAGAAAAAAAAAGTAAGTCCGGAAATAATTCCGGGCGGTGTAAAACAAATATGAATCCATTTATTTATTTTTATTTTCAACAATAATCGTATGTGTAGCTCTCAGATTATTATGTGCGTTCCATTAGCAGTTCATTTATATTTTTGTATTTTTAAATAAGATCTTGTAAGAAAACGGAAAGCCCATAATATTTCATGTAACTCTTTAATTGGATTAAAAGCAAATAACAACAGATCACTGTTCGTAATATCGGAATACTTTTTATGTGGGCATGCCGCAGAGGAGATTCTTTTAATTAAAATTTCGTCTTTGAGAAAAGCATAGAAAGGTAAAAAGGTGTTACAAAGAAACGAAATGAATTAAATCTATTCCTCCTGGTATTGTGCCGGCACAATAACAAATAAATACATTTCAAAAATCCAACATCACAATCAAATCAAGCGGCAATGAACTTTGCATATCAAGCTGAGTTGAGAAAAAAACGAGAAATTTTGAATTTTTTATTACGTTTTCTTCAAAGATGTGCAGTTGGGTTGGAAATGCGTGGTCTTTGTTACTTTGCATCACGGAGAGAATAAAAGAAAGGGCTTGATGTTATTTATAGTATTTGATAGTGTCTTTCTGCAGATGCATTTCTCATATTACGTGCACTGGGTGTTGTAGCTTTTCAACAGGTTGTTTCTTGCAGTATGAATTAAGCTTCACAAAAATGCTTAAAGTTTATCATGAAAGTTAAGAATTTACGCCCAAGTGCGTCAATTCAGTACGAGTAGAAGTGCTGATGCTCTAAACAATGTGGAAAACGTTTTACAAATAATAATCATTCAAAAGGCATTATTAGCTTTGCGTCAGTCTCGCTTCATAATGTTACGTTTCTATTGCGGTACAGCACCATGCCAATTTCTAACCAGCGACTAGCCAGAGACTGTCAATAATAGTCAAGTATTGGCCACAACTCTTTAGCAAGTTCCACAAATAGAGATCTCAAAATAAATGAAAAATTATTTCTAATTTTTCTGTAATAAATAATATACTACAAAAAAAAATTAACGATTATGTAAACGAAACATTTCGTAGCAAATGTAATAAAATATAATAATAAAAAAATATTCTTCCATGCAATGATAAGAGGCGAGAGGGCCTTTCTCGTATTTAATGGCAGTCACTTCATTGGTTTACAGATATAATTTATTCATTGCTGGATAAATTATTTTCAGTATTTACGTAAAGTAAAATTATAAAATGGTTTATGTACTGTATAAGATACGTAAGTTTCTAGAAGCCTGCAATGCAACGTAAGCAAATAAAATGTTAAAGACCACTTTTTACGGTAACGCAAGTCTGGCAAGACAAAACAAGATTTATAGCTTGCTTAGAACTTTCAAGAATTTCTAAGGTGCAATACACACTGTGCAACCGTTGTTGCAGAAACTTTTATTGAAAAACAGGAATTGCTGCAACAAAAGTTGCAAAGTATACCACTTGTGTTGTTTAGAATTATTTATAATAAAATTGTCAAAACGCCAGCAAAGCTGCAGTCTGTACAGACTTGATATACTTTCACAGTACACAGTTTTGATATAAAGACAAATTTCGAATCCACCTGGACAATAAACATTCTAACACTGATCTAGTGAGCCAAAAATTGCCACAAATTAGGAGGAACCAAGTCAGATAAATTTCTCTCATGAATGAATGTAATATTTTTTTGCACTTGCAAGTTTAATTTAAATTGGCTCCCTTAAAAATACGCGCTAACTTAATCAATAAGTTACGTTTGAATAAAAAACACGATGTTTTACAACGAAACGATTTTTACCAGAATAACACTATATATTCCAAGTACCGAAAATTTCAAGAACCCTTTCTATAACGCTATTGCTCAAGTCTACTCTCTTCTTCGTATCGCATAACCCATCCGACTCTCAGTCTTATTAGCATCTTATTGCACCATAATTCATTAGAAGAAGTTCCTTTATTAGGACATGTACGCATTTTAATTGCTTTTTGTACAAAAACTTCACATTTCGGAAAATGCTCATTTAAAAAATTGGTTGCAAAAGTAAGAGAAAATTTAATCCAAGTAAATCCTTATTAGTTACAGAAGTAATAGGAATATAAGAATTACAAGTATCTTACCTGCTTCAGGGGAAAAAATTCATAAGAACACGAAAAAATAATAATAATAATGAAACTTCTTGTAGTTTTCTCAGCAATCCCTCAACTAGGCGATTCAAAGATGATTGTGGTTGTTTTGTAGTTGTAGTTGGACTTGTAGAATTTTGTAGAATGCCTTTTTTAAATGATCTGCTTGTATAACAAGTAATTTGGAATTTATTTTACCCTCCTCCTCTCTACTGTATCTCATATGCTCTTCTTTGTTTTACGTTATATGCAGGTCGCTTGTTTTCTCAGCCTTTTCAATGCCAACAGTCAGTCGGTCCTTCGTCTTCACAAAGATTTAAAGTTTTTCTTTATTTAAGGAATTTTCTTTTCAGGTTTTCAAGGTTTTTTTTTAGTTTTAATACACTTTTTTTAAATTTTTACAATTTTAAAGACGTAACAAGATTATTAAAGAAACATTTAATTTTTGTTTGTACAGGAAACAATTTTAGACACCGCAATATTTGCACTAACACTTTAACACAACGTTCGCAAACATACTCGAGATGAAATAAACACGGAGCAACACGTATTAAGCAACAACATTAACAACAAATAAAAATAAAAGCATCAACATTCCAAAATGTTTTTATATTTGCTCGTGAATATTGTACATCCATCCATCCATATTCTCAAAAGCAACGCATCGAACTAAACCACGCAATTGTCAGGTAATTATAAACAAAGTATGTAAGTGAGTACGTGCTTGTAGGTATTGAATGTTGATTTTATGATTCTTCTAATTGCTCCAATTGACAGACGCTCCTTTAGTTAAAACTGCTTATGCATGTTGAATTGATTGGTGTACTGTTGTTCATCTAAATTTAGCACCAATCAGGAATTTTGCGTTTAAAAATTAATAAAAAAAAAGTTTTGTTCTGTTTACTTTACTTTTTGCAGACGTTATTTTTTTTTTGCTCCGTTTGTGTGTGTACCTACTAACTTTGAATTTATGTTTTCGTTTATTTATTTACTTTTTAAATAAAGTACTTATACATACATATTATGTATTTATGTTTGCGCATACTGGAGTAAGTGAGTGAGTAGTTGTTCAAACCCAATCGGTAATGAATTGCGCTCTTTGCTCTTTTATTTGTTACTACTATTTTTCTTATTCACCTTTTACGCATTCACTTAATGATGTTTCCGTTACCAAATCCGACACGATCTCGAACCTAACGCTATCATTGCTGAGAAGCAACTGAGTTTACAATCGAGTAAGCATTTTAAACTAGTTGCAAGCTAATTTTTTTATGTGAGACGGGGGACAAGATATTTGTTTTGTACTCAATCATTACAAGCATTTATTTGTATTGGATTTCTAGATGGAAACAATTATTACCGGAAAAATTTACTGAGACCGTACTGAAAATAAAGTAAATTTAGTAAAACTAAAATACGCATTTTTTTGAATTACATTCATACATACATATGTACATTAAAATTAATGCAATTATATTACCACTTTATGCCAGAGAAACACATAAAATGCTTTTTTAATCAAAAGAAGATATCAGGACCAGTAAAATGATAAAGTAACGCATAAACCGCCATAATAAAACTATTCAAAAAACGTGTGCGTTTAGTAATCAATATTATAGACTTGGCAGCATCTTAAAATAAATATTATTTGAGATGCCTTGTGTTGTACCGTAATCAAACAAAAGTTGCCAGACATACATTTTCAATATGATGTCAGCTGTTTTAAATTCCTAATAGTATATGAACAAGTTTCTCTTATTTAATCAGATTTTTAATATGAGCTTAGTTAATTTTCCAATCAAAAGCAAAACGATTAAAACAATACTTTCTCTGCTTCATGCAAAGAAAGAATCATAATTTGATTTCAAAATAAGTTTGCCTCAAATCTCAACTAAAATTAAATGGTAGCTTTCGTCGAAATAATTAATTTTGCTATTCTGCCAGTATATGTTTATTATAAATACTACATACTGCATTATTAAAAACATAGTCTGCTTGCAAATTGTCAACAGCCATTTTTATTGCCAGTCGGTTTTGTTACTAATTTCAGTGGGTCTCGAGCTAAGAAATATAATGACAATTGGAATGTAATATTTATATTTATTTATCTTATTAATGCAAACATATAGATTTTACTGCGTTAAGTACAATACTTAAACACCATTTTGTTTCTACATCAATTTGAAAATAAATGGTCTTTATTTTCATGTTATTGTCCGCTTTAAAATTAATTTTATCTACAATAAAAGGCACAGTTTGGTCCTATAAATAGTACACAAGTATAAAAGTCGAAATTCATAGTATGTTTTTAATGAAAACTTTAACCAATCATATAAAATCATTTATTTAAAATCTTTTTGTAAAATGTATTTAAAAGTATATACATTTATATAAAATAAAAATTTTATTTTAAACAGTATCGAGTTTATAAGTAAATAATTTTATTACATTACACTTTCGAGTTTGTTTTCATATTTGGTGTTTGAAGCAAATGCTAATATTTGACGGCTCATAACTAAATCTACTTGGCTACACTATTTATAATAATTTTGGCGATAACAATAAATATATTTTCCATTAAACATAATATACAGAAATTGTCATTCATATTTAAGCAATTAATATCTTACTATAAATTATAATAAATAATTGAACTATAAACATTTAAAAAAATTTCAAATGAGCCGCAGCAGTACTTTAATTAATTTATATTGTGTCAACACTGGGCGTTTCTACATCACCAGAGTCGGCTTTTCTATTATTCCATTCCAATGAAAATTGTCAGTTCAAAACGAAATCCGCAAGGAAAAAGATCTAGGAAAGTGTCATAAAAGTGTTATTATTAAAAAATCGAGTTAAAAAAATAAACAATTTTGTAGCAAAAAATTAGTGCATTAACAAATAGATTTTATTTAATACTGAGAATTAAATGGTAATTGGAAAACCGCAAACTTAAATTTCTTTTAATGTTTATAACAATACGATGGGAAAAAATTCATAATGCTTTGTATTTTTTCTGCTTTAAAATAATTAACATAGAGATTAAATTCTATATTTGTTGAACGCCGCAAATAAAAATATCTGTGAGTCATTAAAAACCTTATTTTTAAAGCAAGTGAATGTAGACGTCATCGTCAATAATGATATTTTTTCAAACTTCAATATAGTGAACGCGTCGTTGGTGCTATACTTTAAAAAGTGTTCCCTCTCCCTTGCAATTCGTTAATGCATTGGAGTTCATTTAATAAAGCATTTACTGGGTGAACGTGTCGGTATGAGTGTCAAACATTTGCACTTCTTTTCCTTGCAGTGCGTGAAAGAATAACATTAAAAAGTATTCTTAATACGACCGAGAGTTTATATTCTATTATTTAGTTAATTTTTCAAGCAAATACAAGTGTTCCAGAAAAGTATTGGTATTGTGAACCGTATGTTGCTGTACGTACGTGTGCCTATGCATGAATGTGCATGTAGTTGCAAACTGCATAACTTAATATGTCACTTTGCTTATGTTAATTTAGTGGGTGTGGCCATTTTAGATGGTGTTTTAAACAATTTTTTGTGGTAATTTGTTTAGGAAGCGGAAACTAATCCAAAATTTCTTTATTATTTAACAACTGAATGAAATAAAATAAAAGTTACTCTGTCGTTTGTAAATGTATTTTTTTTAATAAACTGACACCTTCGTACACATGCAAGCCTTCAAGTCTGTAAACATGGCAATATT
Source organism: Ormia ochracea (assembly GCA_963402855.1). Lineage (NCBI taxonomy): Eukaryota > Metazoa > Arthropoda > Insecta > Diptera > Tachinidae > Ormia > Ormia ochracea. The sequence continues at coordinate 32,164,570 of OY727108.1, forward strand.
TTTTTATGCATGTAAATAAGTTTATTACTTTTATACACACAATGACACAGGTAGCATTATTTTGATGTTTTGTTTTGTTTTGCTTTACGTCACATATTTCGATAAATATGTTTCACACTTTTGGCACCTGTTGAATTATTACCACCGTTTGTGTACTTTTCTAGCGAAAACCGGTATCTGATTAAAAAAATCTTAGAAGTTACCATAATTTGAAAAACAACTTTTTTGGAAAGTGACCATTTAGTTTTTGGAAACTGGTGAAAACTAAACATATTACATGCGTGCTTCTATGGAAAAACGGTATTCATTTGAAAGTGGCTTGCATATGTATTAGAATAATACTTTCGCACATGCATATGTGTGCTAATTGCAAATAAATTCAAATTAAGTATGTGCATGAGATCCTTATCTACTCATAAGATCGGCTTATTCACAGCCATCGTTGTTTTAAAATATACATACATATATATTTTTTAAAAAAATGAATAGAAAAGTATTAAGATAAAAAGTTTTAGTTCTTTAAATTGTATTTCCTTTAAAATAAAAAAAAATTAAAATAGTTTCTTTCTTACTAATACGTACATACATAAATATTGGTTTTAAGTAATAAGGTAAAATGGTTTTAAGTATTTTCATTGGTTTTAAGTAAAAAGGCCCTAACTCGCATTTTTTTTTTGCGCAAAGTATTTTTAGTTATTTGAATGTATTAACAGAATAAAAACCAATTGGAATAACTAGAAAAAATGTATTGCAAAAAATATCAATGTTACTACCACGTATCTAAAGAGAATAGTCGCCATACAGGTTAACAAGTGCCGTACAACAACAATTAGTTATTCTATTTTAGACTGATTTGTTTTATTGCTTTTTGTACAAGAACTTGGATACATAATGTGTCTCGCAGAGGAAATGGGGTTTCAGCTAATTCTGGCACGATAATGAACACCCAACTAAATTTTGCGGTGCGTGGGTTAGATACGTAGAACAATGAATAAGTCGTGAAAGGTTTTGCAATTGAGCGCAGCTATATTGTGTTTTATTTGAATTTGATGACTCATTCATTAAATATAATTTCGCCGGTCAGCGTTTGTTTTAAACATTAGTAAGAGCCACATAAACTACACGCATGCGCATACATACATCATATACAGCGACGACCAAAACACCTTGCACTCATATATGATTGTATGATTATTTGAAGTGCATTCAAAGATTTGGGAGATTTTCATATTTTTTTAAATAAATTGATACAAATTTGCATATTTAACTTCTTATGGTTTTGTACAATAAATTTGAACGTATACGAGTTATTCATTTCGCAATTATCATATAAGTTGCGTAATTTGTAAACACCATGCTGGTTTCTCATGAGCCTGAGTTCGCAGCGGAATATTTGGGGTTTGATTGTTTGGGGTTTTGTTTGTTAATTCTTATTAAATCAGTGATATGAATATTACAATATTTAACTTATTCCTCTTGTATATAAATTTCAAAGCTATCTAGTTTCCTAATTACATAATTTAATTAACGATATCAAGGTTACGTATTGTATGTTATCTTGCATACAACTAGTTCGCTTGCGCATTTCATTGCATGTTGTTGCAGGTCAGCCGCAAGAAAATGTAAAGAAATAAATATACAGGACATTTGATTGATTGATCTATTTTTTTGTAAATAACTGGTTGACTTTCTAATTCCTAACGGAATATAGTCGGTCCTTTTTGCTCTTGGTAGTGTTTGTTGTTGTTCCGATGTGTGTAAATCTAATTATCGAAAAATAAGTATCTTGTTACATCGGATTTATTTATTAAGATTTTCTAACAAAAGGTATGTATGTGCACATATGTATGCATGAATGTACTATATATATATGGATAAATGTATTTATGTATGTATGGGTTTAAGATCGTAAACCAAGTCGCTAGCCCTTGTGATCTTTTGAGCAAAAGTGCACAACACATGCTGAAAATAATGAATATTACGGATTCGATATTTAATAACGGTTGCCGGCCGTTATAAAAAACTCCGCTGTAGCTGCGGATGTATGAATGTATGTAAAATTTTGAGAAAATAAGCTCTTGAAATTAATTTGTTTGCGTCCTATAAGGGAAAATAGTTTTTAGTACTTTCTCTTTCTGCTCGCGAAAAAAAAAGTTGTTGATTACTTGGGGTAGTCTTAAAATTCTTTTCATTTAAATGATGAACGACTTGCAAGAAAACGTTAATAATATAATTAGTTCTGTGCACATACACACATTTACATACAGTTGTACTTGTTAAACTGTAATATGTTATGATTCAATATAAAAAGGTCTGCTTGTTTTTAAACATTAGCAAAGTTTGCTTTGCAAAATCGTTCATTTTTTAAGTTCTTATTCCTTTACAGAGAATTAACATTCTTATTTCAGTATTCAGATTATTTTACCACATTATCGCTTTTGGAATTTTACGACTTTTTTCGTTTTTAGTGTTACTTATTTTTGTTTTGGTTTTATTACGTTGTTCCTAATGGATATGAAGCAAACCAAGAGTGAAGTTTATTTTGTAAAATTAATTTTAAATCAATTTAATTTTTGGTCTTCCTGGAGAGTTTTAAATTATAAAATCGAGTTTTGAAATAATATTAATGTATATGCTGCATTTCTAATTAAATTTTTTAAATGGTCGTTGCGCCAAACTTATCTTAAATAATTTATTTCTATGACGTTTATAAATTAAAATATTAATGAACACACTCACTTAAAAAGATACACAAGATCGGGCATGCTTATCATACATATCTATCTATTTATGGTTTATTGCTTGCTGCTTTTCATGCAAAAACCCGTTTAACTAAATAGTTTTGTAGAAACCTTTTAAATGCAATGCAATTGCTAAATATCACAGATCGCGCTGCAAGATATTATTTTCAACTGAATGTAATGGCATTTAATTGTTGCAAGAAATTTAATGTTAATTGGGAATATCTATCACTGAATCTGCATTTGAATGATGGTTTCTTTTTGCAAAGTCATTGGGGTTATTTATTTATTTTATTGATTAAAAGGGAATTTATTTTATAGGCATTTTTTTATTTATTTACTTATTTACTTAATATTACAATCGGTATATGAATATTATTATAATATGGGTAGAAGCGCTGCCTGCTCAGGCAACGTCTAGCATTTCATTTTACACTATGCTAACGACAGTAAATCATATATTTTATGTAATGCTGATCTACGTCGCAAAAACACATCATACTCGTATGTTTCGTTAAATTTTCTGCTGTTTCTCCCTTGTCGGATCTGTAATGTCCTTAGTTTTGATTTTTTATTATACTGAACCCTGTCAATGATTCTAACTAGAATTAGTGTCCTATTTTAATCTTATTGTAAATTAAAGATTTTTTTATTTCGTAAACTTCAGAATTATTGATGATGTATGTACAAACTTTAACGAGGTATATTGAAGTTTTATTTTTTATTAACCAGCTCTAAATTTAATTAGGCTGGAAGCATCTTAAATGATATTGTACTTAAAAAGCTTCCGCATTCAGCTTGCGCCAGGAGGTATTTTTTCCACAAAGGTTTAAAAAGGAAGAAATATTTCCTAATAGGAAAACAATCTTAAGTAGTTAAAATGAGTCCTTTATATGATACCGGAAAATAGAAGCGGCAAAATATTTCTCTTGTGATTTCAAGAATTGGAAATCAAATGAAATATATTGTCGTTTTTTGGATAAAATGAATATAATTATGCTACCTCTCGCTAATAAGATAATTCCACATCACAAGAAAAAAAATGGTTCTAAACCATTTAGAAAAAAATTGTGAGTATACTTAGTATGTGTGTTTTTACATATGTATATGTATGCATACTCGTATGGGCATATTTACATCCACACACATATAATATTAGTTTTTATAAAAACTTAAACATTCTTCTTCTACGTACATATTAAACAACCCATTAATGCAAATCCTGACACATATATGTATATGAAACAAAAGCTTTGTTCAAATGTTGAAGAAAGTGCGATGACACTGAATTTTATACAATTTTTTTGAGATCTTTCGATTAGCGCAGTCGGTTTGCTTTTATAATTTTTAAAATTTATGCTATAAAAAATGTTTGCAGATATTAAATAGTAAATGCGATTTACTAAAAATACATACACTTAGCCCATAAAGTATTTTATTAGAATAAAACTAAACTTGTCAGTAGACTTTCAACCAAACTGTTTTGAAAAATAATCAGTCCCAAACTTTGTTAGTTTATAATATAAATAACGTTTATTTTCATTCTAATAAAATTTTAAGTGATATTAAAAAAACATGCAAACGTTTAATTGAAATGTAATTTATTATCACGTATATCTTTTTTATACTTTTTATTTTCAATACCATAAAGCAAAAGCTACATTTCTTTTTCAAATTTTTAAAAACGTGAATTAAAAACATAATTACAAACAAATTACAACCAAAATGTCTGCGTTCACTGCCACTATTTCCCGTAAAACTTGAAGTTATTAAAAAAAAAAAAAAATTTTTATTATAATTTTTTTTTGGATACTTAAGCTGCTTTAATACTTCACTCAGTCTATTTGGCATGGATTTGACTAATTTTTATGGTTCCTCAGAGGTGATACGCTCCCACTCCCCCCGCAGAACGATTCGTAAAGTTTCTTTGCTTGTTATGACCTGCTGTGTGCTTTGAATTGTTGTCTTGCTGGAACCAAAGTGTGGATGATAACTCAAGTTTTTCTGCACTCTGCTTTAAATTTAATTGTACCGACTAGATTTTGAGTCTCAAGAGTAGTTCCGGGTTTGCGCCATATTATTTGACGACAAATTATTCCTAAAATGAAAAATTTGCTTTCATCTGAAAATATTACTTGTCTCCAAAACTCCGGAGGCTTATTTATATAGGCATTCGCAAACTCAATGCGCTTTTGTCTGTTGACTCTGGATATAAATAATTTTCTACGGGTCACTCTATTTTGATATCGTTCTCTTCTCAAAATTTTTATGCACAGACTTTCTTGTAAAAGGATTGACGAATGTGTTCAATGATATTTTTATATGTTATACGGCGATTGACTTTTGCCATATTAATAATTTTGCGTTCTTTGTTTTTAGAAAGTATTTTTGGCCGTCCCGATCTCGGCTTAGAAGTAATTATACATCTATTTTGGAAATTTGTTATCACGCGTTAGACGGAACTATTGCCTTCTTCCCACATACTTTTAAAACGATCGGTTTAGTAAAAGCAACTGAAAATCAAGCAAAATAGAGAAAAAAATGTTTAAAAAATAACGATATTATAGACTTTAGTTGCGATATTTACGTATTGTTGAACTAAAGACAGGAATGAAGGCTTCGATTTTTTAGATATGGCTTGGAAGTTGGAAATTCATAAAAAAATAATTTATATTAATTACATTTTTGTTAGTTATTTGCATATTGCTAAGAATATTATACGTGAACGCAGACTTAAATCGCAAAGTTACAACATACATATGTATGTATGTATATATGTATACTTATGATTATTTTTAATTATCTTAATTCATGATATATTTTTTTCGCAAAATTAAGTCCGATATAAACATTTCATGGTACTTTAATATACATACATACATTCATACTTACGTGCGTACATATGTATATCAATGGCTGCTTAACGTGGTTTTCTCAAATAGGATAAAGGAAAGAATTCCGTTGAAGATCTTATGTATCGCCTAGATGAGATTTCTAGCAAATATAATATCAAATCCATTCCTAAGGATACCACTCAAATCCTTGATATAACAAAGAGAAGCATCAGTGTATTTCCAAACAAACTGTAGATAGCAGTATTGACGGTAAATAATTACATGGAAATAAAAACATTTATTTAATGTTTTATTTAAAAAAAAAAAAAAAATATGTGTTTACTGTTGTTTGTGTTACCAAATCCAATGCGGTCACGCCAAGCATAGTTGTAAATTGAAATGATTATTTATGTCCTTTGGATATAAATAATTCCACAACCAAAATAGAAATTAACGTAATAGACTCTATTGTATTCGGGAAATTCGACTTTTTAACTAGTACATCTTTCCATAATGAAGTTATTGATATATGGAGTTCATCCTTTAGTGGTATTCCAAATTTGGAAATTCTATAATATCAAAAAAATTAACTAAAACGACACGCGTTAAATATTTTGGTAATTAGATATCATTTAAATATTTTCAGCTGCCCATCTATGTCCGTTCTCCTGGAATTTGGACTTCTTCCTAAGGATCTGTTAACTCTTCTAATACAAAATACTTGTATCAGTCCACTTGTCTCAGCATTAGTTTTTTTATTCCATGAATAAATGGGCGCGGAATTCCATTTAGAATGTGCACTCCCTGAATTACAAATCTAACAGAGTTATGTTATTGCGTTAACAGAAGTCTGTTAAATCATATGCTTTTTGTGTTTAACTTCACACACATAATATATATATATCTGGCCGCAAAACTATGCTCGGAATTGACATACAGATAGCATATAGAAAATAATTGTTCTCTTGTCTTACGATGTAGTCGAGCAATGTACACTCTTATATAAACCGTATATTAGATTCGCATTCAGTCTCGTTTGCATTACTTGAAAGATATCGGACTTTCCAAAATTGGAAATTGAAATTTGAAATTGGAATTTCCAAGTATTCCAAGGGAATGTATAACATTTGTGCAATATAGGATACATTTGGAGAGGCTATAAGTGACTGGGACAGAACGAACTTTGCTTGCTTGGACATTTTTTGGTGACATTGTGTAATCCCTTCTGTGCGCAGATGTGGAATTATATTGACTCATATCTATCAATCTTCTCTTCGATTTCGTATACAGTTTTTTTACTATCTGCTTTCTAAATTCGGTTGGCAATATTTAGAGACAAATTTTGTAGGTGCGAACTTGTTCACTTCCCTTACATCCTATTTTCATTAAAGATTTCTGAATTTCGAATGTGTCGAGTTTTCCATAAACCGATTGCTGGCAGCAAATCATAGAGGCTCAGGCATACCTAATTGATATTAAAATGTTTTTTCCACGATTTGTTAAGGTTTATTACCAATTTAGCCACATTGTATCTCTTAATTGTGCAAAGAAAATTGATGAAATTGTGTCTAACGAAGGAAAGACAATGTAGAGGTAACCACCGAGAAGTCAACATAAAAAAATCTGAACACGTTTGCGGTGCACGAGTATGAAACTAAAAAATACAAAATTTGCCAGCATACAAGTTTTGAAGAAACCAGTTTCTACGAATAGATTAAATAAACCCAATTGAATAGAAAAAAGCATTTAGGATTTTCTTTCTTTCTTTTTTTCTTTATTGGATCTAAATTGCCGTACATGCGTTTTGGTGTTGCACGAGTACAGCATTTATAATAATCATTAAGAAAAATTAATTTAACGCCCACAGATATCAATGTGGTTATTTTTATTTGTTTATTTTTTGTTTTTTTTTGTTTTTTTTTTCAAATAGTTGTGTAGTGCTCCCCTTAAATTACTTGTATTCCAATTCTTGCATGCTGAAATAAGTGTTTTACTTGATGTCTGAGATCACTTTTTCTTCTTTCTATTTTCAGTATTAATAGTTAACACTGCCATTATTTTTAAATAAATCTCTTATTGAGATAAAGCAAGGTTAAATATAACTTATAGAACTGGAATTTACGACATGTTAAAATTTATACGTGGCAAAGGACAGCAACCGTCGGCTGAACGGCAGCGTTTGCAAAAGGAACTCTTTTCATATAAAAAGGTAAGTTTTGTTTATTTTAAGTTTATTTGCAATGTTTTAATGTAAGAGAAGTGATGGAAAAATGTATGTACACCTACGTGTACACAGTGAAGAGCAAAAGTGGTTACATAATTGACAAATGCTATTGAAATGTGCATTAAAACTTATAAAATGGCTGAAATGAGAGAATTTTTTACTTAAAATGGCGATTGAATAGTAAATATTTGCTACATAAACTTTAGGCTGCGCGTGGTTTCGCCACTAAATGCCATGAAGTGGTTTTGAGTGGGTATAAGAGGTTTCAGTACTTCAGTGTTTCCTCGCTCAAAATGATTTTCGACTTGAAATCATATTCTTGGTTCTCGCGATCAAGGATGACTTTACTGTAAACAACCATTAACTGATGTTGTACAAGGGAACATGTGTAAACGAACCTCCTGGTGACACCGCATATCGTTGTTCTTTGGCTAATGCTGCTGCTACAGTCGTGACAGGTCTGGGGTTGCAAAATCCTCTCTGATTCCAGTCTCTTCTAGTCAAGAAGCTAAATATTTGACCAGTTTGCCTGTCATGTTTAGGAAATCGATGTGAAAATTCACGTTGTGCTAATACTATTAATTGGTCCTTCGTAAAAGAATCGATACCATTACTTCACTGTGGCGGAACCGCTCCATTTCTTGGTGGTTTGTATGTTCCATAGGAGTGTTGACTATTAATTAAGAAATTTTTTTTTTTTTTTTGGGTAGAAAGAAGTATTTTAAGCACTAATTACCAAATGAAAGCAAATCGAATACGAAAACCGAATAAAGTTGCCATAAAAGCAATGTTGCCAATTTAAATTACTTGCTGCAGGAATAAAGCACGCGATGTACGAGGTATATAACACATTTGGTAAAAAGATGAATTGGAACATTCCGTTCATTTTTATCTTATCTGTAGCCCGATTGTTTTTCTGTTTTTATTATAACAAATATTTTGACACAGTTCTTCTACACACTTAAGTTTCTTTATCGTGTCTGACTAAAACATTTAATGAGATCACTTTTAAAAGTACTTTTTCTTTCAAAATTATCATTGGAAATTGTAAAATTATTAACATTAAAAATATAAATAATAATTACGATGCAGTTTACAAGTATGGTGGTTGCATTAAAGCTAATAAATAACAAGTTTTGCAACATTTACGAAATACTACAAAAAAACATACATACACACACACGCACACACACACACACGGAACGATGGAGTGGAACAGCAGAAATATTTTGAATACTTTTATAAAACCAAAAGTTATTTTCGATTTCGTGTTGGCTGTTAAAAATGGCATCTTGTGGGCGTAGGAAACTTTTAATTTTTGGTTACAAAAGACGAAAGTAAAGAAAGCTTGATGCTTGCAGCGGAAGGTAGTTTAAAGTTGACGCAGATAAAGGTGTGGTTGCTTTAGTGTTGGCTCGCGATAATGAACTCATTAGGAGTTTGCATGTGATTTTACAATATCCATAAATTTTTCTTTGCCAAACAGCACAAATGTAACACGTGTTAGTTTTAGTTCTAAAATGAATCAGATAATTAAAAGGGATAGGTCATATCCCTACTAGAGGAATGATACGTACCTGTTCATATGCAATTTAAATATCTGGCCAAAGATAAATTTCAAATGTTTTTTTGAAGTATATTTATAAATTGCTAATATTAATCTGAAAAAAATACACCATGACTGAAACTCGTTTGCAAAAAATTCACTTTAAAGTTTTGTTTTTGTTTTGTAATAATTTTTATTGTAGCTGGCAACACATACGTACATATAAACATACATACATATGTACATTGATACATATTTAATGCAGCACTAAAGCTTGTATATACATGCATAAATGAATAAATTATTTTAGGAAAAAATTGGCACGTGATAGTCAGATGACATCATTTACCTACCACACTCCACATCCACACGCTCCACATCTTGAAAAAAGGTTTTCTTCTGGTTTTGATTTAAAATGACAATCCCTTTTGTTTGATTAATTTTTCCTATGTTTACATAAAATTTGAATTTTCCGGATGCACATCATGTATACGACTTCCGCTTCTTCCACGCTTTCAAAATAATTCCAAACAAATGAATAACAATACTAAATATATAAATATTTCAAGGGAGCTTTCATTAAAATGAAGAAAATATGAACATGAACATCAACATCAACATATTAATTTGTATAACTTGCAGTTGTATAACTTGAATCTTTCACTGTGAAGAAAATCATTTTCTTGCAATAACAATTTACAGTAAAAGTCTTTCAATTACATATTTCCTTATTTCTGTTTTTCAAATTACTACACTCAGAAAAATATCCTATCGAATTAATACTCCTTATGATTATTGTTTTTAGTCAATGGTATAGATCACTTTAAAATAATAATATTCAAGATATGGAATTAATAGTCGGTTTGTAGTATTATTATAATACTTTGAGGGCAAGTCAGCACTGGCATAACTGCATTTTAACGGATTTCTTATATGGTGGTCACATTAGTTCAATAGTTTTTCAAATTTAAATTAAAACTATTAAATGGTTTAAACCTTCCAAAGAATTAATTAAAAAATGTAAACTATTAGAATAATATTATAGCTGTTAGTAAATACAATGTGAAATGCCCCATTAAAAATTAATAGGGGCACCACATTAATTTGATACGGTGTTTTCACTGATTTGTAAAATGGTTATCACAAAATTTGAATAGTTAAACACATCGATATATAATAGTTTCATATTAATTGTTTCAAAACTATTTAATTCCTATTGCTTTAATGTGATTTTGCGCCAAATTTTGCACCTATTAAATTATTAGAGGCCCTTTTGCGAAATTAATAGGATCCTTTTTTCTGAGTGTAGAAGTAATCGAAGAGAAGTTATCATTAAAATTGGTTTCGTGTAAATTATTCTTAAATTTACTGTTTTTATTTTTGAGTGTACTAAGAGCTGAATCAATATTTTTTTGATGACTATTCCTTTTTAACAACGCTATAAAACTGTAATGTGAAATATGATTTCTGTAAGTTTAACTAGATCCGGGAAAGGCCCAAGAACACAATAAATTATTAGAAATGTTATTGTCTTTCGGTAACTGGCCCAGCGCTTCTAAAAAAAAGCTTATAATTATGATGTTTTTTTTTTATACTAATTGTTTTTCACCCCTGTTCTTCAATATTTTTTTATATTTTTGTTTTAATTTTAATTTAAAAATATAAAGAAAAATGATTACAAATGTGTAAGAAATCTCGTTAAATCATAACCAGCACACCTCAATATTTATAGGCGTGACCGCAATATTCTCTACATATTATTTTATTTAACATTTTTAAAGGCTAATTTTTTTATTAATTAGTCCGCATTGTAATGTACGAAAAAAAATTTTGTTTATATAAAAATTCTTTTTTTTTTTAAATGTAAGAAGAGGCAAATGACCTCATCAATGTAGAATGCTTTTGCTCTGGCAAAAAAAAAATGAAAGTTCATGAGTGTGGATATTATTCGTAAAGAAATATTTTTTTTTAAATGAATTTCTTTTTTAAATGAAAACGAATTGTATGTAAAGAGCGCGCACATATTTATCTACAAGTGTGTATAGGTCGTAAGTATTATGTTCTGCGTATAGGAGCAGATAAATTGTATGTTCTTCGCAATGAAATAATAATTGAAGGAAAATTGTAGAATATGCTGTACTTAACTTTAAAACTACTTCAGTTATACACCAAAGCCTCTGTTTCAATGAAAGCTTTGAGTTTTATTATTTCATGCAGGCATGCCTCGTCTCACGTTCAATCCTTTCTGCATAAAAATGTTATGAACTTTAGACTATTTAAAATTTGTTTGAAATACGAATTTACGTTTATTGTACAATTAAAAACATTACCTTCTAAAGTAGAAACTAAAAAGAGTATCGCTGCTCACAATAAATAACTAGCGAAGCAAATGAACGCAGCTGGCAAAATACAGCTCTGCAATTTGGCATTTAGTGAAAATAAATTGTCGATATTTTGAAAAACATATCCTGTAACTTATTTAACTACATGTGTCTACACGACAAAGTTAACCTATTGCTTAAGGTCGTAAGATTTGTCAACTATAACACCTCGGCTGAAAAAGTAGGATAGTGTGGTCTAAAAGCAAAACTTTATGAACATTTTTATAAAATGGCAAAAGAATTCTAATGCGATCAGAGTTGCTTTTACTTCAATCAGCAGAGAAAAAAATGCTTGCATCATAATATTATGATAGTGTGGCACCACTAGGAGGAAATCACTATCAGATTTTCGTATGAATGAATCGTTCCACTGCACGATCGACAGCAGACGGTTTTAGAAATATTGAACAGATTAATTTCATAAAAATGAAAAAAAAATCCGGTTAAGTTACTATTTAAAATAAAATAATATTTTCGTTTTCTTTCTCTAACTGTTTTTTTACAGTTAGTTCAGATAAACTAACGATAACTTGTTATTAAAATTTTTAGTAAGTAATGATAGTAAATTCTACTGGTTCGCAAGGAGATTGTCGATGTTTTTGTATTACGAAACATGTAGGTTCAATCAATGTGCGTCCAAGAAACATGAATGACCGAGTAAACCTGCATATATATTTTTTAAGAATTATTAAATTTCAAGACTTCATTTCGAATTTATGTTTGTAGGTAGTCAGAAGCTTTTTGGCTGCTATAAGCTGAAGTGGAACGAACCGATTTCTCTTTAAAACCTTTTTCCAGCTGACATTTGTTGGGAAACCTGTAATTTTTCATTTCGCTTCCAAGTAACGAATGTGGACATTTCTTGCTGGCTTTCCGCAATCCGTATTTTTCCAAAAAGTTGCTTAAATTAATTTTTGATAATTCACGAATTTCTTGCCACAACAGCCTACATGCAGCCTCATATTTCTGAGCCACGTCCTTGTTTTACGGTAGGTTTGAGATTGTGTTTATTAATCTCCTGGTTTGGTTTTCTCCACATATAAGATGATCCGTGTGAACTGAAAACATGAATCTTAGACTCATTAGCAAGTGTACTACTACCGACAGGAAAAATTCTTTCTCTTCTGCTCATCAGAAAAACGTGGTCAACTACGGGGTACCGTACTATGTCGTGGTAGAATTGCTGACGTAATTGTTGCAGTGTTGCAGTTTTTTGAAGACTTTGTGATGCCGATTAATGTATGTGCATTTATTCGTGTGTCTTTCTTAACGTAGTAAAGAATCTATCGCTCATCCGATGAAGAAAATATTCCTTCCTTTCCTAATTTGGTTTGTTTTTCAAGGATTTGGAAAGCTTAGATCGTTTAATAATATTATGAACTGTTGAATAACACCAAACCAACAATCCCCCAATGTTTTGTACCATTTTCCCCCTTCAAAGTGTATGTTGTCTGTATTTTGTTTTCTACCGATAACTTAATTCTGAAAGAAACTTTCGCATATAACATTACAATTTACACTTGATTTACTTATTTATCACACTTTACTTTTGATCTCGAATTACGATAGTTTTCCCTGCTGTGGCTTTTAACTAAAAATTAAGGGGGTCGGCATTTTCAATATGGCAACGAAAATTGTTTGTAAACATTTCCAGTAATATTCATTTGTTGCAGGAAAACAGAAAATATTAACAACTGTCCCACTTTCAATTTGAGCCACTGTATATCCGAAACGCTGAGGATCATTCAGAAAAGTGCAAAGTACCTGAAAGAAACACCTTTTTCTGGTGTTCCTTTCAGAAATATTTACTAAATATTTTCCATACACACCTATTTGTGTTAATACAAATATATTTGCGTGTGGCGCAAATTACTTGTAAGAGATGTCGTGCTTTTAAAGCTTGTCGTAATTGATTTTCCTAAAAAAGTTTAAAGATTACTCGAAAGTAGGAATATGAATCCAAACATTGGTGGGGTATTCATAAACTAAAAAAAATTCAGTAACTGGCATGAGTGTGTTTCGGTCCCTCCAGATTTGGTAGACACCATTTTAAGCTAATGAGACAATTTTCATTTGCTAATAATATTGTATTTGATACATTTTGAGTGGCTCAAAAGAATAATACAACAATGAGTTGAAGAGTATGCTCGTTTCGAGCGGCTGCACTCACAATTACACCACAGACTAGCGCACAAAAAGAAACAATGGCAGGCCTAATATTCATTACGACTACAAGTGCTTAAAGCCGATTGTTTAAAGTAAACGCTTCCGGTTATAATCACTCCCTGTTTTCGTCTACAATATAAGAAATAGAACACATACTGATACGTGGCCACAAGTTCGATAGCCGTTGCAGTTCAGTGATACATACGAATGTGGTTTATATTTCACTGACGAACGCTTTAAATCACGTTTAAAATTTCGCTTTGGCAAATTTTCTTTCGACCAATTTTATTTAAATTAAGGTCAATAGTTTTTAATAACAAAGTGAGTTTGCATGCAAAATTAGAATGAGTGAAAAAAGATTGTTATATGAGACAATATTAGAATTTTACAAACAAGCAGGAAATTAAATCACATATCTAGGGTTTGTGCGAAATATATGATTACTTCAGCTCATACCAATGACTTTTAATAAACTTATTTATAACCATGAACAGAACAGTAGCAGCAATGCGTTGATGTCGTTAATGGCATTGCTGGCACTGATGATATTAATATTAATTTTCCAGATATTCACTTAAAACAGAAATGGTTCACAAATGATTTCTACAAAATCAGATATTAAGCATACATGTTCAGTTTCCTATTTCCAAGTTTTGTGACCTGCTTCTTTTATTTCAGTATTTTTGCTCTTCTCAGCTCTATATCAGTTGCAACCTGCATTAATCATTTTATGTTTCACCTATTGAGTCAGAGTATCGTTAAAGTCACTATTTATTTTAGATTTTAATGTTATCGTTGCCGCTGTTCTTATCATAAAAACCGCATAACCTGCTACTTTGATAAAAAGCAAATGAATACAAAAAAAAGTACAATTTTGTTTATAAATATCATTCTTAATGGATATTTTACATATACGAAAGATAAGATAGCGTTTATGTCGAAATTCTTATTTAGCACAAGTACAAGTTACACTTTTCCTAACGACAAATACATCCAGCCGTAACTGAAGTCAACTGAAGAGATAAGAAAAGCATATACACTGCTTTTCTAAATAATTTTTTCCCCCTCTTTCAATATGTGTCGCAATATTGAACTAGTCTTATTCATAAGAAATTTTTTTTAGCTTTTAATATCAAAATATTCATTGACCCCTTTTTAAAGCTGAAACAGATTTAATGAGAAGCTTTTATGCATTAATTATATCGTAGTTAGTATTATCACATACAGATTTATGGATAAAAATTGCATCACTCGGATCACTAGTAAGTGGGATGCATTTCTTCATATTTAGCTGATATATCATAGGAGGTTTCTTTCACATCTTTTTTAATCAGATTTCACTTCTATTTTTTCTGCAATAAACATACATACATACATATGTACATATGATATATCTGTATGTAAATTCCCTTTTTACTTAGTAGCATACTAATAGTTCAGATACGGTGATCCCAATTATTTTAATCTCGTCATTTTTGGTTTCTTACCACAGTGTGTAAAATAAAATCTAATACAGCCCCTCGATGGTATAATGGTTAGTATACCCGCCTGTTACGCAGGTGCCAGGGGTCAATTCCTCGGGGAACCAGAAGCCAAAGGCCTCAGTAGCCAGTGCTTCTATACATATTGCAATTATATTCATTTAATTGTAATATTTGGTAAATAAATAAATAAATAAAATCTAATATTTTAACACTTGATTTGCGTTCAGGTGATTTCCTGCAAATAGAATTTCCTAAAAAGGGCCAGCATCGAAAGTTACATTCTTCTCTTTTCCATGACATGAAAAACCCATGATACGAATAGTTGTATGATGTGTTTTTATCCAATCTTCTTAAACTTTATTTTATATATGCATCTATGTATATATGTATGTATGTAATTCTATGTACATATTACGTTTACGCAGTGTTTATTACTGTGCAGTAATGAGTAACCTTATTCTGATGTATCTTTTCTTCCCAATCCCATTTTACTTTGCTCAATTCGTGGTTTGTTGGAAAGCTTCGAATTGTGTTCATTCTATTTAATCAGTATATTAGCCATCCATATCGCATTATTATAAAATGCGACTTAGGGCCTTTCTACTTGAGAGGAACGATATGTATGTGGCTCAAGTACACCACGGTGCGTCTTTTAAAAGCCTCTACATATCCTTTAGGTCCGTTAGTAAAGTATAGAACATTAACTATAGACTAACATTTCAAGTTGCAATAAGTGCAATAATGGCATTTATGGTTTTGTATATAAAATTCTTATTAATCTTGTTTTTCGTTAATCGGTAGTGTGGTTACCATGGATTTGCCTAAATTAAATGCATAATTGCAGCCATATTTATTGCCGAATACGATATTTATTTAGCAAATACTGAGTTTAAATCAGTTTCAAAATGAACGTACCCGCTAACATCACTGTGGCAACCAACCCAATAGTTTGCCAGTTGAGCCACAAACACAAACTTGTAAATCTTTTTTGAGTATACAAAAAGAGCAGATTTTAGAAGCGCTCTTGCAGCTGCTCTCGTGCCAAGTTAATGCATTGACTTTCGTTAGGTATAGATGTATCCACTTATTGTTTATTGTTTTACTTTGCCCACGATTTTGATTACATTATGAATACTAGCGAACGCAGTGATGTACATTTACACTGAAGATTATGAGTGGAATACACGTTCCTTTTCATAGTTTGCTCTGTGGTGAACGCGCTAACCACTTCAGCCAACAGCACCCTCACCATGCTCCATACACACTGCCATACTCAAAAGAAAACTTTGTTTTTTTACCATGTAATAATTTTGTATAGGGGGTTTTTTTTTGGGTGAATGTGATCCGTCGAAATTGGTAACCGTAGAATATGTCAAACTGTGTTGACATTTCTGGCCATCATGAGTAGCTTAACTTCAAAATGTTGCTAGAAATTCACGTACAAAAAAAAAAGAAGAAGTATGCTCACGAAATTCATGGATTGTTTTTAACGGGCACGGAGAAGTGTTTTAGGCAATAATTCTTTCTTTAGGTAAATATTCCATATTTGGAGCGAATATAGTACACGCGGTCTGCAAATATTGGGCAATATTTCTGTCTAAATAAGGGGCAAGGATATGTCGTTACGGAATTCACATTTAGCTTGAGCCACAAATCTACAATTCTTGCAGCATTCGAAGCGAATATTGAAGGAACAATTTGCAAAAAGGGATTGATGGAGTGCATTATGTAGTTCGTAGCCATGGGACAGAAAAGCCGAGCTCATATTAAAAAAATAAATGCCATGGATATCACATGAATATTTCTGTGTTCTATTGTCATGTCAAGTTCTAGTGCAGCTAAGAAATATCCATTACAAGATTTAAAAAATTGTATACTCTTCGGAAAAAACTCCAAATGGATTTTTCTACAACAATCATGTTTTTTGCTCATTTCAACTACCTTGTAATATTATTCGCATGTAACTTCGAGTACGACAAATACTAAAAATATGAAGACAAAACTTAAATTTAGAATGAAATAAAACACATTAGTTTCTATCCAACAGATTATATGAATCCCTGAATACCCGTCCTTGCGGGGTTTCCTTTAATATCAATTTTTCCGAGTACAAAAATCATATCACTTCTGTGTAATGTAGCTTGCACTTCGATAATAAACCAAATCGAGTAGCATTGACAATTTGAATCCGTCAGCATGTGTTTGATGACTGATGCAAACACTATCAAGCACATACGACCGACATTTTTCATTTTAGTATCATGCCACTTAAAATATGATTTGATGGCAGACGAAAGTGAACGATAAACCAAAATACATGTGTCGAGTTGTTACATACATTAGAACGTATGTATATGGATACATTATATAAGGTCAGTGCATACGAATGCAAACAAATTAAATGCTGACGAAAAGATTATATCGGATTCTCCAGTATCGTAGATAAAATGTAAATTGTCCACAATGGTATACATTAGCCAGAGTGCCTAAAGGTACCCCACTAACACCGAGCTTCAGTCCATACTCGTATACTGCTATGGATAGTCGTGCAAATGCGAGCGTAAACTTCTACTAGTAGGTATTTATACCATGCAGCTTCCAATATGATTTTTTTGATCTTGGTAGCTGATAGCCACCAAGTGTAGCTTACTGAATCAGAATCGCCGAATATATATGGGTGCCTCCATAGGCGAATTAATAATGCGTAGCCTACTAAACAGGAGGTCACGGATTCGATTCCTGCCTAGACCCTCGGTATTTTCCTGCGGCCAAGCCGACAGCTCTGCAGGTTAAGTTAAAAAAAGGAAAAACATTATATAACTGCTGGAAACTAAACGAAAAATCTAAAAAGAAAACATCTGAGCAACAGCGTCGAATGCCTTCTGAAAAGCAGGAGTATCGTATGGTCGTATTTCATTGCAGTAGTAGTAGTGTAGTGTAATGATTACTAACTTCTGAATTCTAGCCTCCGACTACCCATCGAAATGGCATTTGCATGGAGTTTCATTCTGTATGACATCCATGGACTTCCGCGAAACATATAAATACAACATTTCAAGACACATTTTATGCATTTGAAGGTAGGGAGCTCTTGATGAAGCAACCTTTATATGCATACGTAGATACGTTTGTGAAATACATATGTAGCAATCGATAGCAATGAAATAAATACTCATCGCTTCTCTTTTACCTTCTTTTATAAAATATTAGAAAAAGACAATTACAGAAACCAAATAAACTGCAAGTAAAAGAGTTGAAAAAAATGTGCACACTCGTATATTCATACGAAGGCCAATAAGTAAATGTTGATTCTGTGACGTTTAAAAATAATGATTTCAATTGCATAGAAAGACAAAAAGATCAAAGTTGGCTTCAGATGTATTCAATATTAATTCATATTACGTTCATGAAGTAAATAAAGTTGAACTGTTTTGAAATGATTTAAGTTGTGATTTTCTTTTCTTATTTTGCTTAATCAAATTAGGTTGAATGCAAATGCAGACTTACGAAGGAGCCCGCCACAATGGCGGTAGCGTAGTGAAATAGTAAATCACAACTGGTTTAAACATTCAACATTTAGAAACTCCGCTCTTTTGCTCTGCACGATAATAGTTTTGAAATAATTGAGTGAGTGTTGTTGAAATGTATGTGCAAGTATCTGGCACACGAGTATGGCAACTTGAGTGAGAAACTACAACTAACTAAGAAAATTGACTCCAAGTTCAAAACTTTAAAAAGAAAATTAAAGAATGAAAACTATTAATAAGACTATGTATATACGTATGTATGTATGCATGCATGTGTAGTAAATTGTAGACAAGCTACAATTATTTAACTTAACCATAACACAACATTATGATGGTTTTCGGTAAAAGCATTTTATTACTTTTTTCATTTCTTCTGCACGACTCAAATGAACTCTGTTGGGGCTTTATAGTTTTGTAACACAACCATCCGGATCAGTTAAACAATGTTATTTTATACAGAAGGTTTTTATAATATAGTACGTTTTGTTGCTGGTGACGGAGACGATCCTAACGGCGGTCATTGCGTTCAAAAGGTACATGTTAATGTTAATAAAAATATTAATAACTCCAAGTCAAATTATGCTGATTGAAAGAAAAACAAATATGTTTGTGATTTGCACTTCTGTATTCGCTCCACTTAGCTAAGAGCAGAAAGTGAATAGTACGAGTATTTCAAATAGATGTTCAATATTCCACACATATCCATGCATAAATGCATACACACAGGCATACCATGTACGTACGAAACAATGTCTTTGGCTCGTTAGTGAAATTGTGCAATTTTATTGTTTAATTCATGTTATGGACGTCATTTCATTTAACTAGGACTTGTTCTATGTATTGCTGAGTATAAAATGTATGCATGCATATAAAGAAAGCAGTCGTTCTGTCATGTACGTGTGTATACATACATATGGATGCGTGTTATGTATGGATGCGTGTACACAAATCATACGTGCACCGTACGATGTCAAAAGGATCTAAAAACAAGCAAAATATTTATTTGCGAACAATAAAATAAAGTTGCCTTGTTCACTGAAATGCCGTTTTTTATTTTAAAAAATATACACGCATACATATGCATAACATTAATTGCCAAATAGCTGTTTGGTATACATACATTTCATAACACAATTATGTATAATAACAATAGGTTTAGTTTTTGAAAGTTGTGTAGCCGTTCTGTTACAACTCTTGTTTGTTTTGTTCGTTCACATTTCTTTGAGGGAATTAGTGCAGAACATTAAAAAATTATCACTATTCACCCACAAATGTACTTACATATGGAAATACATATCGTCAGCTCATTAATAGTTTGACCTAAAGGCAGTTTCACACATGGTTGTGCTTAACATGTAACTGAAAACAATCAGTTTGTAATTTTTGAGATTGATGGCTGGAGCACGGAAACAATTGTATTTACTCTAGTGATTCATTAAAATCTTATTTGTTTAACATTTCAGACCACTCAACATGGTTTTCCACACAAGCCATCATCATTAGCCTATGATCCGGTATCAAAACTGATGGCAATTGGCACTCAAACAGGAGCGGTAAAAGTGTTCGGACAGCCAGGTGTGGAGTTTTATGGTCAACATACATTTACAAATAATTCCGGAGCAGAGCTTAATATACAACTGATTGAGTGGGTGTATGGTACTGGCAGATTATTGTCCCTGACCGCAGCTAATCAATTAATATTGTGGGAGCCGAGCGGTGCGACTTTGGTGGCTATTAAAATATTACCGTTTGATGGCAAATTGAAGAAAGTGTCTTCTCTTTGCTGCTCATTAAATAAAGACATTGTTTGGATTGGCACGGAAGGTGGTAATGTCTATCAGTTTGATTTGCAAACATTTTCGGTGAGAGAACCTGTTATATATCATGATGTGGTATTAGAACAAATTCCATCCAGTTATAAATTAAATCCTGGCGCAATTGAAGCTTTGCGTCAACTTCCCAACGACAATAAAAAATTGTTGATTGCTTATAATAGAGGTCTTTGTGTGTTGTGGGATTTGGAAACATCATCTGTAGTGAAAACATATGTTGCTCCAGGTCATGGCCAAAGTGTAGGCTTATATGTAAATGCCGATGGGTCACAATTTACTTGGTATCATGCTGATGGCTCGTTTGCCACTTGGAGATTAAATAATATTGATCCACCCAAGAACGTCAATTATGTACCATATGGTCCTGATCCGTGCAAAAGTATAAATCGCTTATTTAAGGGCCAAAGAGGGCAAGTTTTGTTTAAATATTATAATGTAGCCAGTAGAAACTACAAAAAGAACAATTCAATTTTAATTCAATGATTTTTAGTTATTTGTGTCTAAATAAATTTAATTTATGGTCCAATTGGATGAACTTTGCATTAAAAATGATTCAATTAAACTAAAGTTGATATCTTTAACCGTAAAATAATATTCAATTGCTTACAGATCCGCTGAACTTTCAATATTTTCCGGAGGTATGCCTAGGTCAGCATATGGTGATCATAACTGTATATCGGTGCATGCCACAGATGGCCATAAGGTCTGTTTAGATTTTACATCTAAAGTTATTGACTTCTTTGTAACATACAAAGAAGAAACAGACATTGCAGAAGTTCTAATTGTACTCCTGGAAGAAGAATTTTGTGCTTATGATCTAACAGAAGCAAAAGTCCCACCCATAAAAGCTCCATATTTACATTCTGTTCATGCCTCTGCCGTGACATGCAACTGCTTGTCGTCTCAAGTACAGCCAGAAGTTTATGAAAAAATTATCAGGGCTGGTGAAGAGCAAGACCAACATTACAGCAACGCCGAGTGGCCTATTAATGGTGGCATGTTACCAGATAATGAGGAAAACGATAATGAATCAAATTCGCAAGAATATGAAATTTTGTTGACTGGTCATGAGGATGGTTCGGTTAAATTTTGGGATTGTACTGGTGTAGTTCTAAAACCTATCTACAATTTCAAAACAGCGACATTGTTTGGGTATGTTTACCTCGGGTTAAAACCGGATTAAGGGAAGACGTAATGAGACATGTTTGTAATTTTATTTTAGACATGAAAATCAGGATGAATTGCCGGTTGAAAATTCTGAACCAACAGATGAATCGGAACCACCTTTCCGCAAAGCTGGAGTTTTTGACCCATATTCAGATGATCCCCGTTTGGCTGTAAAAAAAATTGCCTTGTGTCCTAATACTGGCCGGCTTATAGTTGGTGGCACCGCTGGCCAAATAGTAATTGCCCATTTTGTTAGCGACGAAGAATTGAAAGTACCACTAAAGGTCAGCGCTATGAACTTGGTTAGTGATCGCGACGGTTTTGTTTGGAAAGGGCACGATCAATTAAATATACGCACTAATCTTGTGGAACCTGATGCTGAACCTGTTGGAGATGTAGGAGTTCATATAACAGGTGTTTTACAAGTGCTACCACCCGCCAGTATTACATGTTTAGCACTTGAAGCTGCTTGGGGTTTGGTTTCCGCTGGTACCGCCCATGGATTAGTATTATTCGATTTCAAACTGTTCCTACCAGTTTTCCATCGGTGTACTTTAAATCCTAACGGTATGTTTAAATAAAAGTGCTTAATAGAACTGTTTGCCAAGTTATTTCATATTTCAAAATTTACAGATCTTACTGGAGCTGGTGAGCAATTGTCTCGTCGCAAATCATTTAAAAAATCTTTAAGAGAATCATTCCGTAAATTGCGCAAGGGACGTTCAACTCGAACTAATCCTTCGAACCAACTACCCACTACAGTAAGTTTCTTATATGTTTCAAAATACGGAAAGAAAATATTCTTTCGATGAAATGCTGTTTAAACTTAAACTAAATTCTGCTTGCTGATAAGAGAGTGATGATGCTTTTAAAGTCGCCATATTATGTCAATTCAAATGAATATCATTCCAAGGGCTATTTTAGGTTTACTTAAATGTACATTTATCATATATTACGCATTGCTATAAATTTTGAGGGGCGAGAAATAATCTAAACAATGATAATGTCAACATTTTACTGATACAAACATGGTTTTTATTTATTTTCGATATCCAATTTCTCTTCACATTTTGCACAGTGAGGTTGGCAAACTTAAATGATTGTTTATAAACATATATCCGTAAAAATTTTACAAGCCTTGTTACAATAAAATTTACTTAGGGCCAGTTAGTCTTCACAATTCTACACAATAGCGTGATGTGATTCCATCCTATTTAGCTCCTTGAAGTAAAAGCTCCTCTGATCGCAAGTAAATAAAGAAAAGGGTATACAATATTTATTTTTTTTTAACAATATAGAAAAATATTATCAAAAGGAGTTACACACAAGGCGGAAATCTATAAAAAAGAAAACTCGGTTCACTTTTGCTAAAGAAAATAAATAAAAATTTTATTCAATATACTTTACAGAAACTGTTTTAATATATTACTTTAAATCGTTTTAAGCTTGAAGCGCGTCCTGTGGAACGTCAGATTGAAGCAAGATCTTCAGCAGACGATGGAATGGGCTCTATGGTGCGTTGCTTGATTTTTGCCAAAACTTATATAACTAACGGTAAGATTTCTCGATAATACACCGAAATGAATACAAAACATTAATTTCCTCTCATTTGAAAGTAAACCTTACATCACCAACCTTGTGGTCTGCCACAAATGCCAGCACTGTTTCAGTGTTCTTATTGCATTTACCACCCACGCAAATTGCTGCGGCTTCTCGGCCTTCGTCAGGATCAGAACCTGTACAGCAACGTCGAGTGTCTGCTCAGCTAGCCAAAGAAATTCAACTAAAACATCGAGCTCCAGTAGTAGGCATTGCTGTTATAGATGCTACGGGCTGCCCGGTCGAACAACTTGGTGGTGGTAATGGTACACAACCTCATCGTGTCGTTATTGCGTCAGAAGAACAGTTTAAGATATTTTCTTTGCCACAATTGAAACCCATTAACAAATATAAACTAACTGCAAATGAAGGAACTCGTATTAGACGCATACATTTTGGTTCTTTCTCTTGCCGTGTTCCCAGCGAAGTTATTCAAGGTGCATTGGCGAATAGTTCACCTACAAAATCGAATAGATCACAAGAGACTAACGAAAATGCCAATACAAGTGTCGCTTCAGCGGGTCTTGGTGGAGGAGAACATTATCAAGAGATGGCTTTAATATGCCTCACTAATCTAGGCGATATTATGGTTCTTTCGGTACCCGAATTGAAAAGACAGTTAAATGCTGCCGCTATTCGAAGAGAAGATATTAAGTAAGTGGACGATATTTTACCAACTTAAAATAGTCAAGTTTAAAATACTGTATTTGGTATTCCGCCATACATATTCTGCTTTTGTTATTTTTTACTGCATTTAGTTTCCTTTACTTCATCTAAATTTGAGTTGAAATGACGTATTAACTTACAATATTTTTTCAAATTAGTGAATTTAGAGCATTTAGATATCAAATAAATATTTGCTTTTGGTTGTTATGTGTTCAAGCTGGTCCAGATACCTGCATTTCATTGCTGCTAAAATAAAACTTTTCAGTAGACTTTCATCCAAAAAAAAAATTTTTGAAAAATAATCAATAATTAATTGAGAATTTCAAAAACATAAGCAGAGTAAGTCTTGAAAAAGTTTTGCTAACGTACACAAAATATAAATTCTATTCGATATGAATCTATTTTATTTATTTACTGTTTTGCTAGATTGTCTCGTATAATAATAAATTAATATTTTTTTAATCATTTAAAAAAGCTGCACTATTGGAATTAACTCAAATAAACATTTAAAAATAATAATCCACATCTCACATGTAATAAATATAAAAAAGGGAACGAACCAATTTAAACAATATTTTTACACACCCTCTCTTTCATTCACAGCGGTATTTCGTCTCTCTGCTTTACAAATGCCGGTGAAGCTTTGTATATGTTGTCTTCCTCGGAAATACAACGTATATCACTAGCAACTTCTAGAATTGTATGCCCTGAGGGTATTATTAATGTAGAGCCAATGCAAGCAAATGAAAACATAAACGGCGATGATAATGATCAGGAATCGGTCAAAGAAGACGATGAAGTGCATACGGCTACAAAACGTGCAGTAACCGTTACCTCAAGTTCTACTTCAGCGAAAATCAATGACGATCAAGGATCCCGGCTTACCAACGGTGTTGCCGAGGGGCATTCACCCAATAGAGCTAATGAGACTATTACTAGTTCAATTGGTGACATAACTGTAGATTCTGTCAGAGACCATCTAAATACAACGACTACAACTTTATGTTCTACTACCACCGAGGAGACAGTTGGTATGATTTTTTTTTCTTCTTTAAATTTTCCAAATTAGATACCATTTTGATTCATATTGCTTGTTGCATTGAACATTTCATTCGGGCATATATATACATTTCAAAATAATGCGTAATTTCGCTTAAGCATTTTGAAGGATTTGTACATTTTGTCTAATTGTAATTTATACCACCAGGACTAATTAAAATACAAGTTATCAGCAAAAAATTATACAATAGATTCCACAAGTAACAATTTATCAATATAGGAAGTGCTTATAAGCTGTTTTATTGTCATAAAAATTTGTCTGCAATTTCCATATATGAATCAAAATAAAAACACAAAGATAATAATTTGAAAATTCTTGTAAGTGCAAATTCGCAAGAATTAATTTTTCTTCTATTTTTTATTTTTTTTTGCCGGCTACAATTGTTAAAAATTTCTAACAACTTTTAGTAAATGAACAGACCTAATAATTTTTTATGTGCGCACTACCACCTTTCCAAACATCTAATAAGTTTTATTGTATTTTTCAAACTAAATCCAATTGCGCACCTTTGTCAATTTATAATAATTTGTGTTCCCAATTTTGGTTCTTACTGCATCACAACAACAACGTATTTTTCGTTGTTCTAATTGTCGATTGTTATATGTAACTTTTCAAAAGGAGGCTTTTTTCAAAAGCGAAATATTAGAATTCATTCAAACCAACCGTAAAAGGATATAGTCAAGGTATATGGTGCCTATCGTTGGTAGCAAAAAACTCGCTTTTTTTGGAATTAATTTTTTTGGCGATTTCAATGTATGAACCGAATGTGCTATGCAATGAATCAGTAAAAAAGTCTATTGAAAAAAATGGGAATTTGGGCCTTTCCACTTGAGACCAACGATATATTTTAAGTATGCCTTCTAGAATCAAAAACCTATTTGGCGATATTAAACATTTTGTTCACGAATTAGTTCAAATGAAAACGTAACCTTGAGTTGCGGTATGAATTTATTAATTACTTGCCTTTCTCAATATTTATAGCCGTATACAAGGCGCAGAGATTGATTATGCGTTGATATAATTGCATAATTAGTTCAAGAAAAATCCGCTCTTTTACTGAAAATAATTAGTTTTTTTTTTCACTTGTGGAAAAATCAATAATTTTCTTGCTGCAATTGTATTTCTGAAATTGTGACTTTTCGAGCGGAATTTGCTCGATTTGATTTATTTATGCATGTGGTATGAAGCAACAGAAAGAAAATGGTCTTTCAATTCTTGTAAAGGAGAAGATATTGACCTGCGGGGTGGTCATGGTGTATATATCTTTGAATTTATATATCTGTTGGCATAATTAAATATTTTATTTATTCTTTTATTTGCTTAATACAACAATTACATATATATATATAATTATAATATGAGTAGAATCAATAGCTGCTGAGGACATCGGCTTTGCCTATCTTAATCATGCATGCTAAATAATACTGAATTTTTTTGGAACTCACGCTCATTAGAATCACTCGTTGTTCACCTCCATCCATACATAAAGTATTATTCGTTCTTATTTGTTATTATGACTTACACTACACCCTATTTGCCTTACAGGTAGCGGTAGAAGAATGGCTTAGTTGTTTTTATTATTTACATACAATATATTTTATCTGCATGCCAAATTTGTTTTAAGTTAACTTTACAAGCATAAGGTAACATGAATAACAATTACTATATTATTTGCGAATTTAGTCCAACTTTTGATTCAATTGGGCGAATTTGAATTTGTTCAACAATTTGCAAACTAAAACTTGTGTATGTATTTGTATAGGTCGCCTTTCCGTTATGAGCACACAGACAAATCAAACATTAACGAGTGTTCATATGAAAGATATTAAAGATATTAATATACCTAATTTGATGGACCTGGCACCTTTGAGGTGAGTATTTAAAAGTTATTATTATTAATTAAAACAATTACGAGAAGCTGGGAAGAAAGGATTATTGAATTAGGTGACATTTTAAAAGATAGCAGCAATTTATGAATATTTTGTTTTCATTTTAGCAATACCACTGAGACTAATAATAGTTCAGTTGTAATAAAATCTGTAATTACCACCATTTCGCATGACAAAACAAACGGAGAAGCTGAAATTATAACCACAAAAACAACAACACATGAAGAAAGCCAATTTTAAAACGAAAAAAAAATTATAAATAAATTAATAAAGCAGCGTAGCACTTTCGAGATTTCAAATAACTAAATTTATCCTTTCTAACACGCATAGTATATTCTCCGTCTAAGTTCTACTTCCTGCTTATCTGTGTTCGTTTTTCACTTTGGAAGTCTTCAGACGATCGTTTATTCTATGCTAAATTCTATAGGAGTTAGATTTATTTTAAGAATATCTGTTCATTGCTATCATGTACTCTTTAAGTTTTCTTTTTCATAAATAACGCCTTAATATCGACTTGTACACAATTAAAATTATTCATAATTTTTAAGTATTGTAACTATATTTTAAAACACATTTCATTGAAAATCCTTTTTGTATTACATTTTTTATTCACGGAAAAATTTAATCTGATTGAAAGAATAACTAAACATATGAGCATTTATCACAAAAATTAAAGCATTCAAAACTTAAAGTACAACTCCGCAATTGCCTTATGTACTCTTGACAAACAAATTTTTAATATATACATGTAATAATAAAAATACAACGGCAATAACTAAATGTTTTTACTGTCAATAGTTTATAGAAATATTGTATACTTGTTGCGTTTTCATGTTTTCCTTTTTATTGTTTCGAGCCTCATTTAAAATATTCTTCAATGCATTTTAAAGTTACTTTTTTACCGTATTTACTAAATCAAATATATTTTTATATACGAATACCTAATTATTTAAATGTAAACAGTAAAATCATTTTGTGGAAAAATATTTTTGGATTTTTATGTAAAAAAAAATATAGTTTTTTATATTTATATAAAAAGATAATAATATTAATAATAAAACACGTTAAAAACGCAAAGGTTCTCATGTGCAATTTTTCTTTTAAATATCTTACTTTATTTCATTTAAGCTGGATTTACAGAATTGAATCAGGTGAACACAAATGAAATAAAAGCAGTGAGTCCATTGGAGAAATATAACTTTTTAATATTTCTGTTGTAATAATTTCGGCTTTGCTTATTTCAAAATGTTAAGCTGCGCGCTCTTCCAACTTGGATTACTCAAAACCTATAATGCTTTTGAATACGTTTTAAACTGTTTTAAGTTCCCGAAATATCTTTTTTTTCGGCACAGTAGAAAAAGCCAATATACATCATCCTATTAATGTGTATATGTGTTTATATTTAAAGACTCTTGATCGCTTTCTAATACGTTACGTAATTTATTAAAAAAAATTTATATTGCACTTATATTGTCACTGTAATTACGACATAATCAATATAATTTTTTAATATTGCCCAAATTTGTTTCACAAATTTTTTTTTCATTTTACCTACTGTTTGCGCACTTATAGACACTATTTTCCAAGCAATCTACACCTAATTTTTAGACTAAGTAGTGCACAGTTGAACCTATTTGGTTATTATTATTGTATATTTCCAATTGTTTTATTAATTGTTTTATAAAAACAATTAATAAATGCACTTATCTCTGCATTGATGTTGCAGGGATTGAGTCTCAACATTGCAACTAACCAGTTTCACAATTTCTCTTGAGTGAGGTAGAATTTTGGGATATTTTCCTATTGGTGAATGGTACAACTAAGGCGAGGTTTTTGACATTATTTGAATTTGTTAAATACATATTGTAAAAAAAAAATTTTTTTTTTAATTATTCTATGATTTCGCTTGCGATTATCTGTTACGAATTCGCGTTGACAATTTCTGTTTGGTGGGACAGAATTTGTAGCATATCGCATTAACGAATGGTACAAACATATGCAAGAGTAATTGTTGAATTATTAATGGCTTAAAATTATATTACCAACTATATATATAATTATATTGCAACTGACACCTGCGAATTGTGAATTTTAACTCTATTTATTGTGCCGGCAATCAGGAATCACTAGTACATAATTCGATCCCAATATTGTCGTATCTCAACGACGAATATGTACATAAATTCGAATTCCTCAATATTGTTCAATATAAAACATTGCGAAACGCTTTGCAATACTCGGATTTAATTGGAAAAATACTAATCATTTTTATGTACATACGAGTATGTACATCTTTTAAAAGCTCGACAATACAGAGTACAAGGAAGTGCAAAACCAGACACTTGATCACATTTTATTTATTTATTGTGATGAATCGCAATTAATGTGTGTTTAGTGAAGCAGATGGTTTTTTAATTTAATTATACAAAAACTCACTATTGAATTGCTTTGAGTAAGATATAATTAAATTTATAGCCTGATGTAGAAAAAATTGCTTTCAAATTTGTTTGAAACTCTTTTCAAAGTTTACAAGTCGAGTTAAACTTAGAGCGAGTTAAAATTAAGTTACAAAGTGCAACTGGCAACAAATTGTTCAATATGTACAAATATCGAATGCCGCTGTGTCCTATAGTATATTTTTAATTATTCTGCTAGACGCAGCTACATGGAGCATAATAGAGTTTTTTTTTCAATAGAGTATTTCAATGATGACGCAAAAATTTCACTTTCACTTGAGAAAATAACAAAATTTATTTGAAATGTATTCACAATCTGAAAACCAGCTTTCAAATTATCAATTGATTAATAATATTATATTTGTAATTCTTTTCTTTTTTTTTTTTTGATTTTGCTGTTAATTAAGCACAAATCAAAATCATAATCGTCACTTTTATAATAGTGACAGCCATATCTCTCTTCATTGTGACCAGCAATGATAAAAATGGATTTAAATTTGTCACAGCTTAAGTGGGGATCGTGTGGACATATACATAGTTGTGTTGTGGAAATATTAATATTCATATACACAAAAGCGTTTTTAAAACTTATACAATTTATTTTTTTACTTTTTAAAGTATACTACAAATCTTCTTACATAAACAAATTCACAATTCACTAAATATATGTAAATATTATTTAACAACCATATAGATTTATTAACTCTAATATCTCAACGGCTGCAGACAATCCCGTCGACATTCTTCATACGTAAGAAAGTTATTATGAGTTGGAACGCAGCCAGAATAATAAAAACTCACGCATTTATTCGCTTTATTGTCATACGCATACCGTAATAACTTTCCACGACATAAGCCTGAACTTATGGGATCTAGACAAGCTGCAAGGAAAGAATGGTAAGACCAATTTGCTTTCAAAAACAAGTTTTACTTCATAAATCTGGTCGAAGAAACATACTTTTGCTAGTCGAGTTGTAATCAAGTTCTTCTCCAACCTGCTTGGTCCTTACGAAACACCACAGTAAAATATTTGTTATACAAAATATTACAACAGAAGAATTGAACTGCATGCTTTCCTTGTAAAACGAAGAACTGAATATTTCATTAACGTTCTTTCGTAAAAAAAGCAAAATTATATTTTACCTTGTCGTTTTGCTTGACGGTGCAATAAAGGAAAGAATCTACTTAGCAGAAAATACAATAACTTAATATTTTATAAAAAGAATTTGTACTTGTATATGGTGGCATTTTATTTATTCATTAACCCATTTCTTCTCGGAGTGCCAATATTGGAACAATTTAGTTTCTCTCTTAAACATATTTATGACCACTCTACTCTGGGAGATTGAGAGATTTGCTAGGAGGACAACTGTGGTGAGAGAAGAATTCGTCATGTTTCGTATTAGTGTGACCATTGCATAAAAAATATTACTAAACAATTTAAACATTAAGATAAGCACAAATAAAAATATTTCAGTACTTTATTTCAATACTGAAATATACAAATAAATAGAAATATATCGCAGATGTCGCTGCATATGACGAATTTGGAGCGACAAAAATTCGTTGTTCGCCCGATTTGTGTTAGCAGCATTATATTGAACACAAAATATTCCTTTTAGTACACATAACACAATTGGCTTCAGCAGGCCCCGGATTATAAAAGTAAATGTATGTTTACTGTAGTACATCATGGCCATTAGGCTGCACGACCCCCTTTGCATGTATTACCAATTTCTATATTTAAAATCGGCATAAATATATGGAGCTGAAATAGTGCTACTGGTATAGTAAAAAAAGTAAAGTCTGCGATTACAAAATTATATTATTTTATTTAACATTATTATTATTTATTTGGTTATTTATGAAAAATGTAACAAGGCAAAAACCAATTTTACATGTTGGTATATTGGTATATATGTTGGTATATATCTCGTTCTCCTCTAGGTGCATAAATATTTTAAATTTAAATAAAACAAAAACTATATAAGGCATCAAGTTAATCGTTTTTTTATTTTGAAGAATGAATATAATAGTTTATGTTTTCAAGACAATTTCATTCAAATGACAAGAACAAAACCGGATCTATTGCGTGGAAAATTCAGAGATTGGCTAATTTCACGTTTTGGACCAGCTGCAACGGCGATCTTGTACCCTATCAGGAATGGCATCGTGAAAGTAATACAATGGTAATCTCGTAGCCTAAGAAGATTGGTGTCGTGAATGTAATACATTAAAGGTAGTTTAGCCTAATGGCCCAAATGCAGAATTTTTGCGAATGCCATCATTGTACTGCTCAATTTTAACTCCTTATCCTGTCTCTACGCCTATCAAAATAAATTACTTGTATGCATTCCTACAATAACTGAGGTATAGCATTTGAAGTTCTGTATTGCTGTAGTCCGCACAGGCGAATTATTTAATGCCATTTGACACGTGGTTTTATCAATTACTTTAATTGATGGGTTTTAAAAAAATTCTGTGAAAAAGTGAGTACAATTTTTGTAAATAATTTTAATTTCGATTAATTGAAACTTAAATTTGAACATCTCTTTATGTGTTGTAAGTTATTGGTTATTTGTTGACAAGAGAAAATTGTACTTCTAACTGTGAGCGGTTACATATCTTAGATTCCTAACAAACCAATATCCTGATCCTTTTGTTACTTTTCCTGAAAATGTTACTGCTAATGACATCCATGTCCTCCGATGGGTATTAGAAGTTCAATCGATAGCAACATATAAATCAGGATATTTTACGTATTTAGGTGAAGAAGCAGTTGGATGAGAAGATATTGCACCTTCTGAGATTCGCCTACACATATTGTACACTTATCCTAAAAGTAATGGAAATGCTTCGGTTAGAAGTAGTTGGGTTTAAATTTAAAAAAAAATTAGATAAAATGAAATAAAAAACACATTCAGATTTTCATCATGAATAAGCTAGTCGTGAATTATATTCTTGATATACTCCTACACATATGTACACACACGTAACAAATTAATTTTCAAATTGAAGGAATTAGTTTGCAAATAAAATGAATACATTTTTTAATTTTTCATATAAACCAGAGTATTGAGTATTATATTTTATCCACGTGAGTGCTTCTGCTTGCCTGGTGATTCCGAAATAAATTTTTTTTAGTATTTTTTTTTTTAAATTAATAAAATAAGAAGTTGGATTTTTGGCTAAAAAAATGATTACGGTCAAAAACGGGTTAAATGAAAAGAAACCAGAAGCTACTATTTTGATTCAGTTGTGCATTTGACTGGATTTCATACAAAATGAGGTATGAGGGGTATTAGTAACGAAATGACTGTTATAACAAAACCAAAGAATCTCTTATCAGTAATAGATATTATTTTGAAGACATCTGAAATTCGCTTGCTTTTCAGTTCAAATATAATTTAATAACAATCTATACCCTACACGCTGCATAAAAGAATAAAGTTGGTAGAAAATCATGTGTGCACATTTAAGTAGTGGTATTTATATACTCTGATTCCAATAGAGAATAAGTATGAAAGTATGTTATATAGGCCGACACGTAATCATTGCCGATGTGCGAGGTTCATTAACAGGAACAACTGCTGACGTTCCTGCGATCAAACATTCTCCGTCTGCAATATTCTGTAGAACTGGCATTTAATAAAACTTTTAAAATGAATTATCTTGTAAAAACCCGTTACTAAGAATAAAAAATTAATTTGAGCAGCCGGTAGTAGCAGTACAATAAAATATTAACTAGCATTAAATCTGTTACTTGACCTATTTGTCGTTACAAACTTTCCAAATTTGCCCAACTTGTAAAGAGTAACAAACATTTTATTACCATTATATTATCTATCTATCTATGTATGTATGTATGTATGTATGTATCTAGTTGTGTTTTCTTATCTTATACACAGTCTTACAAAAATTATTATTGATGTTTATTTATTTTTAATTGTTTTCCGTAGTTGTTTAATTAAATGAAGTGCTCATTTTCTTGAGGTTGGTTTGGATATTAATTTGTCTTAAGTCTTCGACATCATTCATTATATGTTTTGTAACAAAAGACTTTAAACACGAGCTCGAAATTTAAGTTCATTATCATTTCATAATCATTCATCGACTCGACGATCGAAAATGCTAGATGTGATGGTTCAGGAAGTAACTTATTTTAAACACTTCCAATCTGAATGCAAAAACATGAATTTAAAAGAAGATAGACTTTCAGGCAAGCAATAACTTATCAACTGCTAGATCGTTTTAGGAATACTCTTTATTACAGGTATTATAGTTAGAAATTCTCAGGAAATCGAAGAAAACACACACAAAAGCACCGAAGAAAAATTCGCAACGAAAGTAAAATATATGATCATAATGTTTTGCCCAAAACAAGCTTCACAAGTATATTTTAAACAGCGAAAAACAATTGCGCTGATTAAGAGATCGTTAACACAAGACATTTCATCGCTAGAGATTATTTTCACAAAAAGATTCCTTTTTTTACTATCAAATACCGGATGTCCGATTAGAAGGTGGAAAGACAATGGATCTTATATTGATGTTTTATTTAATGTCTGCAATATCAGGTAAATGTCTGCTCTATTTGGCTCACAAATGCGAGCTCCTTTGAGGAAATTTTTCATTACATTCTCTTTATCGATTAAAGAGCTTATTTTCACAAAAAGGTTTTGCTTTTTTACTAGCAAATACAGAGCGTTCGCCGCGAAACCACTTCTTGTGGGAAGATGCCTCGCAGTAATTCTATTGTACTCCTGCTTGTATGGAATATGGCACCGTCTCGTTAAAAAGTTTTCAATTATATTACGGTATCACTTTCCACTGATGGTTACCGCTACGGCATTTTCCATTTCGAAGAAGCAAGGTTCAATGATTCCTCCCGAACTTATTTCCCACTAGACTGCCAATTTGAGTGTTTGTCCTTACCCAGAACCGACTATTCCGATTATTCACATATCCATTCAAATGAAAATGTTCCTCGTCAGCCAAGAAGAAGCTCTTGTGTCAACTCAATCTTAAATGGAAACAAGTACAAGTCTTTTTGCAATATTGTGGCCAAAGTTGTTCTTTCAAGACCAAGCTCCTCTGGACGGAGCCGAATAGAAGTTCATGGGTTATGTTGAACACATTCTTGAGCATCAGTAATGCTTTCAGCCGATCTTGCAGTACATTGTGGTTCATGCTTGAATCTGTACCTACAGTTGCTCCTTCTTCACTACACAATAAATAGTGCGTGTTGTTGGCATGTTGTTTCTTCCAAAAATTTCACGTAACTTTCTCATCGGTACACTATACAATTTAAACATGTTGCCTTGCCGAATATTTTTCCATAATAAATTTGCCACGTCGCTACTTCACGACTGTGAAATATGCACTGTCAAGACTAATGTATACCGAAATGGTGGCAAAAGAAAGTAGTATACCTTACCGGCGGACACCCTGCTTATAAATAAAGTACACCATTTTAAGACTCTATTGTTAATTTTACCAGCAGCACCCAATTTTAATTACTTTCCTTTGCTTTTTTAAAAAATATTTTATGTCCAAAGATTTGCAACCAAATGAGCGGAAGAGTTTTTAATCAGGAATAGTTTATAATCATTCTAGTCTAATCACTAAATATCAAAGGAGTAAAGATTTTTGTATAAAAAGATAGTAAATTCCATGCGTTTTCATGTTTGGGGCCGTAATGCCAGCATAATATGTAATATGTGAATAATCGGAATAGTCGGTTCTGGGCAATGAAAAATACTCAAATTGGTTGTCTAGTGGGAAATAAGTTCAGGAGGAATCATTGAACCTTGCTTCTTTGAAATGGAAAATGGAGTAGCGGTAACCATCAGTGGAAAGTGATACCGTAATATAATTGAAAACTTTTTAATGAGACATTATATAAAAATATTCCTGAATATTTAAGGAACTTTGCAATTTTAAATTTTATAAAACAATTTGTAGTTACACAAAATTGCTAGAAATGAATAAAATCCTGCCTTTTTTAAGATTTTTTATTTAAAAATATTCAAAAATATATTTTAAATCTAATTAGAAAAAGCCATTATTATAACCTTCTAATGCGTTTTATAAACTTTAGTTACAAAAATGATTACAAAAATTTTACAAAGCGATTTTAATTTTAGAAACAGAAACACATTTTAATTTGTAATTAATATGTATTGCAGT
Source organism: Ormia ochracea (assembly GCA_963402855.1). Lineage (NCBI taxonomy): Eukaryota > Metazoa > Arthropoda > Insecta > Diptera > Tachinidae > Ormia > Ormia ochracea. Next base: position 32,200,331 of record OY727108.1, read on the forward strand.
CTAGCATTGCAATAAAAGGTATGAGTTAACAACTAATAGTTTCTTGAGTCCCATCTTTAAAAAAGGTTGGAAGACATTTTTTAAGTTCTAATTGAGCGAATAAGTAAAACAAATACATCATCTTATTTAAAAAAATATGGCTTTAGAAAAATAAATCCGTTTTAAATATCTTTTCATGTGTAGATTAGAAATCTTTATCCCATCCTGTAACATCGTCTGGTGGTGGTCCTTCTGGATCGGGTGGATAATCGTCAAAGTTTGTAGTATCTGTAACACTCTTCACTGTTGGTTTAATGGGAGGCTCCAGCGTTCTATTTTGAAGTCCCCACCAGTAGAAGCCGTCGAACCACCTAAAAATTAAATATAAATACAATTTCTTAAATTTTATAATTTAATTCTGAGAACACAAAGACAAGAAAATTCAAATAAATCGGTTTTTGGTTTTTTAAGTCTGAAAAATTTAACCATATACATATTTCATAAATTTATTTCAAATTTAAAAAGGCCCGGCTCCGTAATTCGGAAAGTCGACTTGAGTATACAATTTCGACACAGTTGACTCATCATGATTGATGAATTATAAATGATTTTCATATTTTTTTAATACAAAAATACTCTATGCAGGAAATGGTTGGTCCTACAACACTAACCATTGATAAGTTTGCTACCGGTAGGCTTTGAGCTAGCTTTGGTGTCCGCACCTAAAGATACCTTCCTTTTTCAACAGTTTTTAAACTATAAACGATATTTTGGAATTATTTCTTTCAATCCAAGAATCGTTTGCTTTACTCATAACACAAATTTTTGAGATTAAAATAATTACCGATTAGCAATCTCATTCCTGCCAACATACTTATACCATAACAGAGTCTTTTTAGCCTTTAAAAAGCTTTCATTATTATCTGGTGTCTTCGATCCGTAAATATGCCCCCACTCTTATGTGAAGTCTATTCGTTAGATATGATACTTTTTTTTAAAAATGTGAGACATGCGATATCCTACGGAAATATATTTCAGGCCGTTATAAAATGTGAATCTAGAAGTTATTGGATCGATTTCAACTCTCGCGGATTCACTCCCCGATTTTACATGCGCGATTTATTCGTACAACATTCGATATTTAAAATTATATATTTTCCTATTCGTTATGGTTTTGTTGAATGGTTATTAACTTACTTATGCTTTTGTATCTCACTAATTCCACCGCGTTGATATCCTAATCTTTCAGCGGGATTATCTCGGCACAGTTTCTTTATTAAGTTACGCGCATTACTTGTAATGTTACGAGGAAATTCAATGGCATCAATTCCTTTTAATATGATATTATATGTTCTCATGGGATCAGGGCCAGTAAATGGAGGTGTCCCTTTACAAAACAAGAGTTTTTGTTGAAACATAAATTTATTTTGATGCTTAGGCCCCTTTTATGGTTCACAACAGTTGTAAATTTGATGTTGTATTTTTGAAATTGCGATTATGGTTTACAACAGTTGGTTTTAAGTGTTGTTGTCTGCTCTACAACACAACACTTAGGTGTTGTGAACCATAATAGGGGCATTAAACTCAAATGTACCTGTTAACAATTCAAACATTAAAACACCTAAAGACCAATAGTCGGCGCTAATGTCATGGCCCCGATTTAAAATTACTTCGGGTGCCACGTATTCAGGTGTTCCACAGAATGTCCATGTTTTACGACCAGATTGCAGTTTCTTGGCAAAACCAAAATCTACTAATTTCACATAACCCTTCTCATCCAAAAGCAGATTTTCAGGTTTCAAATCTCTGTAGATGATGTTACGTGAGTGCAGATAATCAAATGCCTCTACAACACAAGCCGTATAAAAGCGTGTCGTGGAGTCATCAAAATTGCCTTTGTCGCGTAATATTGTCCACAGTTCACCACCGAGACAACTTTCCATAAGCATGTACAGATATTTTTTGTCTTTAAATGTTTTAAACAATTTAACAATAAATTGGCAATTTGCTTCGCCCATAATTTCCTTCTCGGACATGATATGCTGCTGCTGGCGAGTTTCAACAATTTGCGACTTTTTCATTTGTTTCAAAGCGAACGAACGATTACCGTCGCCTGTGATTTGAACTAATTCAACGCGACCAAAACCACCAACACCCAAAGTTGCTATGACACGCAAATCAGTAAGATTAACATCACGAAACTCTTCATTGGTCCTACAAAAGCAAATCAAATAAAATATTGAAGTACCCTTAAATCACATTAATATGTGTGTGTATACTTACTTTCTTCTCTCCACTGTTCCTTCGTCATCATACCGGTGTTTGATTTCATCTAAATTCGATATTAGTTGGTTAAATGTTTCACGATCAATTACCAAGCAAGTCACACCCTCTGGAGAATCACAAATAATATTAGCAGTGCGTAAGTCATCCCTGGAAGAAGATCAGAAAATAGTTAAACAGTCAATCTTTCTTTATTGCAAGTCTGCGAGTAATCGTTATTGTACAGTTCCATATACTTTGATTACTCGTATAACGAATTAAAAACGAATTAAATGTTTGTTTTTTTTACAAAATTGAAATATAATTGCAAGTACAAAGTAAAAGTATGCAAATGAATCCAAAGGATTGCTGTTCAAAGTATTTCCAGCATAGAGGATACCGGATTGCATGCTGTTTAGTAAATCGACTGCCAATTCGAAAGGTACAGCACTTACTCGCACATATTTAATAAATATCTGATATGCAATCAGAGTTTGCTCCGATATTTAAGAGAAGGATGGGATAAAGTAGAAATATTTTCCGCCATTGTCCAAGTGTGATATAATTTCTTTGGAATTTTGGACCAAAAACAAGAACCGTTTTCTTTTTAATTGTTAATGTAATTGAAGTTTGATTTCAGTTGAATCTGATTGATATCGGCTATAGAAGGCGGAATTACTTTCTCTTTACCCAGTAACTCATATGTGATAGTTTTGTATGGGGATTCCGATCAAACGAAATACCGGTTAGCAAATGGCATAACAAGCCACAAATAACGCATCAGAACACCCGGCGTTAATTTCATTGCCTTAATTTCGATGTCTTCCATAAGCAGCTAATGCTGATAAGTAGAGTGAGTGTAACAGCGCACTTTGTTAATAAATACTTCTTTCCAACTCTATCGAGTTCCAGCGGCGTTTTCTGCAAACAGTTTTATGTCAAACTTTATAATAAGCAAAGTGTGGCATTTCATTTTGTGGTAACAATCAGTCCCAGTATCAATAACGTAGTGGTCTACTTATATGCCTCCTTCGCTAAATAATGAATCCTTATGGCACTAGATGCAGATGATACATTGGTCCGAGTCCTGCCTAAGTCTTGTCAAACAGTTTGCTTACCTTCTAATTTAATTCACTGATTATTTAGTTTATTTTTAACTTACCCTTGCAAAGCCTTCTCTCCAAAGAAATCGCCTTTCGTTAAAATACGTATGAACTTTTCTTCCTGGGTATTCGGTTGCTTAATTGTAACTCTAACCTGACCCTTTGATATAATAAAGAATGTATCACCTCTAGCCCCTTGGCGCACAATGTAGTCTCCCTGCTGATAATGGGTTTCCTCCAAGACATCCGATATTTTAATGAGAGTATCTTCTTGCAGATTTTTAAATATGGGCACACTGCAATTGGTATAAAGAAATCGATAAATCACAAAAAACTATTAACAGGAAATTGAATTTAAAATAGTTAAAATACATTAAACATTATAATGTAAAAAGTAAAATAATAGCTTTTCAGTTTGCTGCACACAAAATTAGCTCATTCATGGACAAGCAACATCCTCAGTCATCGAACTTTTTCTATTTCATGACCAGCATCACTGCCATACGACTACACAAACAGATGGATGGATGCTTCGATCATTGTGCAAGTTTCTTATTTGGGAGATGGAAAAAAAACCACACACACGCGCACACACACACCAACTAAATATTTGAAACAGAAATGAGAGAAAGTTTTATTTGAAAATATTTTCAAACATCATTGCCACCAGCAAGCAGGTACGCGGTACTGAATATGGTTGCTTTGGCCCCAGACTGGTTGATGTGTGTGCCTGTGTGTGTGTGAAGCGCTTTTCAGTTTTTGTTCAGCTCTTTCATGATAGGCCTTTAAACAAATATAATAACAATAGCTTGGTTTGGTGTTGGGTCCATAGTCGGCAATGTTACAATGTGCACTGCAATGAGCATGACCGCCGCCATAATGACCGCCAGTACAACTATTAAAAACAAAGACCGCAACAAATGTATTTAATATATTTTTATAGTCTTTATTAATTGGCAAAGTTATTTGCTTTTGGAAAATTATTATTTTCTTCATGCCTTTCATACAATGCAACCACATTCCCTAATTGCTGTTGCTTGTGGTACTTATTTGCTCGCTGTACTCACAATTCATAGCTGAGTACAAATCCATGTACAGGCACATGTAAGTACATGATGATCGATTTGTGTACGCATATCCATATACGGGCGTATTATTTGTGTGTGTGTGTTGCTCTGGCTTTTGAGGTGAATTTGATTTCACTTTTATTTTTTCGATGTTGTTTTAAATGTTAGAAAAAAGTTGACTAATTAATATGGATTAGCACACGAGCACCGCTGTAAACGAATGTTAATATGAAGTTAAAATGTAAATCAATCATACACACACTGCGCAGCTTTTTAATTAAGTGAAATTTCTTAAGATTTATGTGCTGATCATAAAGAAAATCGTTTATAACATCTTCCAAATGGCGTGCGGAAAATTGTAAGTGGAAGTATGACACACGACAATAGGCGTTTCATGCTAATACACGAGTATTTACATGCATGTATGGAGGTTTGTGTGGTTGTGTGTGTATGTAGGCACTTACGTTAGTATGCAAATGTATAGAGGGAGTAATCTTATCCAATCCCAAATTAGAAAAAATTGTCTCCAAATGTAAATCGTATTTAAATAAATTTTTACTAGGTGGTCTAACCCGCCCGCGCCCCCAGAAATGAGATCCCTACATTCTGTTCTTGACAAATTCGGTTTAAATTTATTCTACATTTTTAGGGAATAAATTCGGGCAAGTGAAGAGGCATTTAAATGACATTAGTGTTGGAATATATAATGAATAAGATTTCGGTTCCCTTTGAATGCGGAATAACTTACAACTTCGAATAGATTAATCATACGGTTAATTTCAACAGATGAGCTTTAAAAGAAAATGTAGAGCTCAGCTGCAGACTAAATTTTACCGAAATTTCTTTGTTACATTTCCGCGTGGTCAGTTTTTTGGCAGACAGATCGATATATAATATACTACAAAGACAAGATTTAATTTCGGTCTGGACATCAAAACTGAAGCCGCACGCTGCCGATACTACAAAGACAAGATGTCGTTATTGTTTCATGTACTTTCAGTCTGAACATTAAAAATTCATAGGCCGTATAATCTAGGCCATAGACTGGTAGCATATTTAAACTGTATTTATATACATATGTGCATAGAGAATGTTGTCAAAATATTATTGCCTCCCGAGAAAGTCTTATCCTCTCTTTCATAATCTTTTGGCGCTTCTAAAGCTGGTTATCTATGCTTAGCCGGGAATCCATAAATGCAACTGAAGACTGGTCGCATAGATATTGGCAATATGTATAATATAGATACTAGGGAAGATCCCAGCCAGTAGATTGCCTATAACTAGTTATTTTTCCCAGAGGTATAAACTTATTTATTTCTGGTTATGAAAAACAGCTTCTTCATATTATCGGATACCTATAAGTGACATCGACTCGATATATACGTATATATGTAGATAAGTATCAAGCGATAAGTAATACATCATCGTATTTTTGAACGAAGACGTAGCTCGGAAGGTAATAATATTTTCTCAATATTCTCTCTGCGCATATAAATACAATTTGAAGATGTTACCAGCTTGTGGCCTATATTATACGGGCCAAGAATCGTTTAGCAATTGTTGCTATCAGGCTTTTAAAATTCGTTAAACACAACTGAACAATGGAATTAAGGTAATAATACGGACACGGTGGAGCTAAAAAGGTGGCAATGCGTTTCATAAGTACATATTTTGTAAGGTGGATCCCCAAACATCTTCGGTACGTAAATCACCATTTTCGATTCTGGAAAGCGGTTGGCGATCACGCATTTGTATTATAGTTTTCAATATTGTTGTTGAAAGCGTTGTGCAAAGTTGTTACTGCTTCTTCCTAAAAATTAATATTTTTCAGCGTATTAAATGATTGTTCAACCATTTCCTTCTCTGGGCGCACTTAAGATATTGAGAACTTTTAGCGTTCCCCACTTAGTATTCAATAAGATAACATCTTCACTGCTGAATAATTTCTTCAACCAATCTAGTAGATCAATTAGATCCTTTACATACATGTTATGCAGGCATTGAGCGTATTATGCAACAGGTACCTCCTTCTATTCGATACGAACGGTAAGAAGGTCTGCAATTACTCAGTTACCTTTCGGGAAATTTTCTTAATTCGAAATTTTTCAAAACTTTATGTTATTTAGCAAATCGACTTTTAAACCGAAATATTTGGGTAAATGCCTATTGCCAATTTAGAATAATGGGATATAATACACATACACATACATACGCACACATATTCTAAGGAAGTTCAAAAATGTACGCGACGTCTCAAATTAACAGCCGTTGATTTCGGACAGAAATTTGAACCAATTCTATTTAATTTTTCATATTGTTCAGTCAAAAATATTTCTGTTCTGTATAGCGTACTTTGAAAAAAGAGCAATTGGCACATGGATCGAACCCCAGAGACCATTACCAGTTCGGTAAAAAAGTAAAAAAGTATTTTTTACCGTAAGGAAGAACTTACCTTTTAAGAAAGTCCGTGTATTCTGCTTGGCGTATTAGACCAGTACGCATCATAATAGTTTGGAAACACTGACGTTCGATGGCCCATAGCTTACACTCGGTTATTGCTGTTATAGTCGCTGTACGTTGGCAATTATATAAAATGGCCAATTCACCCAACACTTTAGCCCCAGACAAAGTAGAAAGATATTTGCCTTCTCGGGAAACTTCAACACGCCCCTCTAAAAATAACAAGAATAAAAATCATAAAATATTGAAAAAAATATTTGAAAAATTTAAACTGAAATGTTTATTCTCCGAATTAGGGAAAACCAAAGCCAAAAAGTCTAAGCAATCTTACCATCCGAAGGTTCATTATCTTCATTCTTAATGTTTTCAATATCTTGATCTTTAAGGTTACCCGTGCGCCTTTTGCGCGCATAGGTGTGCACAGGTACTATGAGTCGCGGTCTCGGTATTATAAATTGATCATTATGTTTTTGAGAGCATCTTGAACTTCCACTTGACGAATGAGTCGATGAAGTGGAGGAGTCGCTATTTTGGCGCGCATGCAGTTTCAAAGACTGTTTCGAGTCTTCCGCGCTAAGACTTCCAAAACTGTCTGCCAGAGTGACAAATTCGTTCTGCAAATCCTGCTTAATATCTAGCGATATTTTACGATGTCTGCCAACGCCCGAGGCGGACTTATAGATGGGTTGCGATATTGAATTATTCGAAGTTTCATTGCAATGAGATTTATTGGAAATTGCCTTTTGCTGTTGTGCGGTAAATGCAGGAGGAAATCTCACGGATTTTGAACGATCAACAGCTTGGAGTTTTGGCAAAGCTTGAGCTACATCATGGTTGTTAGTAGTAAAAGGACTTAAACTACTATCACAGTTGTTGGCAGGTAAAAAGAGCTTCTGTAAAGGTTGTGGTTGTTTTGATATCACAGTTTGGTATGTTTCACGTTGAGCAAGATGTGGATGGAATGATGAATGTGGGATGTTAGTCCCGTTGCTGCTGGTGTTGAGCAATGATTTACTAGGTTGAGTGTTATAAATCATGGTTTGAGACCTCTTTAAGGATGGAGGTTTTATCGAAATTTGCTGTCTTGGCCTTTGTCGCCGCTTTTCTGTCCCATAACCACTGGTAGATGAGGAGTCCTCAGGAGAAATTTCCTTTTGGAACGATGGCTCCATTTCTGCTCTATCCCAATCATAGTCCAACTTGGTGGCTTTTCTCCTTAACGTTGAAGGCCTATATCCATTTCCATCTTTCAATGTGTGCACTACAGATTCATTTTTATTTCTACTTTCTAACTTTCGAATTTGCTCCAAATTCATTTGGTATTTACTTAGAGTGGAAATACCCTCCTTTAAGTAGCTTCCGCCTCTACAGATTGCATTGCTACTACTGCTGCCGTTCGGAATTGTGGTGGTTTGTCGTACGAATTCAGTGCTCTTGGGTTCATGTTGCAGTGTTTTGTTTGAAATAGCATCACTGACCCTGGGCTGGCCAAAGTTCTGATGCGCCTCAAACCAATTGGCTTCATACAACTCCACCATGGCATTATTGCGGTCTAAAGATAAGCTTGCATCGACTGCCTTGCCAGGATAACGCTCAATTTTCATTTCGCTTAAGATGTTTTATTTTCTTTTTTCAATTTTCAAGATTCCCACACATCATACACAGTTCCTCACCATATTTTTATAATTTCTTTTATGAGCAATTAAGGCTCGAGGAAATAATTTTCTCTGCAAATTGAATGTTCACGTAAAGAGTAAAGAGGAATATATTTTATCACCAGATACTGTGATTGTTTCCACTGGCTACTGACAGAAAAACCAAGGAAAGTCACAAAACGTACTTGCACGTTCGTCTGACAAACTCATTTTATTAGTTAAGCATTCATTTACTGTCAATAAATGACGAAAGTGAAATACAAAATAAAAAAAGAAAAAAACCAAAAAAAAAATCAAGTCCAAATAAAAATCTAAACAATGTTTGCGTAACTGAAGACATCGTTCGTTAATTGCATACCAATTGATTATTTTTATTAAAGCTTTTCTTTCTCCTACTACTTCATCGTTGTTGCCTTCTTTTGCTTTTGTCTTTGTTTTTCTTTATTTAATTTTTTGCTTGTTTTTGTTTTTATGAAATTTGCAAAATAATTGCTTATAATATCGGCACATCCTCAATTTACAAAAATAGTGGGGTAAGGGGACAAGATATGTAAATATTGGAATTAAGGCAGTTCCATGCTAACAGTGCGAGAACCAATTTATGATTCTAATTAAATCAGTGAAATTTTTATAAATCCATTTCTTCCAAATCGATGGACTCGACACTTCTTACAGAATATGTATGTTGTTGGCATGCTACTCTGCTGGAAATTTTCAAACCACATATGGAAGTTTCAAATGTTACACTCGTACTCTTTCTCCATGGCGAAGTCACTGGGAAAACTTTTCAGCCATTTTCGGACACAGTGCTGGGACTAGAAGGAGCAAGCTACATAAGCTACCAGCTTTAAGGCTCGCATGTCGTTTTTTTAATTAGGAAAAAGGACTTCAGTCAGAGTTGCATTGCTAGGATTGCATTCAAAACTATTCAATACCAAAAAAATTTATAAAACAGATTATTTGTGTTTCCACGACAATGCACAGCATACTAAACCGGAGTTCGTGAGTTCAATCCCTGCGGACAAGCCAAAAGCTTTGCAGGTTAAGTTAGTTATAAAAAAAAAAAAAAAAATTAACACTAAAAAAACCTTTTAAATATTCTACTAATTTCTCGTAGGCAAAGTTTACAGTTCGGCAAGGCGCAATTGAAATACGTGCATACGTGTGAAGGGATGCTGATGGAGTTTGGCAGTTCAGTTATATTGCTGGCGTACTGATAACAGGAACATATATTTTTTTCCATTATTAATTTATTAAAAACAAAAAAAAAAATGTGCACTCACATTGAGAGGAAAGAAATTGTATGAAATTAAGCTTTTTGAGACAACTTTGAGATATTAATTTAAGAAGTAAAAAAAATTATTTTAATTTTTTTTTAATTTTTCTTTCACAAATATGAATTTTAACCAGACACTGGGTTTTAATTAAGACTAAATAGAAAACATAATTCTAAGCATGTGGCATGAACAGAACGGCAATTATTCATAATTGCCGTCATTTCGATGCTGATGACCGCACGCTAAAAAAATGAAATAAAATTATAATAATTTCATGCGGCGATGAGTCACAACTGTTCGAGAACGTTCAATATTATATAACTTTTAAAAGGTATTTGTTACAGTTTTGAATGAAAATTGATACAATACAGGGAACGGATTTTGTATTAAGCAATTACATATAAGTAATTCCAAGTGCTCCACTTTTAAGCACTTCAAAAATGTTTTTACTAAAAATTGTATTAAACTTCCATAATAAATATTTAATAGAAAAGTCATTAAAGCGCATTTCACCTCATTGTAAATTACTCGTTTCACTATCCTACAGAGTCGTATGACTCATTCACACGAGAATCTAAAAAAATCGTACTAAAATGGCGCTGCTGGTGCCACACTGTAATTTAGATATGATATAAAATCATATGATTTCTGTTTGTAAAAGAATAATTTTTCTTTTGTTCAGCTGATACAAGTAAAAGCAACTCTGATCGCGCGAAAACTATCAATTAATGAAAATTTTCATCAACTTTTGCAAACGGAAAGATTGTTTAACAACAAAAACTCGCACATTTTTATGTCGCACTATTTAATTTTTTCAATACTCTTGTCAAATTTGACACATCGTATGACTGCGCGTAGGATAGTGAAACGAGGCCTTAATGCAGGTTATCAGTATACTTTGTGTTATCAGCGAACCTCAAATTTCAGAACAAGCAGACACTTTTTTCTTAATTTCCATTTAAACAAATGAAAAGTATAAAAAATTACATGAACTCAAAACTCAAATCTATTGCTTTTCATATTCTTTATGCCCCTCAAGATAGACGGCTGAGCCGGTTTTAGAAAGGGAATTAATGAGGATGAATCCAATAGCGCACTTGTCAGTATTTTTATTTAATGAATACATACAATCAAACTCAAATCAACTGGTCAGCGGCAAGATGTGTTAAGCTACCTTCGTACTATGCTGCTTACGCCATGCTTACTGCCACGATTTGGTCTTTGCCTGTTACGCTGAGATGAACACACATAGACGTTTATAACGATGATAACTACTAATCTCGAAAAAATTGAAAACGACTAAAAAATTAATTGCATTTCATTAATAAAGAGGAGACCTTGAGCTGAATTTCATTTTCGAAAAATTAAAATGAAGACGTCGAGAAATACATAATTACCTTTCCAATGCCACATATTTCAAATTCACATATACTTTTTTTAATTGGATATTTTGTACGATATCAATTTCCCACCAAGGGCCATCAACAGTGATAATAATATATTGTTAGTCCGGAAAGATATGTGATGGAAAATAAAATCATTGGAATCAAATTTCAGTCGTGCAGACCTCGGATGCCCACTTGTACTCATTTTCATACAATATTTCTTCACATTTGCGAGCATGCCAGCACATGAATTCTTTCAAGCTCATGTGTTTCCATTTTGGATGATTATAAGTATTATTAAAATATTTTTTCACTTTAAGTAATCGCCGGTCATCTTCTACAATTCGAATAAATTTTTAAATATACTCAAGTACTCTCTGGTAAACGAAATAAAAAAATTTTTATTAATTTTTTTACTAGAAAATTAACAAAATTTCTAATTTTAATGAATTAAAACTTCCATAAATGAATATTCAGAAAATATTAATTTCTTATTTCAAAATATCTGGAGATTTATCATTTTTCCGTAGCAGCTGGTTCCTGTGTATATGTCAGCCAGCTGATATCCTGAAATGATCATTATCTGGTTATTTTTAGATAAAAAAAATTTAATGCGTTTATAATCAAATAAAAATATATTTAAGCTTTACTTTTACTTTATTCCCACGGATATTATTTGACTCATGAAAACAACAAGTATTTATTCGGATTTTTTGCTAATTGCTTGCAATCATTTTCTGTCTGTCCAGATTTTATATGCACACCACTTTAAAAAAAATATTTTTTTGCTGAGACACGTCAGAATGTATTAAAAAAAAATATTCCATAAAAAAGTTGAAGTAAATGAACAGATAAAACAGATCGTTCACATACGTAAGAATGTATTTAAAAAGCTCCAGAGCTAAGTGTGGGTATGTAAATATTATTAAAAATGTCTGAGATCAGAAATGTTTTCGCTGCGAATGCGAATTTTATTAGATTAAATAAAGACACGCACATACACACACAACACAAAACACATTGAAATATCGTCAAACATTAGAACAAAACATGTTTTTATAGAAAACTTTATTTATTGATTTAAAGAAACGTATATAACTTAAAAAGCTGCTGACTTCTCAAATAATAACACCCTGTTTAGAATGTCAAAGAGTGAGAAGTAGTAAATAATGTGCCGCTTAAACGAAATTAAGATAATTTATTGACCTGAAACTATTATCGTAATTCTCTATTCATAAATGTATAATTTAATTTTTATTCATTATATTATTTGCAGACCGACTACGTAAGCAAACGGCGAATACAAAAGTAGTTATTAATTCGAAAGGAAGTTGTATTCTACATTTAATTACTAAATTATAAGAACAAATAAAAATTTGAACAGGGCGAAGAGTTGGCACTTGAGGCCATTTTTCTGATACGCATCAGACCAGAAGAGTTTCAAATAACAATAATAGTTCTGAATCAGTCTTCGCCCTATTATGTACAACATTTACATCACAACTATTTAACACGCCGAAAAGTCCATTAAGGCTACGTCAACATCAGCTGAACAATAGCAATTTTCCTGCTGTTTTAGTTACATTTTAATAGAGTAAAGACTAAATTAATATAAATTAAACTCATGCAATTAATTAGTAAATAAAACGATTTAGAAAAAACTCCCAATTTAAACCGGAATGTTCCAATAATTTAGTAATTTAAAGAAACAGCTTGTTTGTGTAAAAATATTATTTGGATTGATTGTGAAAGCGAAATAAGAATTACTATGGATTTCAATCATTTTTTTTTAAAATATTACAAGTCTCATAACAAGCGATTTCTTTAAATACGAGTACACTTGCCTGACTACACGACTACAAACGCAGGCCTCGTTACTCTCTCTGTCATTCACTTCATTATTTTGGAATTTACAAAACAGCTGTTGTACATTCAAAGGAAACGATTCAAATCATTAAATCAATAAAAATTTAAAAAATAAACGTATTGGATAATAATGTTAAATAAAAATAAATAAAATTAGTAAAAATAAATATTGAGTAAAAAAAATTAAAAAATTTTATTTTCTCATATTTCATATTTACTTCTGTTTTATAGTTGCGTAGCTGCAACATCGTTACCATTCGCAAACACAAGAACATACGTACATACATACTCGTACATATGGATATGGTGGGCCATAGTCGGCTCATATGTTAGCTAACACTATTTGGCCAGGTAATTCAGTGAACAAATCGACCTGTAGGTAGAAAGCCGCAACAATGGTGCAAAGGTGTATTTAAGACCCATCGCCTAATTTTAGAAGACCTAAGATAAGTTTCGAGGTGTTTTACATACATATACATATATGTACATACACACGTACTTACGAAAATTTCGATATACATCCATATGTATGTACTATATATAAATTCAGAATAAAAATATGTAGATACATACATGATTAATTTGAATTTCGTTAGAGGTCATGACTTTCATGAAAAAACCTAAAAGTAACATTGCGAATTAATAATGATTGAGGAAACGAAAAATATCTAAACTTCCGTTTAAAATAATCAATATTCATATGCGAAGAGTTAGAAAATTCGAGCATCGTTCTAAAACACCGCCCTAATGTAAATGCGTGCGTGTGTGTGTATATAAGATTTGTAGCTATTTCAATTCGCGAATCGTAAATAAATTTCAACGAATTAAAACTATGCAAATGGTGTATGAGGTCTTCGGCAACATAAAATGAGTTCAAACAAGTTCTTTTGTCCACACGTTTGTGTATATGCACATACATACGTGCATGCAAGGGTTTATGCACACATACGCTTTTCTCTTTTAACACACTCGGATAATGACTCGATTGTGACTAATAAAAAATAGTTATGCGACAGCTGAGAGGAGAGTAATTCTTATTATGGTTAGCTTGAGTGTGTCAACGAGTATGTGAAATATCAAAGCTAACAACAACAACAGGCAAATTGTGAGTACCAGCCAGCAGCAATACCATGCAAGGTCAACAAGTCAGTTAAAACAAATGGACAAGAAATAAGAAAATAACAACAAAAACAAAAAAGTAGTGGTTAAAAGCAACTGTGAATTTTGAGTATGTGTGTTTAGGAATAAGAACCTGTTTGATTACCTGAGCGAACGCCGTTGTTACACTTAGTAACGGTTCTTAAATGGGCTGTGGATCGATGTGGCAAAATTAAACAATTTTTATATAATAAACAATGTAATTAAACATGTGCAGGCATACATGTATGTACATATGGGTTTATGTACATATGCTTGAGTTCGAAGCGGCTGTTTGCATATACATGCATGGAAGTGTTTACAGTAGATTTTGTTTACAATCACTGCGGCTTTTTTTTTTAATAATTTCTGTAAACCATTTAAGAATAATAAAAAATTATTAAGTAATATATTCTATGGGTCATGGCGGGTGGGACTTTGGCTCAGCAGCTTTTAATTACAGCGATACAGTCCATATTAGGCAATATCTGCTGGCGCACATGTTACAGAAAATTCGTTGCAGTGAATTTCTTGATACTATCACATTTCTCTTAAATACCACTGAATTGTGGTAGCCAAGAACGCTTTTATATCCAAATAATTACCATTTGGAGAGGTGTGACAATGAGAGTCACAAGCCTTGGCAAACAAAATTACTAATCTCATATTTTAGGAATAAAATTTTCCATGCGTGAATTTGAATTGCAAAAATTTTTTTGGATTGATATACATATATCCGTTACATTAGTTGGTATTAATCGATAGCACTTGCCATTCACTTCAACGAGAGCTTCTTACTTAAGTATTGACGATGCCGCCTATATGCTGGCCCCAAACAGTAAATTTTAATAAATTTAATTCGTTAAGGATAGTTTCCACAAAAAAAATAAAAAAAACTAAAACTATTTTATTCCCAAGCAGTTAAGGTCTTGTTTCACTATCCAACACAGTCGAAAGTGTATACCTTACACTATCCAACACAGTGGAAAGTGTGGTATTAAGAGGCATTGAAGATAACGGTTTAACGAACCCTGACACGATGCACTCATTCATGTGTACACATTGCCACCATATCTGCAAGCCATCGATTTCATTGAATTTAAAGTGCCTTATATGCCTTATACTTTATGAAATCAAATAAAAATGGCGTATATGTTGTTACACAATATTATCCATGTATTTTACGAATATTATCAAAAACTTTTGCAAGTGGTATTCGACTGTAAAAAAAATAATAGTGTTTTAGGTTACATTATAATACTGTTTCAAAACACATGCCAAATTTGACATGTATTGATACTGTGTGGTGTAGTGAACCACGGCCTTTACATACATTTATTACAATATTTCCTAAGTAAAAAAATACATTTTTGTTTGAATCAATATTAATTAAAATGATAGAACTGATGCAGCCAATGGCCTCAGCAGCCAGAGTGTCTATCCATATTATAATATTATAATATATAATTAATATTAAATAAATAAATAAATAAAATAAATTAAAAAAATTAATTGAAATTAATGAATGATGTGTAGAGCGAGGCACAGTTTTTTAATACATATATGTACATTAGCAATATTTGTGTCCTAACGCCGTCTTTGATATTGTGTGCATTTTTTACATGAACAGGAGCAAATGATGTTTATTAAAACCACTCACACAAATAATCAACAAATAAACAAACAACTGTATTTAAAAGCAGCCGGATATTTCATCGTGTTATAAAAATGAAGTTACATATAAAAAATTTAAAACGGTGCTGTTTTCTTTGTTACTACACAAATTTCAGTTTAGTCCAGATCCTGCAGGCACACTATGAAAGGAAAGTGGACAGTGACCTGCTTTTAACAGCTGACAAAAGACTTTGATTATCCACTTCTATGGCCTTTTTTACAATGCAAACGAGCGATTTAATACAACAGTTTTTATAAAGATTATTTCTTCTGGATACTTTTCGTATAAATAATTTGCTCTAATCGTTTCTAAAAGCGGCACATTATCAAACTTTTTACATTTAACAATAAATAAATTTAGAGACGAAGTTTCCATTAAACGATTTATCGGCACATCTGCACATGTATTGCAGCGAAATTTATACTTTTAGCAATTTATAACTGAAATATTTTACAAAATGTGTTCATAAAACATGTTAAAAAAAGACATGACATTTCGAAAAAAAATTAAATGCCTGTCGTCCTAATAAAACATCTTTTTGAGGACAAATTATTTTTAAGAACCAGAAGAAAAATTTCATTTTCTTTGAAGGCAAAATATCACATTTCTTCGAAAACACAGAAAAAATGCCACAATTTTATGTCATTGTCCGAACAAAGTAATTTTACTTGAAGCACTACTTCACGGAACACGCCAAAGTAAATGCTTCAATGGATTTCGACGTACGTACAGAAAGGAATTACTTTCTTTAAGGAAGTCTTAGGCTGCCCTGCTCAGAGTTCATGTGTGTTGCTCCACTTAACTTAAGAAAGCAAACACTGCATATGCACATATTTAAGATCTATATGACAATTGGCGAAAAAACTTACGAGAATTATACTGCTCGAAATATATTCATGTGCACATATACTTCAATATATACTTCCCAACTTGAATATTAATTAGCAATATTAATACAGCAGTGCATTTAACTTCTATTAGCCGAAATTGTCATTTCTTAAAAAATTAATTAACAAAGAAAATCTATTTATATTTTTCTTTATTGTTTTGCTTTCAAACTAACAACATTCCCGGCTAAAGTTTTCAAGTTTTTTGGTCTTACCATTAATTATAATTAAGTAAGCAGTAAATTATTGCAGCACTTTAAGTAAATAATATAATACAAGAAAAGAAATCATAAAACATTAGCTCATTTGTAATTTGTTTTAATTGTGAAATAAAAAAAAAAATACGTTTTACCTTAAACACTTAGTCCATGCCAAAGCCAAGTAAATGGCGAAATATCTCATTTAAATAACTTTTATGTGTAATTGAAATTACACGAAATTAAAAATTATATTATAAAAGTCAGAGGTCACTAAATGTAACACAAAGAGTGAGAGAGACAAAAGACAAAGTGCATGAATATTTGCGGGCTAGCAATTTCCAATAAAATGAAATTCAAATCTTTGCTGGAAAACCTGAAAACCGATTACCTGAAAAGGGACTCTTAACATTTAAACACACCTGCATACAGTTTGTGTGTAAAAAATGTACTTAATTTTATTTAGTCTCTAATAAAAGTGGTTGTCAACGGCTGAGTGTCAGCTTGCACATGGCTACAATTAATAATCCCCCTTTTTATTCTCTCTCCTTTTTAAATTTTTTAAATATTATTGGAAACCTGCTCTGTGATAGAAATGAATAAGATAACCAATCTCTGTGTAAGATTTTTTGGCAATGTTTTCTTCTCGTTCAAAGGTGAACCATCTAATATTTTTTCTCTGCACTTAAGTAATAATGATTTAGGACACCTTTTACTGTAATTTTCCAAAAAATGTCTTCTGCTTCAACATATTGAAAAATCTTCTGTGATAAAGTAGCTAACAGTTCTATATTTTCCAATTCGTATTAAACTGGTTTTAAATATTATTTAAACCTTCTTTGATGTGTTGAGAATATTATATAAAGCAATTTTTTGGCAGATATCACTTTATGCTTAATGCTAATTTAGGCAGAGGTTTATAAACGCCCCTTGGCAAAATATTTTTGTCAAAACAAATTTGTAAGTATGGATCTATAACGCGTCTGCTGGAAAAGTATGATAATGTACGAGCACATTAACACTCAACTTCGTGATGGATATTTTTACAAGTGCAGTATAATCTCTATATTTCGGACATCTACAAATCCGGACAACTCTATAAACCGGATGCCATTAAGTACTCTAAAATCCGGACTCCATCATTTCTTCTACTTCAATAACTCGGACAGCACTCCTTTCATTCGCTTTTGCAATAAAAATTAATTATCGTAAGTTTTTGTCAGATATTTTATCAAGTGCAGAATATCTCGCAGATTCTTTTAAAACTTTTGCATTAAAAAACTAGGCCTTTTTGATTTGCAATTGCTTGGGAGAAAGTTGGGATAAATATTCTTAAAAATTGTTTTAATAAAATTCTTTATGGAGACAAGTGGGACAGAAACGATGAAGTTCTTCTAGCAAGACTGACACGCAGCGATTCCGGCGAAGTAATTGATTTACTTGCTGGTTTAGCACCCGACATTTCAATTTTACTGAGGTAAATGATTAGTTGAATGACGAAGTTGAAAGCAATGATTATGAGACTGAAGAAGATGAATCATTTATTGAAGAATATTATGATAATATTCCAAAAACACAGCATTCTCAAGCCATATCTGCTTTTAATACGTGTGTAAGATATTACGAAGAGCAGGAACTTTCTGCTGGCGATATTTTAAAACTAAACAGCTTCCGTGATGCTGCGTACAAAAAGCAAACCCATACTAAACTTCCACAGATGAAAATATCCAACTATTTGTGTAACAATTAATATAATAATTTTATAAAAATTAATTATTTTTACTCATACGCAAATTAAAATTATTCTATTGTAAATAAAAATGTGTACTACACACAGTACATACATACATATATGTATATATATGTACATACATATATGTATATTTACAAAAGTCTACTTTATTTTTTTCTTGTTTCGGCTATTCGGATATTTTGATATTTCGGACAACATTTGGTGAACGGAAAACTTTGTTTGCATTACTTTTCTAAAATGGTATATAATTATTTTACATTATCGTGTGAATGAATCAAACGACTGCTTAGGATAGTGAATACTGGACATTAGAATATGTTACTGTAAAATCCTCTCCAAGATTTTCTTTGCTGACGGCTTTCCCTTCTTCCAGTGCCCTCAATTGCCATATCTGCTGAATCTTATGAAGAAAACTTTTTAACAATTGCGCAATTTAAGCATAAAATTAATTTGGGGCATAACTTTGCAATAGTTTCTAATGTTGTTAAAACTGCGCTCTGCGGTGTTGTCATATTAATGGCAGTCAATATTTCCGGCAGAAAAATTCAATCAATGTCGAAAATATATGATATTTGAAATGAAGGAAAAACTGCTCATTTTAGTTTTTCAGAAAACACATTCCCATTGTGCAAACATTTGATTTACAAACTGTAGCCACAAACATGCCCATGTCTAAACATGTGTATGTGTTGTTAGTAACTGTTATGTAAAAAGCTAAGCACTGTGCTATTGTTCTTCTGAGGCACCATATAATATTTAGTCGCTTACTTAATGCTACAACGCTATTAAATTTCCGTCCATTAAAGAAAAACGAAACCGGTATTTAAATGCTGCAATAAATAACTCGACAAAAGTTCACATTTGAAGTTTTTCCCAATTGTAAAGTTTTCCAGTGGTCTACTACAAAGACCAGAAATGAATATTTCAGCATATTTAAAAAGAATTAATATTCATAGAGAAATATGAAAAGACGGAAAGAGACACGAAAACACACATTACGTTACATTTGCATACAATCACTTTCACTTTTTTCGTTTTTCTTTTTGTTTTTCGCAAAGAATCAATTACCATGTTGAACGATATAAAACAACAGATCATAAGCCAGAATGCAAGTCAAGACTCAGAAGCGTGCAGGTTCGATGGTTTGATTTGACGTGATCATGCTTCATCTGTTTCTGTGCAAGTTCACGCAACATATACATTCGTGTTGCGGACAACTGTATTGATTTTGTAAAACAGCTGCTGCATGTGTTGAAGGCATAATTTAATACCCAAACACACATGCATAATTACAACAACAACAAAAACAAACACAGGCAAACAAAAACAAAAGCAGCAAAGAAAATACACTCGTAAATACAACAATGAAGCTCAGAATGTTGAAACCAGGAAATTTTATACATTGATTTGAATCAGCTGCAGGTATGAACTACATACACACACATATATACAGCCATTCACAAATATGTGTGCAATGATCCGCATAAACATGCATGCATCACTGAATTAATGTATGTATGCATGCATGTTTGTTTGGATGTGCAATAAGTTTGCAGATACTATTTCACAGTGCATTCTTTTCCTATACATACACTTCGAGTACTTAATATCACAAATACAATTCGGTTGTGTACATTCTAGTTCCCCTTTATTATTAACAATTGATTTTTTATAATATTAATTTAATTTCAGGCACACGCACACGCACACGCACAAACAATTGATTTTTAATTTATTTTTTAAGAAAACTCTTTGAAGTAATTTTATTTCTTTTCGCTCGCTGCCGTAATAAATTTTTTCTTGTTTAATTATTTTTCTATTTCAAAGAAAACAAAATTAATCACGAACGCAATTTGAGTTTAAGTATGCAGGCTCCGGCCGAACCGTTAGCTTTAATCCGACGACACGTTATAGCTCGTGCAAACACCGTCAACCGACTGAATGATCGATTGAATAAAAACAAATGTATGAGACTTGTTGTAAACAACAGAACCAAAGACTTTTGAAAGCGAAGACAAGATGAAAATAATCGAAAAACAAGCTGAAGCAAGCGAAACACACATATAATGATCACTGCAAATAATTAAGTATTTTTGCTTATTGTATTTGTTCGTATTCAGCCAGCGGTAGAGGTAGCTTGCGTGAACAAACGAAAAGAGAGGGACCAGATTATTGCTGTGAGAACAAGAGAGCTGCAATGCAAGTTTAACCCTTAGGAGCAACATTGCCGAAGTCGTCACAGTCTGAGACTATGGGAAATCTAAATCTTGTAAAACTGCAATCCATTTAATAGCAATAAATGCAATATCGGTATTAATATAACAAAATATCATGAAAAATATTCATATTTTATTACGGCATGAAAGTGATCAGAAAAATAACATCTAGAAGATTTTAGTCATAAAAATATCTTCTATATCAATCAAAATTTGAAATATGTATGTATATAGCGAGGACTACAAGGAGAAATTAATCCAGCCTTGCTTATTAAACTGCATCAGTCAAGCACAACCTTAAAAAGTAAAAAAAATGTATCTCTTCTGCTGCACTTTCTCCTGAGAATGTTCAATATTTTATTTTAGAATTAAAAAAAATGCCTAAATGGACTTCCATTGCAAAGATAACGGACGAATACATTGACGTAATCCCAATCGCCTATTGTTTCACTGATGACTACTAAATTCC
The DNA here is from genome assembly GCA_963402855.1 of Ormia ochracea. Lineage (NCBI taxonomy): Eukaryota > Metazoa > Arthropoda > Insecta > Diptera > Tachinidae > Ormia > Ormia ochracea. Next base: position 32,221,719 of record OY727108.1, read on the forward strand.
AAGCAGTCATTTTACACAGACATTTCTCGATTCCATGTTGGTGTGTGCTCCGCCCACATGATTTCTTTTTCTTTCATGGAATTATATTATCTGCTTAAAGTGCAGGAGGCCGATTCAAAGGGATACTGTAACCGTTTTTTATATAAAACATTTCAATATTTTTAGTCAAATTTTTATGCAAATATATTATGCGCAAGTTCGGAATACATCTTTTAAATTAGAAAGAGTTACACAATAATGTCAAATTACTTCTAAGGCGTTTCTAAAGAAGAAAGCGAATAATGTGAAAACAGCAAATTAATGCAAGTTAGGGGCAAACTGAGGGCTCTCATCATACGTACTGTGCACATTTTTTAGGCGCAAGTTCGCACTACATCTCCCAAATGAGAAGGAATTACAAAAGTTAGTGAATTTAGTTTAAGTTAGGGGCAATCTGACGGCTCCCATATACACCTAATATCTAGTATCAAAATAGTCGTCCTCATATAAACATGAGTTCTTAATTTTTGTGGTATTGCATATCCGAGTTTTAAATGAAATGCATTTAGCAAGAAGTCACATAA